>JADLZN010003802.1:0-132286 GCA_018155175.1 Sinocyclocheilus anophthalmus
AAGCTTGTTTGGACCTCACTGATTGGAGCGTCTTTGAAGCTGCTGCCACCGATCTGGACGAGCTCACGGAGACTGTAACTTCATATGTCAGTTTTCTGTGAAGATATGTGCATTCCTACTAGGACTCATTTAACTTACAACAATGATAAACCATGGTTCACTGCAAAACTAGACAGCTTCGTCAGGCCAAAGAAGATGCTCACAGTAAGGGGGATAATGTCTTGTATAAACATGCTAAATACACACTGGAAAAGGAGATAAGAGTGGCAAAGAGGAATTATTCAGAAAAAATCCGGATTAAATTCTCTTCTAGTGACTCGGCATCAGTGTGGAAAAGTCTAAAATATATCACCAATTACAAGACACCATCCCCAGCACTGCGGAGAATCAACACCCGGCAGACGATCTGAACGAGTTCTACTACAGGTTTGAAAAAACACCCCACACCCAAACACCTCTCCACACAACCATTCACACCTCCAGCAACCCCCCCCCCTCCCCCACACCTGCAATTCAGATCAACAAAGACAAGGTGCGCCAGGTCTTCCGGAAGCATCACAGAGAACACCACCCAGACTGTATTACCCCAGCCTTCCTGAAATACCCGGCTGACCCGCTGCCCCCATCTTCACATTTATCTTCAACAGATCCCTGGAGCTGTGCGAAGTCCCTTCATGCTTCAAACGCTCCACCATCATCCCCGTCCCAAAGACACCCAAAATTACTGGACTTAATGACTACATACCTGTGGCCCTAACGTCTGTGGTCAAGAAGTCTTTTGAAAAATTGGTGCTGGCCCAACTGAAGGACATCCCCCCCCCCAACTGACCCTTGCGGATCCCGTTCAGTTGCCTACAGCGCAAACAGTCTGTGTACGCTGCAGTACACCTAGACTTGCTTATTTTCAGCACCATCTAGACCGACCAGATCTTATGTTGAATCCTGTTCGTCGGACTTCAGCTCGGCCACTTAACCCCTCATCACACACCTCCCTCCTGCCAGCAAACATAACTCAGCTCCTCCGTGCCCACCCGCGCTTTCATGGATCAACAGCTTCCCTACAGACGGCAGCAGCTAGTGATTCTGGGAAAATCCACATCCGCACCCTTACGATCATCACTGTAATCTCCTCCGGTTGTTTTCTCTTCTCCACTGCGCTTCTCCCTGTACACACCGCACTTCTAAGACCGCCTCTGTCCCAGCTCCTGCAGTTTGCAGACGAACACCAACTACCTCATCGGCCTCATCAAGGACGGTGAGTCTGCTTACAGACAGCAGGTTAGAGAGCTGTCTGTCTGGTGCAGTCTCAACAACTTGGCGCTCAACACGCTAAAAACTGTGGTGATGACCGTGGACTTCAGGAGGAACCCCCCTACTCTCCCCCCACTCACCATCATGGACAGCACTGTGACTGCAGTGGAGTCATTCAGGTTCCTGGGCACCACTATCTCTCAGGACCTGAAGTGGGATATTCACATTGACTCCATTGTTAAAAAGGCGCAGCAGAGGTTGTACTTCCTTCGCCAGCTGAGGAAGTTCAACCTGTCACAGGAGCTGCTGAAACAGTTCTACTCCGCCATCGTTGAATCTGTCCTCTGCACTTCTATAGCTGTCTGGTTCAGCTCAGCTACCACATCTGACCTCAGAAGACTTCAGAGGGTAGTCCTGACTGCTGAGCGAATCATTGGTACAACCCTCCCTTCTTTCCAAGAACTGTACTTATCCAGAGTGTGCAAAAGGGCTGGCAGAATCACTCTGCACCCCTCACATCCAGCACACTCCCTCTTTGAACTGTTGCCATCTGGTCGACGCTACAGAGCTCTGAGCACCAGAACGGCCAGAACAAGGAACAGTTTCTTCCCTCAGGCCATCCATCTCATGAACACTTGACAATAACTGTAGAACACACACTATTTATTCACTCATACACTTATTTATTTAACACACATACTCAGTCTACATTTCAGTTTGCACATAACCTGTACATACAACTGTCTATTGTTATATCCCTGTACATACAATTGTCGATTTGTAATATTTTTATTCCTTGTTTACTTGTTCTATTTTTCTATTTTTTTTTATCTGTGTTTTTTTGTTCTGTCACTTTCATTCTGTTACACTGTGGAAGCTTCAGTCACGAAAACAAATTCCTCGTATGTCTAAACATACCTGGCAATAAAGACTCATTCTCATTCCCTCATTCTCAGTGTTCTGGAATAAGTTGTGTTGTAAATACAACTTAACCACTGATTTCTAGTCGTGTCCTCTTTTGGAAGACCAAACAAAGTAGTTTCGCTTTCACAACGAAACACAGTGCCTTCACGACATGGCGGCGGCGGCAACAATATTACAGCGAGAATAAAAGTTACGCCTTCTTTCTTTGCGTGAACATTTGGGTGGCGTTATGCAAATCTTCCCACATCGTGACGTAGACATGTGGGGGCGTGTTAGAACGAGGCGTTTTAGGTAGGCGTGGTTGACTCTTAACTTTTATAAAGAATATCTCGTGGATTTGAGACGTTAGTCTTTGCAACTTTACAGATCTTCTTTATGCACCAAGAGCTTGTAACACTCCAAAGAGAAAGGAACAATTGAAATAGCATCATATGACCTCTTTAAATATTTATTTCCACCTCTGGTAGCCTATATTTCTGATTGTATCCGTAAATGAATCTCAACTCAAAGCAGAATCTCTAGAGCTCGATATCATTATAATCCTGAAGATGAACTTGTGCAGCTTCATCCACTTCTACATGCGTCACAAATCCCTAAATTTGTCAAAGTTTAAAGACCGGATTTAACACGACAGTGTTAAAACTACAATAATATGAACTTATATCAGAAGCCGAGAAATGAACTTACCTTAATGTGATGTTTATATCACTTTTTAAGTCTTCAATACGTCCGCATTTTCCTTTCGAGTTTACTCTCGGTTTTGACACAGAGAAGTGAAGAATGCGCATGCGCAAAAAACCTCTTCTTCTTCTGTGATTTGTGGCAGAACAGACGCGTCAAAGACGCATTGCTGCCCTGCTCAGTCCATCTGAAGAACTCCACTTAGTTGCTGATATCCTCAGATAAAGTCCAGTTCGGTGTAAAAGTTAATAACAGCGTTTGTTCTTTCATAGCCCTTTGTGCTTAGAATCGATGTTAAAGTGAGTGATGGGTGCTATGATAAGTGTTGGGCTGTAATGGATTACTTTGTAAGGAGACCCGACGGAACACAGTGCAATAAATTGTGGTAGGCTAGCCTATAGCACTATAATCTATGATTTTTACCACCCCAACCCCATACAAATCACAATAACTAATGAGCATTAGTTCTGATAATATTCTTTTTAATTGTTGAATATTTTCTTTTTAAAAGTACAAATTACAAATCTTGACCTCTAGGATGAACTAGCTGAAAAATTGGCATCACCACAGTACCCTGGTGACTTTGTATCATGGCAAAACATACACATACTGAAAAGCACAAATTAGCAAGTACACATTTTAAAAGCAAACATTTGCAAACACCTTTGCCATAATATTAATTCCTGTTAGATGTTTGTGTGTTACATAGAGTTGTGTTTTGCAAAAAGTGTTTTATGAAATGGAAAACGAAGTCAAAGGCCGAGAATTAGTGGGCTGGGTTTTGCAATTTGGTGTGTGGTGTCTGCTGTTTGAGTTTCACTTTCAGAAACTTGTGCAAAGTAAAAGATTTTTGTGTAGCATTAAAAAAAAAAACTGTAAATGCTTACATTCAATACCAGATGACTTTCCTGCCAGTGAACACTGAGATATCAATACCACACTGTACAAACTCTACTAGGATCAGAATTATTGTGTGCGCTCATGCTATCACAGTATACATCATAAATTACAGATACAGAGGTATAGTTCAGCAATGAACTTTTGGGAATTTATTTTTCATTTTTACTATACTGTAAAGTAATCTTGCAGTAGATGAAAAGCACCAGAGCATTCAATACCAAGAATGGTATGAACATTGGGCATGCACCCCAATACAGTCAGTAACAAATAAAAGTAAACAATAATTTAGCTCCCCTGCACATTGCCAATGCCATTACAGTATCATATACTATAGTCAGTTTATTGGTCTCTGACACAACGACTAGCCTATATTCTCTAGGCAGTCATTTCTCAGTCGCAAAAGTCAGGTACACAGCAAAAATGGTTACAAATTATTTTGACAGTCACACGCTTGAAAGGTGTGCAACATGTGCTACAGTTTTACTGTACATATAGAAATAGTGAAATTTCCATTATTTAGTACTGTAATTATACTGTATGTGTAAGTATAAAATCCCTGTAGATGATTGGCAAAGCTCTCTCCTCTCTCAGGTGTTAGCATGCAGAGATTTTGATTGGTGTGTCATCAGTTTTGCTATCTAATGTTTAACTTACTCATTGTTAACTTTTTGAGAAATTTGTCTTTGTTTTGAAAACTGAATTAAAGTTTTGGGAGGGAAAGTGCCAAATAAAATCAGTTATATTATCAATCGAGAAAACTGCAATACGACTAAATTGTTAACTAACTCTGCTATTAGTTTCTGTGATCGGCATTTACTTATTGATTTCATGTTATTGTTACGGCTTAAATAATATCGTGGATGAAGGTGGAGCGAGCGGTCGGAGAATCGGATCACCAAACAATTACTGAAAGACGCATTTTTGCCATTATTTTGCATTACTCTGTCATCGCCGCGGCTGAAAAGTAGCACATGAAACAGTGTTTACATTTATATTTTATTCTGTGATAATTATGGTGTGGCACAGCTTTTTCTTAGGGTGGCGATTGCCACCCCGGTAGATCCACCCCTGCATATAACGAACCAAATCAAACACATGTAAACGGGCAAAGGCGGGGCCCCCTACAAGGCGGGGCCCATGGGCTGCAGCCCACTCAAGCCCAATGGTAAGTCCGGCCATGCTGAGCACATATGGGCCAAACTTTAACTGTATATGTTTTGCCATGGATTTAGAATTGGAGGGAATTTTCTTTTGGATGACAATTTTTTTTAGGTATATGGCTCAGATGATAGCACACAACTCAGAGCCATATGTGGCTTGGCTATGGCACACGTATATATTACATAGCTGAAACATCTGCCAACAATGTGAAATATTATATGTGTTATTACACATGCTTTATAAATCCTGGATGTGGCAAATAAAGTTTAAGTACTGAGTTACCACAGGCTATGATTGACTATCAATAATAAAACTAGAAATGCTATACGTTTGATTGCAACATATAATAATTGCTGTTAATAGTGTTCATCGTCTGTTTGATTACGTCTTAAATTGATTTTTCCGTACATTTCTGCCATATGTACATTAACTGACAGTCACCACTGATAAGCTACCACTAAATATTGTAGAAACTTAATTTGCTGTAAAGCTGTTTTGCAATGATTTGTATCGTGAAAAGTGCTATACAAATAAACTTGAATTGAATTGAAAAAGCAACTGCAGCAGCAACACTTCGGATCAATTCCTATCAATTCCCATCACAGATCTCAAACTTTGACTTTTGACCTGACATTCAATAACCGTTTTTTACACAAACAAACACACAAAAGCACTCGAACTCACTCAGGTCTGAATGCATTAAACACAATTTTTATCACATACTCGCTGGCGGTGTTGTCGATTTATTCTGGCTCTGTGGAAAAAACACTCTCAAAGTCTTGAGGTGCTGAGTCGGTCTGATATTCATTCCAGCTGCTCTCTTTCCGCTGGTTGTGTAAAGCTGTGGTGAGATTGAGACAGTAGCTAATCAATTCAGTTTATTCTGTAAAAACTAATGTGTTGTTTAAAGTTCATAATTATTGTTTTGATTTCACGAAGCCTCATGGTGTGAATGGAACATCAAACTGACTAGAACAAACCCTTTGAGATGTACTGTATATATTATACGGAATATCAAGGGTGAAACCGTTAATAATGTAGACAGACAGCTCAAGGTCTGCACAGTCTTTATTATAGGTTTCCATAAACAATACATATCATTCAGGCCATTATGGCTGGTCTATATCTCCTTATGACCGCATAATAGTAACACAAAGAGATCTCAGTTCATCACATGTCAGCACAAGATCTTCACATGTTCTCTTAATAGCAGCAGCTCGTCCTATTTGAGCACACACAGTTAAATACATGACCATATAAAAATAAAATAAAAATCTTCTACAATGGCACAATTATCTAATGGAATATTAACATAAATATACAATACTGCCATATTTTTGACACCTACTTTCAAACTGATGTTTAATTTATTTTACTGAAAATGTTTTAATTATTATGGGCCGCTCACACTAGATTTTTCCAACCACTGACTTTCATTCATGCGCATGTGAATGTGGGACTCGAGCGAATTTCGCTGTGAAGAACACAAACTTTTGCAGTAAAGTGGGTTTGATTATATATATTTTTACATTTTGGAATGATTACTGAACATTTTGTAGAAGATTTTTATGGCTTCATACTCACGTTGTTTTATTTCATAGCTCTGAACTATTCATTAATTCAAGATCATCAAAATGACCTTACCATCTGTATAAAATTTGTTTATTTTTTAAAATCAAGTTATTCTACTATTATGAACATGTTTCTTGTATGTAAGGAGGCCTGTAGGAGAGTAATCAAGTTATTATTACACTGAACAAAATTATAAACGCAACACTTTTGTTTTTGCCCCCATTTTTCATGAGCTGAACTCAAAGATCTAAGTACACAAAAGGCCTATTTCTCTCAAATATTGTTCACAAATCTGTCTAAATCTGTGTTAGTGAGCACTTCTCCTTTGCCGAGATAATCCATCCACCTCACAGGTGTGGCATATCAAGATGCTGATTAGACAGCATGATTATTGCACAGGTGAGCCTTAGGCTGGCCACAATAAAAGGCCACTCTAAAATGTGCAGTTTTATCACACAGCACAATGCCACAGATGTCGCAAGTTTTGAGGGAGCGTGCAATTGGCATGCTGACTGCAGGAATGTCCACCAGAGCTGTTGGCCGTGAATTGAATGTTCATTTCTCTACCATAAGCGTCTCCAAAGGCGTTTCAGAGAATTTGGCAGTACATCCAACCGGCCTCACAACTGCAGACCACGTGTAACCACACCAGCCCAGGACCTCCACATCCAGCATCTTCACCTCCAAGATCGTCTGAGACCAGCCACCCGGACAGCTGCTGCAACAATCGGTTGCATAACCAAAGAATTTCTGCACAAACTGTCAGAAAAAGCCTCAGGGAAGCTCAGCTGCATGCTGGTCGTCCTCATCGGGGTCTCGACCTGACTGCAGTTCGTCGTCGTAACCGACTTGAGTGGGCAAATGCTCACATTCGATGGCGTCTGGCACTTTGGAGAGCTGTTCTCTTCACGGATGAATCCCGGTTTTCACTGTACAGGGCAGAAGGCAGACAGCGTGTATGGCGTCGTGTGGGTGAGCGGTTTGCTGATGTCAACGTTGTGGAACGAGTGGCCCATGGTGGCGGTGGGGTTATGGTATGGGCAGGCGTATGTTAAGGACAACGAACACAGGTGCATTTTATATGATGGCATTTTGAATGCACAGAGATAACATGACGAGATCCTGAGGCCCATTGTTATGCCATCCATCCACGACCATCACCTCATGTTGCAACATGATAATGCATGGCCCCATGTTGCAAGGATCTGTACACAATTCCTGGAAGCTGAAAACATCTCAGTTCTTGCATGGCCAGCATACTCACAGGACACATCACCCATTGAGCATGTTTGGGATGCACTGGATCGGCGTATACGACAGCGTGTTCCAGTTTCTGCCAATATCCAGCAACTTCGCACAGCCATTGAAGAGGGTGGATAAACACCACAGGCCACCACATCAACCCCCCAAAAAAAAAAAAAAAAAAAAAACCCCCACAAAAAAAAACCTGACAATCTATACGCAGGAGATGTGTGCACTGCGTGAGGCAAATGGTGGTCACACTAGATACTGACTGGTTTTCGGACCCCCCGGACCCCCAATACAGTAAAACTACACATTTTAGAGTGTGGCCGTGAAATGATACTACATGCCTGAATGAAGCAAACAGCAGAAGCTCTGAATGAGACGCAGATTCACTCTCTGACAGCAGGAGGCGCTTCTGGAACACCAGATACAGCGTTTCCTTGGTTACCGCTGTAAACAAAGCAGCACTGCACTGAAACACTGCTTTAGTATGAACTATACAGAGACGAGATTAAAAGAAAATACCACGTAAACGTTTCTGAAGACAGTCAGTTCCCCTCAGAAACACATTCATATAAATCAATACTGAGGATTTTTTTCCAGTAGTTCGTGCATCATGAACAGTGAGTGATCTGCCTGCTGCAGTATTTTTCTCTGCGCGTCCGTCTTCAGCGTCTCTGGCCTGTGTTAACGGGCGTTTACAGACTTCATATTTTCACATAAATGACATTTTTGGAAAACGATTGCATTGCAACGCAGTTTGTGCAAGTCCAGAACAGAGACGAGTTGCTTGCAATAAGACAAAAAACGTCCAGTTGGCGATCGCGTACGTTCCAGAGGAAGCTCCTTCAGCCATCCTACACACATGTGACTGACCGCTCGCTCGCACCAACAGCAGGAGGAGCGTTGTGTTACTCTCTACACTGCACTCAACCCGAGGGATTCCTACAGTCTCAGTCTTTGAGGAGACATGAAAACAGTGCATACCGCTGGAACGGTATAACAGAAAATATTAGCGGTTTTGAAACCGTGAAATTTTCAAATCGTGGTATACCTTGAAACCGGTAATCGGCCCATGCCTAGTCAATATACATGGAATACATTCTTTTTAACAGTACTATGAGATGAATGTGCTGTTTTTTACAACGTCAATTTAAATATGAATTATACAAGTATTTCAGGATTTAATACCCCTTTTAACACATTGTTTATATGTCTTTAAGATCTCACAGCATTTCCCGTTCACAAGTTCAACTTAATAATGATATATTCACTTTAACTGAAAATTTTTAGCATGCACATCGTGTACACTCGATTTAATGAACTGTTATACATTTTCCCGTACACATTTTGAACTTAACTCACCAGGGATATATATTTCAAATACAGGAATGTATATAAACTGCCTAATAAACTTTTAGAACACAAATTTACACTTAATTCTCAAATATATACACATGACATTCATCTTTCCTGCAATAAATGCAGTAATTGTATGACCAAGTTTTCTCCATGACTAGCATGTGATGACTAACGTTAGCACAATTAGGATACACAGCGAACTTGGTATCAACTTTTATAAAACGTAATATCTTCAACTATTCAAATAATGACAACTACTCCATAACTGACATAATCCATAATATGTTTACATTCACACCATGTGCATTACATACCTGATAAGGGGAGATACAAATGTGTATAAAATGAATACAGGACACGGAGCTGCTTTCTTCTTCTTCTTCTTCTTCTTCTTATGATGTTTAATGGCGGTTGGCAAACCAGCTTTTTGGAGCTGCTTTCTCACTGACAGAGTCTGTAGTGTCTGAGCCAGTGGTTCCCAAACCTGTCCTGGAGGCCCCCCCGCCCTGCAGATTTTGTATGTCTCCCTAATCAGACACACCCAATTTAGGACTTGCAGTCTCTATTAATGAGCTGTTGAGTTGAATCAGGTGTGTTAGATAAAGGAGACATACAAAAGGTGCAGGGCAGGGAGGCCTCCAGGACAGGAGCAGCCTGCCCCCTCCCCCAAAAGGTGAACGCTCCAAAAGGAAAAGCAATCGATTGATGATACAACTAATATGATTGCATCCATAGAGCAAATGAGAAGAAAAGAAAGACAAATTATTTTCTTTTTTTTTCACTTACATTTTCATGACCACCACATGTGCTGTATGTGAATTACATTTTTGGTGATATCATGAAGTGATCAAAAGTTACAGCATTTGGAACTAAGGTAGCCTTTCTCTTAGCCCTTTACAGTTTTGAAATTGTTGTTTTGAATTTGAAGTAATGCCTCACTCAACTTTAGTCAAAGCCCTAAACAATTATGCTTGTTTTATTCTACTCGATGAGACCTTTCAAATGACACATGACTATCTGAGCTGTATGATGCTTTTGATATATTAGAGTACATGGCATAAAAAACATATTTTGTAAATTATGATTTTTTTTTTTTTTAATTCATCAGCAAATAACTCTGCACTACTTTGGAGTTAATCAAAGTGTCTACATGCATTGTAAAGCTCAGAAGCTTTTTATTGCTAAGTTTTTTTTTTTATTTGATAAATATTGCATTTTATTCCTTTCATCTGTGATAGAGTATATGCAAACACAGCGAGAGTATCACTATCGGGCAGGAGCAGAAAGGCGGCTGTGGTCTGTGCAGTGCTGCATGAAGTCGAATACACCTTTATATCTGTTCAGTATCTGCCACGTGATTGAGCTCATTTCAGGGCGGGGTTCTTGAGCAGCTACTAAGTAACTTAAAGAACTGCGTCAATGCTGCGCAAAGCAGATGACAGATGTGCCGAAACCAGACAGTTCGCGGACCGGAGGTGTTTCAAAAAGAACGTAAGTCTTTAGTGAATTTAAATGATGTAAACTACAGGATTTATTCCTATAAACAAAAGCAATGCTTTACAAAAGGAGGCTTTTAAATGTTTTGTGTTCCTCTGCATACTCTTTGCATGAGCAGAAACCTCTCAAACTGAATTATTAATCTTATAATGTCTTCTAGTCCTATATTTCTATCACTTTAGGCTGAGGATAAGACTAAACATTTACATTAAGATTAAAAACGTAATGTGAATTAATACTCACTGAAGTGTTTTTGCAATGAATTAGAAGGAATTGAGGACTGGTCTGTAGTTTTCTAGAAGTGCTGGGTCTAGAGTGGGGTTTTTAAGCAGTGGGATTATCCGATCCTGCTTAAATGCTGTGGGAGATCCTGGAGTGAAGAGATGTGTTTATGATGTGAGTGAGTGCAGGGGGGCCAGGGGGCTATGAAAGATTTGTACTAATTATCTGTTAATTAATTATAAGAGCTTCTGCTGTTTGCTTTATTCAGGCATGTAGTATAATTTCACAAAGCTAGTCAGAACATAACACTCTGTTTTTGCTTCAAATTGGGTTATTATTAAATCAAATTATCAAATATATATATGAGATATACCTTATCTAAACAAGATGTCAAAGTGGAGCAAAGAGCATCAGTAGCATTGTAAACATCAAGTGACGAGAACTGGTTAGGGGAAGGAAGACAGGATGAAAGAAAATATCTTAAAAATGTGTGACGTGACGTGACATGTGGCCAAGTATGGTGACCCATACTAGGAATTAGTGCTCTGTATTTATCCCATCCAAAGTGCACACACACAGCAGTGAACACACACCCGGAGCAGTGGGCAGCCCATTTTTGCTGCGGCGCCCGGGGAGCAGTTGGGGGTTCGGTGCCTTGCTCAAGGGCACCTCAGTCGTGGTATTGAAGGTGGGAGTGAAATGTCTAGTGAGTGATAGCTATTCCTGCATGGACACATTAAGTAGGTGTACAGCTCTGGTCTTTCTTCTTTTCTCTTTGCGTTGTGATTTGCCCCTTTTTTTCCCCTCTTTACTCGACTTCTTCGCCAAGATCCAAAGAACACTGATTGGCGGCCTCACTCTGCAAGCATCTCTTTACTGAAGAGTGAAATAAAACATCCTCTTAGTGGTGTTTCACTGCAGACATTACCAATCTAAAAATGTAAGATAAAGTTAACCTTGTGGCCTTGCTAACTAGAGTGCACAATAGGTCACATAACTAATAAAATATGTTACAACTCGGATTAAATGGTTAAATTGTTAGCTAGACTAAATCATAAACAATTAATACTTAAAAAACTCTACTTAATTTGTATTATGTTCAAAAAATATATTACAAAATTGAGACTGAGCATGAATACGTACCTACAGCGTGCATGACTCATTGCAACTGATGTGTTGGGTCATCTTCTGTCAAGCCGAATTTTTTTAGTCTGCAGTTCCCAAACAACCCACATGAGGGCCATTACAACATGAGATTAATAGTTATACAAGTCTAACTCCGTTACATAGGCCTACATTTTTAGTTAATTCAGTTTTATTTATTTATTTTTATTTAGCTAAATATGAAAAATTGGCCTTTTTTATTGAGGAAAAAGGATAGTTTCTGTTTGATGTTTGGACACCGCTAAAGGCAAAAAAGGCTAATGCACATTCTTAAGCAATATTAGGGCTCTATAAATGTTTTTTCTGTTTGACCACGTGAGAAATCCAGGTTTATTATTTTTGTTATCCTTTTTTTATTGCAAAATTCTTATTAGCCAATTCTTGCTGTACTTCTATGTTCTGAAAAGTTCCTTGTTCATGCCCATGTTCATCATGTTTGTTTATTTTCTGTTTCTTTTTTTATTTATATTCAAAAGAGGAGCAAGTGCAACAAATAACAGAGTAGTGGGAAGAAGCAGTCTATAAAAAATTGCAATAAAACTACCTGCAGGCTTTTGCGGGCGGGAGCATTAGAAAATAATATATCTTTCTGCAGGAGCGGGACTGAAAAAGCCATCTCACGCAGGTCTCTAATCCGAGGTGTGCAGTGGAGTAACTAGCACGATCAGTGGAGCAGTGGCGTGTGTAAACAAGATCCAACCAGAGGCGGACAGTAGTGAAGTATTTTTACGTTACTCAAGTTAATTTAAAAAGAGTGTTTTTCTTTGGAAAAATTTACTTCACTACATTCCAAAGCATAATGTCATACTTTTATACTGCACTTCATTTCATAAATAAAATTGTTGTTTGTTTTACCTTTTAATATTTAATAACATTAAAAATGTAGTACTTTCTTGTTCTCAAGTAAATCTTTGAATTACTTTTACTTGAGTAAAAGTAAGTAATAGATTTCTAATGTAATTAAGTATTAAATAATATTTAATATGAAATGTAGTGCAGTAAAAAAGTACAATATTATGCTTTGAAGTAAAGTTGCTGAAGTAAAGTTTTCTAACAGAAAAAACACTCCTGATAAAGTACTTTTACAGCAGAGAAAAATACTTCACACGCTGCCCTCTGGGGATCCAAATTGATTGACCTGACTTGTGGTGGCTGCCGTACACAATCGCTTGGATACAAAACGTGCGCAAGCAGGTGGAAAAGTCTGCAGTTGAGGTTTATTCTGTGGATGTTGAGGGCAGTCTAACTGAGAGGTTTCCAATCGGTGTGCTGTGTATGTCGGAGCAGGGGGTGCCATGTAAAAGATATTTTTAAATATTTTTAAATTGTAAAATGTTTTCAAAAAGCATCTATATAATATCCATTTCTAATGTCGTCAATAATTAGAGATGCACAGAAATTCTGGCTGCGAAAATGAGTTCACCGCTCAGATTCACTTTCACGTGGAGTGACGTTGCATATTATCCCGCGCTATGCGTTGTCTGCATAGCTCAGTCGCCTCCACTCGTATAACTTAACGTTTACATGCTCTCGGAACAGAAGTCACTCAGATATTGAGCCGACAGGAAACATGATGTAGACAGTAGTGGTCGGTCTGCAATTAGCTTACTGTGATGTAAATGGGGTAAGATCAGGGCAGGATTTACGGGGCCGGGGGCCCCTGGACTTGAGGTTATGTTTGGGCCCCATACTTATACTACAAATGCCCTCAACTAGAAATTTATTATGGAGTAACACAAAATACACAAAAATTCAAATATACTTTGAGATTCATATATAGTTCTATTAATATGCAACATGTCCTATAGTCAAAGTTTAGATGTAATATTAAGTAGTCACTATAATACAATAAACAGGATGAAATAACACTGAAATAACACTGAGCAGAAAAAACAAAGAGATGTATTATGAAAAGTTATTGTCATATCTGTGTCCTATTATGTCAGGTTCTTATTTAATCAATAAATTCAATCCGAATAAAAATACATGTTGGCTATTAACAATCAAATTAAATCACTATAAATAAAATCCATAGATGGATTTTGCATACTTTATGTTAAGTTTAAATACAACATTTTAATGTAGAAATATTAAATGATTGCAAAAATGAAATAATGAGCTACTTTTTAAAATATGAAACTACAACCGCCAGTAGGTGGCAGCAAGTGACTGACTTAATGAGTGAGTTGAATCCTTAAAACAACCGATTTGTTTAAAATGCTAATTCATTTAACTTAGCAAAAGACTGTACTTATAGCCTGTTTGAACCATTTATCATCGCATATGCTAAGGAAAATTAATGTTATTAACGGGTCATATGATGTGATTTTTTATTTTTCCTTTCTCTTTGGAGTGTTTACAAGCTCTTGGTGCATAAAGAAGAGCTGTAAAGTTACAAAGACTAAAGTCTAAAATCCAAAGACATATTCTTTATAAAAGTTAAGAGTCAGCCACGCCTACCTAAAACGTCTCGTTCTAACACGCCCCCACATGTCTACATCACTATGTGGAAATATTAGCATAACGCCACCCAAATGTTCACGCAAAAGAAAGAAGGTGTAACTTTTATTCTCGCTGTAGTTGTTGCTGCCACCGCCGCCATGTCGTAGAGACGCTGTGTGCTTCGTTGTGAAAGCGAAAACTACTTTGTTTGGTCTTCCAAAAAGAGGACGATATCAGCTTCGTCATGCCTAGAGCTGATCTGTGATGGTCGCTGAGGAAATACATCAACTTTGCGCTGTGGATCGCCGGATCGGCTTTCACCGTGGACGAAGCGGAGTCCAGCCCGGGGTCGCCACATGTGGTTGCCGCAAGCCTCCTTCGTCGAATCGGCCGGCCGTTCTTAAGCCAGCCCCCCGCCGCTCACTCTAGCCCCCTGGCCTCGCTCACTGTAGGCCGCCGTGTGTCGATCGCTGTGTTTTGTTGTGAAATCTAAAATACTTTGTTTGGTCTTCCAAAATGGACACGACTAGAAATCAGTGATCAAGTTGTATTTATAACACTGTTCCAGAAAAGTTCAACCCAAATATATTCAGATGTGTCCAGCGCATTTTATGGAGGACTGTTTCCTGATCCTGGGAGAGTAGACTACAATGCTGGCTGTTCTGACTCACAGACTGTAAGTACGTTTTTTATATTTAAAGGATTTTTATATTTATATTTTTTATATTTAAGCGAGTTTTTTGGACAGGGTGTTAGAGCAGGCCGTTGTTTGTCATTTCTCCTATCACAAATGCAGACATGGTTTTATGTTTACGCGGCGCGATGCAACGCGGCGCGATGCAACGCAACGCGAAAAAAACAGTATAAGTAATTATAATCAGTAATTATGTCTCCACTGGATGCAGCAAATGCCTGGTTTATAATGTGTTTTCATGTTTTTGAATCGTCGCTCCGGCTTGACAGGGCATCATCACAGTATGGTGAGGGGCGTAACATTTCCGTCACACGCTTAAGGTATTCGGCCAATCACAACACACTTGGATTTTAGAACGATGAGCTTTGTAAAAACGAACGCGTTTTCAGAAAGGCGGGGCATAGATGAGAAACAATATGTACAGTATGTGGGAAAAATATGTGTTTTTTTTTTACTTTAAACCACATAAACACATTTAATTACACCAAATACACAAAATAATGTTCTTTTTAGCAACATCATATGACCCCTTTAATGCTATTTGTTTGCTTTCTAATAAGCACAGGCTGTGACTGTGCCAGACGTTACTTCATGCAGAGAACATAAGTTAGGCTACATAATCACATAACTGAATCCCAGAATGTTAAGTATATTGTAATTTGCTTAGCCAGTATTATAAATTAAACTCAGGACCTGAATTTCGTTTTAGAAACAGTTTTGGTGGAAAACAAATGTCTGTATGTAACATTATTTATTAAAATGCAAGGTTACTTGAGTCAGAAACAATAACTTTTCCTTGAGGTGTTTGTGAGACGGCTTCATATTTTGGATGTGACCATGAGCGCCCAGAAAACTAGTTTGGAGTGCACAAGTACCGAATGGTTTAAAAAGACCTGCAAATGATAAACTTTTGTGATGATGCAACACTGACCCGATTAGGCAAGTGACAGTCCTGTCAGATGAGCGAAAGTCTTGTATGGCAGTGTGCGCAGTTCTTAGTGCAGACGCGATGCGCTGGGGGGGGGCTTTTATGAGGCAGTTTTGAGAGTGAGAGCGAGAAGACGCAGTACAGCTGAACCACTCACGCTGTTTTCAAATGACTGACTTAATCTGATATTCTGTGTGAATTTTTGTAACTCATCTAACCTACATTGTATATTAAATACATTTTTGCGGGAATTTTCCAAATGCGCAAAACCAAAATGCGCAATCCCGCACCAAGATTCAGGACGTGATTAAACATATATTCTATTATATAGAGATGTGTAAAATAAATTTCCACAACTTTTCCAAAGCTTTCTGTGTTTTTCATGACGAAGAACATGATGGGAAGGAGATGGGACAAAGTCCCTGTAAGATATTAGGGTATTCTATAGTCTTTGGACGGGAGAGAGTGTGACTGACCCCTGCGAATTCCCCAAATGTGGGAATCTCGACTGCATAATTTATGGTAGTGGGGGACTGCGTTCGCGCTGCCCCTGAATTCTTTTTTTGGGGGGGGAAAGCTGGGCCTAATTGGTTAGAGAGTCTGCTACGTCCAAGGTTGCATCTCGTACTGGCAGGGATTGTAGTTGGGGGATTGTTGTGGGTGTATTATTGACATGTCAAAGTGTAGACTCTGAATATAAGACGACCGCGTTTTTTTTTAGATGTATTTCCAAGAAAAAAAACATCGTCCTATATTCAGTTCAATACGGTATTTGGATAAAAAAAAAAAAGTTAAATATCTTAACCCTACTGTTAGACCTACCTGAAAAACTAAAAAGCAATTTATTTAATTCGAAGGCCTGTCGTTATTTTTTATTTGTGCTATCATTATTAATTTCTTTGTTTGTTCTTATTTTATTACTGACTGTTTACTTGTCATTTTTTATTCAATTAAAAGTTTGAAATCAAGCCATCTCGTGCCACTGCAACAAAATTACCCCACTGTAAAATTAAAAAAAAACACAGAGTGAGCAAAAATTTGTGAGATAGCTAGTTATAATGGTAATTAAATAATGTTTACATATGTATAAAAGCCTACATTAAAATATGTCATATAAATTGGTCTCTTCATTAGAAATTAGCCTACGGATTGCCACCATTGATGGAATTTTTTTTAATAATATAAAAAATATCTGTATGACATTATATTCTGCAGTTCTTCCCTGTTGTACCGAATATCTATACTTTTCAAAGTATCATATCGTAGTTAGAAATTCAAGTATTGTGACAACATTTATTTTGTAGGGTTTTTGCCACAAGTTTGTTAAAATTTCCAAAAGGTGCCGCGACTAAAAAAAGGTTGGGAAACACTGAACTAGAGTAGTGTCATCCTTATAGAAACTTGATAAGACATCCAGTTCCTCCAACAAGTTACCTAATAGACCTGGGGGCAAAAAACAACTACAAAATGGATTTTAAGTGGATGATAGGAACTGCATGTGATTTAAATGAGCTTTTGTCGCACAGAGGGGGCAAATGATTATACAGGTGCATCTCAATAAATTAGAATGTCGTGGAAAAGTTCATTTATTTCAGTAATTCAACTCAAATTGTGAAACTCGTGGATTAAATAAATTCAATGCACACAGACTGATGTAGTTTAAGTCTTTGGTTCTTTTGAATGTGATGATTTTGGCTCACATTAACAAAAACCCACCAATTCACTATCTCAACAAATAGAATCTGATGACATGCCAATCAGCTAATCGACTCAAAACACCTGCAAAGGTTTCCGGAGCCTTCAAAAGGGTCTCTCAGTGTGGTTCACTAGGCTACACAATCATGGGGAATACTGCTGATCTGACAGTTGTCCAGAAGACAATCATTGACACCCTTCACAAGGAGGGTAAGCCACAAACATTTATTGCCAAAGAAGCTGGCTGTTCACAGAGGGCTGTATCCAAGCATGTTAACAAAGTTTAAAAAGTGTGGAAGAAAAAGATGCACAAAAACCGAGAGAACCGCAGCCTTATGAGAACTGTCAAGCAAAATCGATTCAAGAATATAAGTGAACTTCACAAGGAATGGACTTAGGCTGGGTTCAAGGCATCAAGAGCCACCACACACAAACATGTAAAGGAATTTGGCTTCAGTTGTCATATTCCTCTTGTTAAGCCAATCCTGAACCACAGACAACATCAGAGGAATATGTTGTCTGTGGGCTAAGGAGAAGAAGAACTGGACATTTGGCCCAGTGGTCCAAAGTCCTCTTTTCAGAAGAGAGCAAGCTTTGAATTTCATTTGGAAACCAAGGTCTTAGAGTCTGGAGGAAGGGTGGAGAAGATCATAGCCCAAGTTGCTTGAAGTTTAGTGTTAAGTTTCCACAGTCTGTGATTGATTTGGGGTGCAATGTCATCTGCTAATGTTGGTCCATTGTGTTTTTTGAAAAAAAATGTCACTGCACCCGTTTACCAAGAAAATTCATGCTTCCTTCTGCTGACCAGCTTTTTGAAGATGCTGATTTCCTTTTCCAGCAGGATTTGGCACTGCCCACATGCCAAAAGCACCAGAAGCTGGTTAAATGAGCATGGTGTTGGTGTACTTGACTAGCCAGCAAACTCACCAGACCTGAACCCATAGAGAATCTATGGGGTATTGTCAAGAGGAAAATGAGAAACAAGAGACCAAAAAATGCAGATGAGCTGAAGGCCACTGTCAAAGAAACCTGGGCTTCCATACCACCTCAGCAGTGCCACAAACTGATCACCTCCATGCCACGCCGAATTGAGGCAGTAATTAAAGCAAAAGGAGCCCCTACCAAGTATTGAGTACATGTACAGAAAATGAACATACTTTCCAGAAGGCCAACAATTCACTAAAAAACATTTTTTATTGGTCTTATGAAGTATTCTAATTTGTTGAGATAGTGAATTGGTGGGTTTTTGTTAAATTTGAGCCAAAATCATCACAATTAAAATAACCAAAAACTTAAACTAATTCAGTCTGTGTGCAATTAATTTATTTAATACACGAGTTTCACAAATTGAGTGAATTACTGAATAAATCGAACTTTTCAAAGACATCTACTTTATTGAGACGGACACCTTTATTTCCAGTCAATAGAGATAAGCAGACCAGTACCTCCCCATTTGGCAAGGTGTGTGGGGAAAAAGTGAATTATAAAAAAAAATAAAAAATCCTGAACTGAATTGATCTGAATAATTACATTATTGTCTTCTGTATAACTGCTTTACAGCTGAAATTAAACTTGTTTTATAATTTATGAACTTTAAAAGTTCATAAATTATATGAATGGAGGCATGGAGGTGATCATTGTTAACAACATTAACAATGTTGTTTTCCTGTTAATTCCTGTTTATTATTGTGAAGCTGATATTAAACACTCTGTACTGTATAAAGAGGTAGGCTATAGAACAAAGCTGACTTGACTCAGAATAGAATTGCTGTGCACAATCCCACACCTCCTGTTTTGTGTGCCTCCACAGCTTTACACACTTGTTTTTTCAAGATGAGAAATGATGATAGTTTCATAACACTTTAATAGAAAGTAAAATATCTGAAGCAGTTTTTAATAAACTTCTTAATCAGGGTTTGATATTGACACCCACCAACCCACCAAATGCTGGTGGATTTCAGCAGTGGCGTGTAACACAGTACCCCGACCCCCCCCCCACCCCCCCCCCCAGTGGGGTATGGTAACACAGTCCCTCAATATTGCCACCCGCCATGCGACGATTCCCATTTAAATATAAACCACCCCCCGGGCCCCCCCCCCCTCACAACCTTCCCTCTCGACCGGGGCAAGTCAAATATAATTGTTGATAGACAATTTGTGGAGAAATCAAAACTAATGAGCACAACAAACACACAGAAGAAACATACTGCAGTAAAAACTCTATTTTGTAGTTATAACATATGACATAGCTAGTGGCATGACACGACTTGATACAACCGAATTATTGAAAATTTAAAAGTGATTTTATACAAGAGTGCAATAAATGAGTAGTAAATATTAAGTGACATTTTAGACACAATATTGTCAATGTTGACTGTTTTTACTCTATTTTGTTTCTGAAAATAGTTCCAAACAAATATCACAGCAGAATAGTTGTGCATCTTGTAGCAACACACAGCAGAGTTTAGATACCGAATTTTAGCGTTTTGATGAATTGGGTGAGCCAGTGATTCAATGATCCATTCATAAAGACAGGCACTTGATTCATTCTTGAATTAAACAGCAGTCTGAATGATTCAGTTGAATTAATAACTCAATGACAGCAATTTGATGCCACCTACTGGCAGTTTACTATCATAATGTCACTGCATTTTCCCCCAACATTTCATATTTATATTAAAAATGTTTTAAAACACTAATCTGATTGGTAACAACCCTATATTTAATAAGGTTAGGAAAAATGTCCTTTATCTTAGCAAACATTTTATCATGCCATAGTTAATATAATAGTTACAATACTTTAATCATATAACATTTAATTTTCAATAATACAATTGTGTGAAAATGCTGAGTAGCCAGTAACTTTGGAAAACCACTAGCCACAGTGGCTGGTAAGTAAAAAATGTCAAGTCCTGCATACATTTAGTAAGGTTAGGAAAACATTGCCCTTCCAAGGCAAATAATCCCTTGGAAATCAGAAATTTTTCAACCAGAATGTCATAAAAGCAAACATTAACATAAGTCAGAAATAAATCAAATTGCAAATGTAATGGTTTTATTTAGAATTAATATTGTCTTTCTTTCCTCTTCTTTTTAGATTTGGATGCTTTGAGCTGAAAACAGATTCCCCATCTCAGTTTTACTTCAAGCTTTATTCAAGCATCTTCAGTCATCATTTTCCCTTATTACCATAATGGGCAGCAGGAATATCTGTCCAAAAGCAGATAAAAAAAGAGAGTTCCAGACTCTTCAACATCAACAGCCAAATGATCCACATCTTCACAGACATTCACAGGATGATGACATGGATGAACATGCATCACAATCCGAAGGTAAAAGTGCTGGAATTCTGTGTACATGCATTATGAATAATATTTAGGGCTCAAGCCACTAAGGTGCAGGGCCCTATTGATCCCCTAAGGATTATTATTATTATTATTAGGGCCCAAGCCACTAAGGCACAGGGGCCTATTGTTTTTCTAAGGATTATTCTTAATAGGGCCCAAGTCAGTAAGGCGCAGGGCCCTATTGTTTTTCTAAGGATTATTCTTATTATAATTTTTTTTATTTTTCTTCAATCGTTCGGGGCTTTTGGGGTCCTTAACGTGCTCAAAAACTCTTGAAAAATGGCAATACATGGAATCTGCGGGGCCTTAGAACCAACGACCCACAGAGGCTGGGACCTGGGCGTGGCACAGGGACTTTACAGCGCCCCCTGGAAAACAGTCTGAAAACTTGATGTATTCTCACAAAAGGTGCATATCAATAAATTAGAATGTAGTGGAAAACTTCATTTGTTTCAGTAATTCAACTCAAATTGTAAAACTAGTGTATTAAATAAATTCAATGCACACACACTGAAGTAGTTTACGTCTTTGGTTCTTTTAATTGGGATGACTTTGGCTCACATTTAACAAAAAACCACAAAAATCTCAACAAATTCGCCCCCCCCCCCCCAACTATCTGGTGACATGCCAATCAGCTAATCAAATCAAAACACCTGCAAAGGTTTCCTGAGCCTTCAAAATGGTCTCTAAGTTTGGTTCACTAGGCTACACAATCATGGGGAAGACTGCTGATCTGACAGTTGTCCAGAAGACAATCATTGACACCCTCCACAAGGAGGGTAAGCCACAAAAATTAATTGCCAAAGAAGCTGGCTGTTCACGAGTGCTGTACCAAGATGTTACAGAAAGTTGAGGGAAGGAAAAAGTTGTGGAAGAAAAAGATGCACAACCAACCGAGAGAACCGCAGCTTATGAGGATTGTCAAGCAAAATCGATTCAAGACTTTGAGTGAACTTCACAAGGAATGGATTGACACAAGGAATGGCGTCAAGGCATCAAGAGCCACCACACAAAGACGTGTCAAGGAATTTGGCTACAGTTGTCGTATTCCTCTTAAGCCACTCCTGAACCACAGACAACGTCAGAGGCGTCTTACCTGGGCTAAGGAGAAGAAGAACCGGACTGTTGCCCAGTGGTCCAACGTCCTCTTTTCAGATGAGAGCAAGTTTTGTATTTCAGTTGGAAACCAGTCGAGAGTCTGGCGGAAGGGTGGAGAAGCTCATAGCCAAAGTTGCTTGAAGTCCAGTGTTACGTTTCCAAAGTCTGTGATGATTTGGGGTGCAATGAAATCTGCTGGTGTTGGTCCATTGTGTTATTTGAAAACCAACGTCACTGCACGGGTACCAATACATTTTGTAGCACTTTATGCTTCCTTCTGCTGACCAGTTTTTTTGAAGATGCTGATTTCATTTTCCAGCACACTGCCAAAAGCACCAAAAGTTGATTAAATGACCATGATGTTGGTGTCGCCACTTGACTGGCCAGCAAACTCACCAGATCTGAACCCCATAGAGAATCTATGGGTATTGTTAAGAGGAAAATGAGAAACAAGATACCAAAAAATACAGATGAGCTGAAGGCAACTGTCAAAGAAACATGGGCTTCCATACCACCTCAACAGTGCCACAAAATGATCACCTCCATGCCACACCGAACTGAGGCAGTAATTAAAGAAAAAGGAGACCCTACCAAGTATTGAGTACATGTACAGTAAATGAACATACTTTCCAGAAGGCCAACAATTCACTAAAAATGTTTTTTTTATTGGTCTTATGAAGTATTCTAATTTGTTGCGATAGTGAATTGGTGTTTTTTTTTTTTTTTTTTTATGTGAGCCACATCACCCACAGTTAAAAGAACCAAAGACTTAAACTATTTCAGTCTGTGTTCATTGAATTTATTTAATACACAAGTTCACAATTTGAGTTGATTACTGAAATAAATGAACTTTTCCACAACTTTTTAATTTATTGAGATGCACCTGTACTTGCATGTATTCATATGAAACTCGGTCTCATAGATCATAGATTCATAGATCTCACTGAGCCGAACTACTTTCAATCTGCATGTCATAGGCTCTGTCCAACAGGAAGTTGGCTAACCAGGACTGTTTAAAAAGCGCATGCTCTGGAATTTGATATACTCCTCTGAGAATTTCCAACAGATTGCCACCAAACTCGGTGAACATGATCTCAAAACATTGGGGATGCTAAATTGTGAAGGGATTATTGATATCTCGAACGGTTTGCCCGTGGCAAGGCAATGAAGTTATGGCGAGAAATGAGAAACAAGACGTGTCTAATAACATACACATACATTGTCTGATTTTGATCAAACTTCAGGGGCTTCTTCGTTGTATAATGCCGATCTCAAACATGTGACTATTAGGAGTCAAAGTTATAGCGCCACCAACTGGCAGCAAGAAGTGTGTCATTTTCAAAATGCTTNGTCTATATGGTTCGGATTAACTCTTTAAATGCCGTATCCCTTAAAACCAGACTGCCAGAGGGTTTCTGTAAATGCATGTGCCACGCGGTGCATCGTTCTCCTGATGCTTCCGGGATGGCGTTTGCACTGACGGCTTGGGCCGGCCATTGCTGCTTGCAGCTACCGTAAAACGTCACATAATCGCAGACAGAGTACAAAAATAGACGACTTCTCTTTTAAACGCTGGTTGTGACGACAGGTTTGGGTAAATAAAGGCCGGTCTCAAATAGAGGCCTGGTCTGTTTTTTTAGTATCGGGTTGTATTTGATCTTCTCAAACCCATCAGATCGTCTGTTCTATGTTTTGATTAGATTTCACGTGACAGACACAACAACAGTTCATGAACGACTCATCACTATGGCAACATAACAAAGATTTTAACGAACTTTCTTTTAGTCTTCAGTTTTTCTTAATTCTCTCAATACCACCATGGAGACAAAAAGAAAAAAGTATGATTTGACATTTAAGCTGACAGTTGTCAAATTTGCCGAACAAAATTCGGGAGAAGCAGCGGCAAGACATTTCTCGGTTGATCCAAAGAGAGTGCGAGAATGGCGTAAAAATAAAGCTGAACTGCAACGTCTGTCCGAGGAAGACGACAAAAGGGCCAGACTGCGAGGTGGAGGGAGGAAGAAGGCCAGTGAAGAGCTGGAGGTGAGCGTGTGTGAGTGGATCCACAGCATGCGGGCAAAGCATCTCAGAGTCTCACATAAAATGATCAGGGCCAAGGCAAAAGAAGTGTATGCAACAGTGAGTGACGGCAGGGATGAGGAGAGTTTTACTGCGAGCGCTGGCTGGCTGGACAAATTCCTGAGGCGCAACGACTTTTCAGTCAGAAGACGCACAACTGTGGCCCAGAAAGACGCCAAGCACTTCACTGAGAAACTGGTAAATTTTGTCACATATACAACGCGGATTATTAAGGCAAAGAAAATACAGCCAAAAAACATTATAGCCATGGACGAAACAGCGGTGTGGTTTGATATGGTGGGCTCTACAACGGTGGATGCAAGAGGTGCACGCAGTGTTCCACTGAAAACCACAGGCCATGAGAAGAGCCACTTAACTGTGGTGTTGGCTGCGAAAGCAGACGGGACCAAATTGAAACCTTACATTTTTCAATGTAAAAATGTTTGAAACCTTAAAAATGTTTGAATGCACCCACCTCGGTGCCTCAGACCACATCACCGTCATGCTAATGCCTGCATACAGACCACACGTTAAAGTCGCCAAACCAGTTCACAAACAAATACAAGTATGGCCGGAAGGGTCGTCAGAGGCTCTTCAAGACTGTTTTAACAACACTGACTGGAATATGTTTAAGCAGGCTGCCACATACAATAAAACCACAGACCTCCAGGAATACTCGGAGACTGTCACTGCCTACATCACCAAATGCATTGATGATGTAACAGTCACAAAAACCATCACTGTCCGGGCCAACCAGAAACCGTGGATGACAGGGGAGGTCTACAGACTCCCGAAGGCTCGGAACGCTGCCTTCAGAGCTGGAGATGAGTGGGCTTGAAGACAGCTAGGGCCAACCTTTCCGCGGCACAGGAAGGCAAAAAGTCAGTACTCCAGGAGGATAGCCAATCGTTTCAGTGACAGCAGAGACACTAGGAGCCTGTGGCAGGGGATACAGACCACTACGGACTACAAGCCCCCACCACGCAACTGTGACAGCACCATCTCTCTGCTGAAAGAACTGAACATCTTCTTCGCTCGCTTTAAGGCACAAAACAGCACCACTGCACAGAAAACTCCACCTCCTCCCGGCAACCAGGTGATGACACTGTCCCCGGACAGCATGAGGAGATCCCTCAGCAGGATCAAAGCACGCAAAGCTCCGGGTCCTGACAACATTACTGGGCGTGTACTGAGAGACTGTGCAGTGGAACTCACGATGTCTTCACAGACATTTTCAACAACTCGCTAAGTCAGGCTGTTGTCCCCAAATGCTTCAAAGCTACCACCATCATTCCAATCCCAAAAAAGCCGTCTCCATCCTGCTTCAATGACAACCGTCCAGTTGCACTTACCCCCATCCTCATAAAGTGCTTTGAACGGCTAGTCATGCAACACATCAAGTCTGCCCTCCCCCCCTCCTGGGACCCCTTCCAGTTTGCATATCGGTACAAACGCTCGACCGATGACGCCATCGACACTACCCTCCACTCAGCACTCACACAACTGGACAAAAAAGACTCATACGTCAGAACGCTGTTCATAGATTTCAGTTCGGCATTCAACACAATCATCCCCCAACAGCTCATTCACAAACTGGTCCAGCTGGGGCTCAACACTTCGCTGTGCAACTGGCTGTTGGACTTCCTGACTGGAAGACCTCAGGCAGTTCGGGTCGGCAGCAACACATCCAGCACCATCACACTGAACACTGGGGCCCCCCAAGGATGTGTGCTGAGCCCCCTCCTCTTCACTCTGCTGACACACGACTGCACACAGTCACACAACTCCAACCTCCTTATCAATTTTGCGGATGACACGACTGTAGTGGGTCTAATTAGCAACAGAGATGAGACAAACTATAGGAGCGAGGTGAGCCACCTGGCCGGGTCGTGCAGTGACAACAATCTCTCTCTGAAAGTGGAGAAGACGAAGGAGATTGTTGTCGACTTCAGGAGAGTGCACACTCAGCATGCTCCTCTGACCGTCAATGGTGTGACTGTGGAGAGGGTGAGCAGCACCAAGTTCCTGGGTGTGCACATCACAGAGGATCTCTCCTGGACTGACAACACCGCAGCACTGGCCAAGAAAGCACAGCAGCGTCTCTAATTCCTCCGCAAACTGAGAAGAGCCAGAGCCCCGGCCCCCATCATGTGCACCTTCCACAGAGGCACCATCGAGAGCATCCTGAACAGCTGCATCACTGTGTGATATGGCGCCTACAACGCATCCTGCCGCAAGTCACTTCAACGCATAGTAAGAGCAGCTGAGAAGATCGTTGGTGCCACTCTCCCCTCCCTCCAAGACATTTACAACACCCGTCTCACCCACAAAGCCCTCTGCATTGCAGGTGATCCCACCCACCCGACACACAGCTTCTTCAGTCTGCTGCCATCAGGGAGGAGACAGCGGAGTCTCCAGGCCAGGAACAGCATACTGAAGGACAGCTTCATCCATCAGACTGTCAGGAAGCTGAACTCCCTCCCGAACTTGCCCCCCCTCCCCTCTTTTGCCCAACGCACCACTGAACTCAGACCTTCTGACGGACTCTCCCACTCCCCCCTCCAAAATACACACACACTGTCACTTTAATTCAGTCTGAATAAGCTCTTTGCAACTACAAAAAAAACAAAAAAAAATGTTTGCACTACAGTCATTATATCTGCACTGTTGTTTACTTACTGGTTTGCACTCTATCTGCCATATGCCTTGTGCTTTATATATTTTTTTACATTTTACCTTATTTGTATATTTGTATAGTTTTATTTTGTATTTTGTATTTAATCTGTTTTTTATGTTATCTGTATGCACCCAAGGGGTCTGAGAGTAATGCAATTTCAATTATCTGTGTGTATGTGTTGTACATGTGGAAGAATTGACAATAAAGCAGACTTGAACTTGAACTTGAACATTGTCTTCAAAGGAGGGATCAAGGAGGTGAAATTAATGCAAAATATCAGTGGGGTGGTGGTGGCCACGTCCAAAAATGGATGGATGAACGAGGAGCTGACTGCAGACTGGCTTCAGAGAGTGGTGGGAAAGCTCAACTTCGCCCCTCGTCTCCTAGCCTGGGATTCATATCGCTGTCATATCAGCGCAGCGACCAAAGCTGAGCTCAAAAGGGGCTACAACATAACCACGGCTGTGATACCCGGTGGCTGTACAAAGTACATACAGGCCCCTGACGTCGTATGGAACCAACCATTCAAAGCCAGCCTGCACGAGTCCTATGACAACTGGATGGCAGGGGATGTGGACAAAGAGTACACAGCTGGAGGAAATATGAGGGCCCCAGCTCGTCGCTTGTTGGTTTCCTGGGTACTTCAAGCGTGGGAAAAGCTGGATACGGAGCGGCTGAAAAATTCCTTTAAGGTATGCGCGCGCGCGCGCGCGTGTGTGTGTGCGAGGGAGAAAGAGGAGATAATATATTTCATTAACTTCGGGATGTTATCCTTAGGTATGTGGCCTGACAGTAGCTTCTGATGGAAGTGAGGATCACCTTATCCATTGTTTCAAAGAGGGAGAGCCGTGCGCATCTGGGCGAGAGCTGTTAGTGCAAGCAAGGCAGGCAGAGTTAGCGGAGGCTGGAGAGGGAGAAGTGGAGGAGAGCGACGTGGAGGAGGAATTCGCCAATGAACTTGTAATTGAGGATCGCGGGGATGATGATAGTGATGAATAGAGTAATTTTCTATCACATGATTGCAGTTGTTTTACAGGGTAGCCATCATTCTTTCTTGTTGATATGTTTCGGGCAACAAGTTCATATGCTCGATGGATTTTAGCGGTAACTTAGATTATTGGCAGCATAAAAAACGAAACGATGTGACAGCAATGGGCAGAACAATATAAGACATTTCTTACACTAAATTATTTGTTAAACACATTCGTTTAGAGGTAACTTGTATTGTTCTGCCCATTGCGGTCAGATCGTTTCTTTTTTTATGTTTTTTTTTTATGCTGCCAATAGCCAAAGATATTTCTTACATTAAATGATGTACACCACCTCAACCGTCATTTAGACAATCTATTAAAACATAATAGAGGGTAACATCTACTTCATGCTTGACATCTCAACACTAAATTAAGGCCTGTATCTTATTAGAGCGTCTCAAATACAAGACGGTGCAGTTCGCCCCCGCAGCTTGGGTAACTAGCAAGCAGGGCTATATTTGAAGTTTTACGGTATATATATAGTTGGTTTTAATATCAAACTTGAATATTCTTTTCCAGTGATTTTGATTCAGATAGCATTCTTAGAATTTAATTAAACTCAACACACATATAAGTATTAATTATATATAGACACTGCGAAAAGTTCATAAAAGGGCGTGGAAGAGGCACTCGATAGCGCCACCTTTTGACAAAACTTGGGGGTTAGTTTTAGCTACAGTCACCAAACTTGGTAAATACGTTGTTCTCATCAAGCTGGACAACTTTCTAATTTACAGTCATTATCTACGACCAACAGGAAGTCAGCTATTTTGATTTAAATGTGGATTTTTGGATAAATATGACTGTAGAATTTTGCATACTCATCAGAGGAGAATTATACTATACACAATGATGTTCAAAAATGATCAAAAATGTTCTAGAACCAGTTAATTTGTAGGGCACTGATCTCCCTATTTCTTTGCCCCGTTTTTCCACCTACTAATCATAAATATGGACTGTATGTAGAATTTGGCACCATCATACTCATTAGAGGAGGGCATATAGCTACACAATGATGTTCAAAAAATGATCAATAACCTGTTCTACCCGAACAGGTAATTTGTTGGGCAGACACATATTGTTATATAATTAGGTTAATGGCAACCAGAAAAGATCTAAGAGACAACACGTGGACTATGGCGCGTCATCACACATTATAGATCAATAAAGATAATTATAAAGGTGGTGTAAAGAACAAATAGATATACTACCACATTATTTGAGAATATATCATCTGTTTACATTTAATTAGTCATTAACAGAGCTTTCTCCAAATGAATTACAAATGAGGACAATGGAAGCAATCAAAATCAACAAAAGAGCTATGACATGCAAGTGCTATAACAAGTCAGTTAGCTTAATGCAGTAAACGTAGCAAGGTTTCGAATCAAGCTAGTGACTAATACTTCTTAACATGTTGTGATATAAAAAAAATGATAAGAGTGATAGTTGACAAGTCAAGTCAATTTTATTTGTATAGCGCTTTTTACGATGCAAATCGTTGCAAAGCAACTTTACTGCAAATTAAGTTTCTTCAATATTTAGTGGTAGCTTATCAGTGTGACTGTCAGTTAATGTACATATGGCAGAAAATGTACGGAAAAAAAATCAGTTTAAGACGTAATAAAACAGACGATGAACACTAGTAACAGCAATTATTATATGAGGCAATCAAACTTATAGCAAAATGTGGAAATTCTGTATGTTGTTTCAGGGTTGGCAACATCTGATGTCCTCTGAGGGGTTGGCATCATCTCATCTCAGGTGTTCTGGATCCAGACCGAAGCTTGTGTAAATCCTAGTTACAACTGGATGTCAATCCCGTGGCAGAAACAGAGAAGCAAATAGAGAAAGATTAGTGTAGCTGCTGTTCCAACTAAGCAAAAAAGTATGTGTTCAACCTAAGCAAAAGAATGATAATGTGCATTTTATCAGATATAACTGCAGTACAAGATTTGAGATGCATTATTTGAATGCTTGGCCAAAGAGATGTGTCTTTAATTTAGATTATTTTATAAAACGAGAGAGGGTGTCTGAACCCTGAGTTATCAGGAAGGATATGCCAGAGAGTTGGGAGCCCCTGTGAAAAAGGCTCTACCTCCTTATGGTGTATTGCTATTATAGTTACTACCAAGGTCTAGAGTCTGCAATTAGGGCGTGATGGATTGTAGTAATAATATTTTGTAACTGATACAGATTTTAATAGGTAGCCAGTGCAGAGACTGTTAAATTGGGGTAATATGATCATATTTTTTTTAAATGGTGGGAACTCTAGCAGCTGCATTTTGGACTGTAGCTTGTTTATTGAAGATGCAGGACAACCAGTTAGCAGTGCATTACAATAGTCCAGTCTAGAGGTCATGAATGCATGAACTAGCTTTTCTGCATCAGAAACAGGTAACATGTTCCATAACTTGGCAATGTTTCTAAGATGGAAGAATGCTGTTTTTGTAAAATATGATTTTCAAAAGACAAGTTGATATCAAATATAACACCCAGATTTTTGACTGTAAAGGAAGTAACCGTACATCCGTCTAGTTGCAAATTGTAATCCACGCGATTCTGTGTACTGTCTTTTGGTCCAAAAAGTAATATCTCTGTCTTATCCGAATATAATAGGAGAAAATTTTTGGTCATCCAATCTTTTATATTTTTAACACACTCTGTTAGCTTAGATCATTTTGAAGTTTCATCTGGTCTTGTTGAAATATATAGTTAAGTATCATCGGATAACCATTAACGTGGAAAGGGACTCCCGTATTTTCTAATAATATTACCAAGGGGCAGCATTTATATTGAAAATAGCAGAGGACCTAGTACAGATCCTTGTGGCACTCCATATTTTACTGGTGATAATTGAGATGACTCCCCATTTAAATGAACGAAGTGGTAGCGATCGGACAGGTAGGATCTAAACCATCTTAAAGCCTGCCCTTGAATACCTGTATAGTTTTGTAATCGATCTATGAGTATGTCATGATCTATAGTGTTGAACGCAACACAAAGATCAAGTAAAACTAGCAATGAGATACAGCCTTGGTCTGATGCAAGAAGCAAGTCATTTGTAATTTGATTTATAATTTTAAATTTAGTTCACTATTCACGTTTGTGTCTACTAAATATTACGTGACAATTGTGATTCCAAAATAGACATCGTTTAAAAAGTTCAATGTGTGACGTAGAATATTTTAAACTTACATGTGAAAGAGTTATTATTTTTGATGATGTATTTAATATCGCTTCCTTATATACTGTATATGTGGAAACAAATAGGTCCAGACAGGTCCACTCTAGTTGAATTATTGAATAACAAATCACAGATTAAGCAGACTCTCACCTAGCCAGAGTTATCCAAATAAATGAATTGTAAGACAGGTAAACTGATGTTAACATATTTAAGTTGGTAATAGTTTAATTGCAGGCTATAATAGCAACAATTTGAATACAAAGTTAAATATAACTGCAAGTGGCAGTCATGTTAAAGAGACCAATAAAATTGCCCATACATTTTAAAGACAGAAATAGCAACTTGACAAATATGTTTTCAGTATTACTTTAATCACTTCATATGTTATTGTGTTTTGGTAGCATTTAGTAGGGTGTAAAACAACATATTTCAGTATTATACGTAGTAATAACAATCGAGTACACCGCTGGGACTTGAACCCCATCCAGGTGGGTATTCTGGAGCACTACTACTAGTGTAGTTGTTGCTTTTTGCTATTATTTTGATTATAGGTAAAAGCAATACTTGTATTAGCGACAGCATGTTCATTTATGTATTTGAAAGCAGTCAAGTACACTGCACGTTGAATACAATGCTAAAGGTGTCTCTATGTGTTAAAAAGTGACACCAAGGGATCCTGACCAAGTATCGATATGTGAGAATGTGTAGTTCTGCACTGTGTGTGACTCTGCAGCTTGTGCTGGATGAGCAGAGCAGGCACTTTCAGTTTACAATTGTAGTGACCATTGTCCAACAGAATTAATTCATTTTTATTTCTATAAAAAAGCAAACATGACAGTCTTTGGGTATCTTTTTCATCATATTTATTTTCATATAAAAGCAGCACAACAATTACATCCAGGTTGTAAGCAATAAAGCTTATGAACATGAATCACACGATATCCATCTTTGATCCCTGCTGAAAAAAAAAAACAATAGACATCACAAAATTTGTAATGGTTTTACTGGTTATAATGGGAATTGAACTGGTTTTAATGGAAACTGTAATGGACCCTGTGGGTTTCTACTGGAAATTGGTCGCCTTCTATTGGTGGCTTGCACTGATCTATAATAGAGAACTGGATTGTGCATGACATCATGAAAGTGAAGCCGCCGTGCCACCATATTGGTATTCCCCACTATTCCCATACATTCCATTGAATTAATAGGAAATCATAGGATGTTAATGAGAAAACATCACCTAACAAGTCAGTGTCTTTAAATCTGAAGTATCCCTGCACATTCTTGCAACACAAACGTCCTATGTAAACGGTATTTGTTTAATGTCCGGAATTGCTCATGCTTATTAAAAAGATGCGTTCATATATATTACAGTAGTGGATATCAGATGAACTTGATAACCATTGCATATTCAGCAAACATGTAATGTTTATAGTGTTTTTATTTGTACAGTAGGCTAACTGCAAATGTTTCAACAATGATTTTGTTAACAGCATTCACTTTGAATCAGGTAATGATTTAATTGGTGGTTAAATTAATTATTAATTTAACATATACATAACATTTTACATGGAAACAGTAATGCGAGTAAAATGCCATATTTGCGCAATCTTGGAGAGTCGATTGCTCAATCAGGACATTAAAAATATACACATCATAACTTATTTTGAGAAATAACTGACGACATACAGTACGGACTTAAAGAGATGAAGCTTTATTTCCAAGATGAGTCATGGTAAGTTAAGCTTTTAATTTCAATACAACAGAGCAATATAGAAAAGAGGCGTGTATTTAGATGCATTGTTATTCGAATCAATTTTCATATACTGAATATATATATATATATTATATTATATATATATATATATATATATAAATATAGAGTTTTTAAATACAATATATATATAAAAAAAAAACCAACCCCTTTTGGTCAGCAGAGTTTTGTCTGACATCTGGACATGCCTAGTAGTTAACGGCATGATGGTACTGTGTTTTTATCATAAAATTATGTAAAATAACTCTTGCAGTGCTGAAAACTATCAACTTTTTACCACACCAAGAATAGCAATGTACAGTGAAAGAATTGCAAGATTTACTAGTCATTACTTTTATAAATAATTTCAACCGCATTTTAAAAATATTTGACACGAAAATTCAAATATTTTTCTATTAATCTATTAGTCGGCATTGCTTGAACATCTAGTTTGAGAAATTTTTCTCCCATTCGAAAATGAATCCTGCATCACTCTCAAAAATGTGGTGCTTGTATAGGGTATATTGCAGTTAGCAGCACGAAAAACAAAACTTTATTTAAATATGGAACAAATTATATTTAGCCTCGAAAGTGTGCAAATAGCCCTTCCTTTTATAATCACAAAAAATGTGTCACTTAACTTCAGTTCATCACATTATCCTTTATAAAAGTTCCTTTATAATCAATGAACCTCTTATTTACATCATGTTACAGTGAGATGATTCAATCACAAACATGTAGTGCAGAAAAAAAAATCCAGCATTTAGCGGTGAGTTAACGCAATGGCCAATCACAGGAAAAATCAACAGATATGTCTATGATTGGCTACATTGCTCAGCGCTACAAAAACACACTGTAAACAGAATCTTTGGATGCTTTTCAGAGCGCAAACACAAATGTGCACAGGAGCCTTTACCAAATCTGTTGTTTCGCCAATATCCTATTGTTACAGTTTAACTGAGGGTGCTTTGACTGCATGAGAAAATGGATGTGTGGCGTGAGAGTGTGAGAAAATTCACAATTGCGTCAGTCTCACACTGAATGCGTGAGAGGTAGCAGCCCTGACTTCATGCTAGTTACATGTGAAACCATATGGCAAAACATGCTAGCAGGATACTAATTTGTTTTAGCAAAATGTTATCAACATACTAATTCATGTTAGATCATGCTAAAAGGTTAGCTATGCGTTAAAACATGTTCAAACATGGTAACATCATGCTAATGTATGTTAACAATGTGCTAACCATGCTAGAAACATGCTAGCAGCATGTTAAAATATATAAGCCATGTGGTAACATTTTATAGAAAAGCTTTTCAAAGTTATTTTAAACTTTCAGAACAGGTTTTGTCAAGCCAACAACAAAGTTTGTCATCAAACTTTATTCATCCACTTAAGACATTGTATTTATATCATGCAATCTTGGAAATGTATAAAAACTACAATGTACCTTTGCTACACTACTGAAATGTAGTGTAAAATAGTCTTTTAAAGTGTCTTTTCATTCTGAAGGCTACACTGGTTTGATGAATCAGGGAGCAACATGCTATTTGAATGCAGTGCTGCAAACACTGTTCATGACAGAGGATTTCAGAAAAGCCATCATGGAGTAAGTTTTGTTTTGTTTTATTTGACTTGATTGACCTTTAACAACACTTTGTCATAGTAATGGTTTATTTGCAAATGTTGTTAATATATATATTGTGTTGTTTCAAAAAATGTAATTTCACAGGTTGAATGAAAACAAAGGAAAAAAGCACAGAGTTTCTCTAGAACTTAAAAAAATATTCAGAAGTTTAGAGTCTAGAAATCGAAGTGTCTCTACAGATGGTGTCACAAAAGCTTTAGCTATTAGAAATGGTAAGTTGTTAAATATAATGTGCATGATACTGACATTGATGTGTAATAATTTTAGTGTTATACAATTTTTAGTAGTAAGCTTGTAAGAACAGTAGCAGCTAAACTCCCCAAATAATTTTCCTGCATTTACTTTCATTGGTAAGGAGTTTTACATTCACTGTAGATCTAATCAGAGTTTTGTTTCAGTTTCTGAGGAGCAGGATGCAGCAGAATATTTTCAGATTATTCTGAGTAAGATTGAACCTAAATCAGCCAAGGTACGATCTGAACCCATCATAATGTACTTATAACATGCTGTATGTGATACACAGTAAAACATACTCAGTAAAAATTGTGTTTCTGTCTGAAGGTATCTATTAATAAAAAAAGTGGTATTGGATCAGCAGTGGAATAAGACACTGAAAGCAACTTGAGTTGATGTTTAAGTTAAAAGACACTGCATAAGTTTATACTATTATTTACATTTAAACACCAGTAATTCTGCTTTATCACAAAATATTGCAATAATCAACAGATATTCCAGGGAAAGAAGACACACTCAACCACCTGTCTGCATTGCCACCATGAATACACTGAGGAAATACCTTTCTTTTCTTTGACCATTGCTATGGACTCTGATCAACATGAGAACATCAATGTAGTATGTATTATGAAGTAACTAATGCAATAATTTACAGCTTGACTAAATTAACATTAAACAAATTAAATTAACTATTGTTTGCAGCCTCTTGCATTTCTGCAAAAAATTAAAAATGCTGATTTTTCAAAATGAAATGCATAGTAGCACGAAATAAAAAAGTGCTAGAATTTAAACATTCAAGTGTAGATGGATGCGATGGGTATTTAGCCGTTTCTTGAAGATGACTAAAGACTCGGATGTTCGGATTGAGACAGGCAGGTCATTCCACCAGCAGGGAGCAGTCCAGGTACAAGTCTGTGAAAGAGATTTTGTTCCTCTTTGGGATGGCATTTTTGTTCCAACATTGCTCTGTTTACTTGCAGAACACAAGCTTCTGGAGGACACATAAATAATAATCCTAATATTAATAATAAAGGCCTGATAATCCTAATGTTGTACAATGTAAATCTGCAGGACCAGGCAGTTTTAGTAATGTGGTCTGTGAAGTTCAGCTGATCATCAATCACAACTCCAAGGTTCCTGGCTGTCCTGGAAGGAGTTGGTTGATGTATCTAGCTGGATGGATAAGTGGGATGAAGTGATTGGTTTGTTGATATCACAAGCAGTTCTGTCTTGGCAAGGTTGAGTTGAAGGTGATGGTCCTTCATCCAGCAAGAGATATCTGTCAGGCAGGCTGAGATGCGAGCAACTATCATCAGGCTGTAATGAGAGGTGGAGTTGAGTGTCATCAGCATAGCAGTGATATGAAAAGCCATGCTTCTGAATGACAGATCCTAGTGATGCCATGTAGATAGAGAAGAGAACTGGTCTAAGTACTGAGCCCTGAGGTACCCGAGTAGCTAGATTTTGCAACTTCAACACCTCACTCCTCCAGGATACCCTGAAGTACCTACCTGAGAGATAAAACTTGAACCACTTGTAAGGATACCACCCGCCGGCCCAAAAGTGAAGTCCAGCGGCCTGGTTGAAGGTATAATGCATGTAGGATTTTACTTGCGCTTCAGCAAAGTTCACTTAATTTATCAGGATTCTGTTTCAATTATAGTCTATCTCCGTGTTTAATCTGACTCCAATTTCAAGTGATCATTAAATTTAGACCATATTTCGAATTAAAAACTGATCACAAAAATTGATTATGTATTAATTTAGATATTTGATTATTTTGAATGTCCTATACTTTCAATTATTCATTCGTCAGGGACCCAGTATCACATTTGAATCTTGCATGGCCTGCTTGGATTTCACGATCACAAACTCACCAATTCTGATCTTCGTCAGAGGATGTAGGTTGACTAATACTTTTAAATCTGCCGCCTACTGCTTGCTTTTCATAAAAAGTGTAGTTTACTTCGTAATTTCCCATACAACTTGCTAAATCAGCGATAGACAGAAATAAAAAGATAACCAATGAAGTGCCTACTGCTCCATTCATCCAGGCGCCTTCAGTTTGTACTATCCTGGCCATTTCGATTGAGGTAACTCAGCCTTCCACTGATCTAATAGTCATAATAATGTTGGGAAGAGTTCAGGGGGGGGGGGTGGGGGGGGGGGGGAATAAATCAAATATAAAATTTTATTTGTCAGGTAAAAATCTATCATACAATTACATAATTAAATGGGGGGTTCACTGTTTTTTTTCTAGGCTTGATTGTGTTTATGGGGTGCAGTCTAACACGTGTAATAATTTACCTTTATTCCAGACCGCTCTGTCCCTTCGCTGAGAAACGGGCTGATCTTTACCTGTTTTTTTGAAGCCCCGCCCTCAGAAATAGGCGATGGGCTCTGATTGGTTAGCTAGCCCAGTGTGTTGTGATTGGCTAAACCGCCTCTAGTGCGCGTCTAATTGTCCCGCCCCTCACCTCAGCGGCATGTGCTCCGGTTGTATTGTAAACAAAGGCGTTGTTAATATCGCTTATCAGTTTGAGCCCGATTGAGAAGCAGAGGATATTATTGAAGAGGATCGTGCAAAACACTAGGCCTATGTTTTTTGTTTGTTGTTGTCTCATTCTTCTAGATACGCTGTTATGTTTAAATGCTACTGCTTATGTTAGCTTTATATACGGTTTTATCCTGATTAATGCTTTAATACAGTACGGCAACTGCACGCACGTCCATGTATAACGCTTCTCATAGCTATGTGAAAATAAGTGTATAATTGTAACAGTTCATTTTTGGAGCTGAGCTGAATGAGAGAGAGAGAGAGATGCAGAGCGTGTGTAGAGCAGGGGAACGCGAGGAACAGTATTAAGAACTGCTGCTTTAGAACATTGATTTTGAAGCCTTTGAATCCATTAGAATTGTTAGAAGACAGAATCACGATTCATATATGAATAGATTTTTACATGCACCACTAGTTTTCTCTTCCTTTTCTCTAAAGCAGTGCAGCATGGCCTCGCCCCCTTTGCTGCCTTTTCCCGAGGGCAGGGATTATCTGGGTTTGTGATGTCACGAACCCGGGAAGTACCTCTTTGTATTCTCTACCAGCCGTTTTTGTAGGCATTAAACCGCCAGAATTTTATAAGACAATATCTCTATTTGCATTGAACTTTCAGCTTCGTAACTTTGCAGATAGTGTTTATGCTCAAACAGAAACATTACACACTAACTAACATTAAAAAAGTGAAATCGCAATCAACCACCCCTTTAAACAATGAGAATCCAATTCAGAATTAAATTCGGTTCAAATTCAGATAAATACATAACATCAACTGCTCAAAGATGAGTCTATGAATTAGTTGCACACCTGGTCACAGAGGGACACACAGCAGCATGAGAGAGATTTGGATGCAGAGCTCCAGAGACTCACACGCAGAGTTTGGGGGTTTTACGACCCATACACACTGAAGTGTGGTTCCTGTGATGCCCTTTGCCATGAGGGTTGACAGGAGGATCTGGTGGTGAACTGTATCAAAAGCAGCAAACAGATCCAGTAAGATGAGAACAGATGATTTGGAAGCTGTTCTTTCCAGTCTCAGTGATTCAACAACTGAGAGTAGGGCAGTCTCGGTTGAATGGCCGCTTTTGAAGCCAGACTGGTTGCTGTCCCGGTTGCATTTAGCAGATGCATCTGATTGCATTTAGCACATGCGTTAATCCAAAGTGACTTCAAAAGGTAGGAACCCCCCCCCCCCCAAACAAATAATTAATCAAAGAGCCAACAATAGTCATAACACACAATGCCATGTTTATTACACAACCAGATTAGGAAGGCAACTAGAGAAGAGAAAAAATCCAGAGATCTTTTATTTATTTATTTATTTTGAGTGTGTGTGTGAGAGAGAGAGACAGAGAGATAGAGAGTGCCAGTGAATAGGGTTAAGAGTGTTGGGTGGTTAAGTGCTTGCAGAAGATGAGTGTCTTCAGCTGCTTCTTGAAAGATATGTTGGTTTCAGCAGTTCTGGTGGAGATTGGCAGCTCATTCCATTCTTTTACCTTGCTGTGAAGGAACAACAAGGCGTTGCTGATTCAGTGACCTTAGCTGGTGGGAGGGAGTATTTATTTGTAGTAGGGAGTTGAGGTAGACAGGAGCTGTTCCACTGGTAGTCCTGAACGCCAGTGTTTTTTTTGTTTTTTTTGCAGTATGAATTTTACTTGCATTAAAAAATGACTTGTATAAAAAAAACATGATACAAGGCTTTATTACCTCTGTGGCCATACCCAAAAAAGTAAATGCCATAATTTACTCACCTTTATAATCTTCCAAACCTACAAGTTCTGGCTATTTCCCAAGTCCTCTGATGCCATAATACAGCTTTCAAATATTGCTATTCAAACTTACCATTGTGACTACACACACACACACACAAATGAGGAAACTTGTGTGTTCTGTTTTGTTTTTTCTCCACTTCTATTGCTGTGGAGTTATTGTAGCGTAACATAACATCATCCCACCCATTACATCATATCAACCAATTCATTACATATCACCATGCACTTGCTACATGCACCATCCATTCCCACCATGGGGGGTGGCGGGGGTGTCTTGTGTATGGGGGCGTGGGTGTGTTAGCTTGGGGGGATGGTTTGGATTGGGGGCCGGCTTTTTGGTGCCTTTCCATTTCTTGATATTTAGCAAGTAAGGACTTCATTTCGTTTGTCATCAAATAAAGCTGAACTTCTCCCCTCTAACTACCCCCCCTTCTCCCCCCTCTCCCTCCCCCCTCTACTCCCTCACACCCTCCTAACCTTATCTCTTCTTCTCCCCATCCTCCTTACTTACCTAGCCCCTTCCATTCCCCATACTCTCCTACCTCCCCACTTCCCCCACTCACCCACCCCATTCCTCCCCCCCCCCCCCCCTAAAGGAGACAAAAAAAAAAAAACAAAAAAAAAAAAAAAAAAAAAAAAAAAAAAAAAAAAAAAAAAAAAAAAAAAAAAAAAAAAACAAAAAAAAAAAAAAAAAAAAAAAAAATAAAAAAAAAAAAAAAAAAAAAATTACAAAAATAATAATAGAATTGGCTTGACATGTATAGAGGGGAATGCCTCAGAAAAATTGTTCCTCTTCGACAGCAGGGAGTTTAAATAGAAAATCAAAATGAGCTGAGACACAAACTATGGTCAGATTTGATGATATCTTACAATTTGGTAAAATGACAATTTTGTTTAATTTTTTTTTTTTGTTTTTTTACCTTTTTTTTCTTTGTTTTTTTTTTTTTTTTTATTTTTTTTTTAATTTTTTAATTCTATGACATGAGACCTAAGACCCAGTAATATAGATAGTTTTTTTTTCTATGACAGCAGTTTTATAATATAACTTATGTTTCAGAAAAAAATATTTAATGCACAGTTTAAGGAAATATGCATGGAGGGAGAGGACCAGCTGTACTGTGAAAAATGCAAAAATAAAAGAGACATGCAAATGGTGAGCTTTACAGTTTGTCAAGTTGTTTCCTTCATGTCTTTGAAACATATTTTTTGAATGTTTTGTCCATGTTGTTGTAAAATAGCTGACATTATTCTAAATGAGAGATTATTTATTTCAGAGTTGCTACATTCCTGAACTGCCAGAAGTCCTGACTCTACATTTGCAAAGGTTTTACTTGGATTACAACTCCATGACTTACATGAAAAACAACCGTCATGTTGAAATTCCTCTCCAGTTAAGAGTGCAGGTTTGTCTACTTTGTCCTTCAGTGCCCTGTGATCCCACTTGATTACAGCTATGTGTTAAGTTTGTTTATTTGCATGTTGGCATACTTGTGCACCGTTCCAATATTTAGCATGCTTTATATATTCATTATCAATTTTGTTTTTCAGGAAAAGAATGGTGGTCGTCTTAAGTATGACCTCTATGCTGTAGTCAATCATAGTGGTTCACTCAGTAGTGGACACTATTATGCTGACATCAAGTCATTTGTAGACCAAAAGTGGTATCAATTTAATGACTCCATGGTGAACAGGGTGAGGTTCCTCTCTTATTTTTAAATACATTTATAAAATGGCTCTATATTTAAAAGTTATATTTGAGTGAATTATAGGTCATCACAATACAAACATTTAAATTTCTTTATCAATTTAAAATTCAGAGTTATTGATACATTTATTTGTTATTCATTTGTTGAAATGACACATTATGTAAAGGTTACACATCTGACTTTGATGCTTTTTTTGCAGATTGGGAATGTTTATGATGTCAGGTAAGTTAACAGTCACTTGCTATAAAAAGGTACTTCGGCAAACATTTGTGATAGTAGTGTAACCCTCCCCAGCTGGGTCCACTCATATAATGCCTTGACAGGAGCCCTGGTATCCCAGGTGTCGTAAACAGTAATGACTGGTCCTTTCCCTGAAAATTGGATAGGTAGATACTACAAGAATTATTTGTTATTTACAGAGATGTAAAGAGTACCTAAAAACCATACTTGAGTAAAAGTACAGATCTCTTACAGTGAAAATTACTCCACTACTGTAACGAATCAGTCCACTGAAGGCGAGCATAGTGAGAACCCAAGTGCAGCTTTATTTAAACAAGGTGAAATCCAAATAATAAACGAAGACTAGAGACACAGACTTGACTAGGCATGAACAGACTTGACGCACGACAGCGGGTTACAACAGCAATACACGATCAAGACTATGGGAACATGAGGCTACTTATAGCAAACAAGAAGGTCACATGACAAGAACAAACCAATGGGAAACAAGACACAGGACTAGGACAACCAATCAGAACGTGACACATATACAGGGCAGAGATACATGAGGGCAAGGGAAGCATGACACCGACAGCATGAAACAATTACAAAATAAAAGACAAGACAAAACCCAAACACCACATTACAACTACACGTTACAAGTCACCAATAACAAAACAACTTGAGTAAAAGCCTTAGAGTGTCTGATTTTAACAGTACTTAAGTATTTTACTTATATTAAATGTAGGCTCAAAAAATGCAATAGTCAAAGAGATTTGCCAGTGAAAAACTGTAATGTTGTGGAAAACAGGCAGAGGCAAGGATATATATGCAGGTATTTAATGGAAAAACTAGAACAAACAATAAGCTAAAAGCCGAAAACCATAGGGAACAAAGAAAAGAAAGACTGGCAAACAGACAACCAATAGGCCTACATTCAACAACTCACAAGGAACTAAAGAAAAACTAGGGCTATATATACACACAGGGGGCTAACAAGCTTAAAGCCCCGTTCACACCAAGAACGAGAACTATAAAGATAACAATATTAGCGTCCACACAGCGAATGATATTGTCTGTTTATTCTAAGTGCACATGCGTCTGCCGCTTTAAATTCTCGAGCTCTTTACAGCAGGATGGATTCTTATTGGCTGTCAATGTTTTTATCGTTCATCGGCTGGAAAAAATTGTTCTGAAAATTATTCAAACGATATCTTTTACTCTGATGCCCTTATCGTTATAGCTGTGGTGTGGACTATTCTTTAATATTGAGAACGATTTATAGAACTATATCTTTATCATTATCTTTATAGTTATCGTGCTTGATGTGAACAGGCCTTAACAAGATAAGACACACCTGAGGAGACTAATCAAAGGGAACCAATTAATGAATAAACGGACTACAAACTGACTACAAACACCATGGGAGACAGGAAGTGACATAAAAGTCCAGGGCAAGGCACAGAGATCATAAAACAAAAACAAGAAAGAGTTTATTTGTGAGGAGAGCAATCACGTTTATTTTCTAAAACCAAAATATAACTGAACACCTCAAAATTACAAAACAAACAAACAAAAACAATATCTTTCAAAAAGGTCTCTTCAGTATAATGGATAAATAAAATAATGTTAAGTAAAATTAAAAAGCAGAATTCTTCTTGCAATGGATGTGCTGGTTTGGGCCTCATTGCAAGCTGCAGTCATGTCCTCATCTCATATAAAAAACACCTGTGATTCACAAATACTTGCTAAGGAACTCGCATTCACATAAAGTAGCCTTGTTGAAAAGTTTGGTTGAGTAAGGGCAAAACGCACAAGATTCAGTACTTTAGGCAGTATCATGTCTTTTGCAGCAGAAATAAACTGCTGCAGAAAAAGCTAGGTCCATGCAAAATGTAATGTGTAACTGCAACACTCATTTAACATGTAGTGGAGTAAAGGGTACAGATACTCATTCAATAGTGTAGTGAAGTAGAGAGTAAAAGTTGCTAATAGCTTTGATACTCAGTACAACTACAAAGTATCCAAAAAGATACTCAAGTACAGTAACTAATTACATTTACTCCAATACTTTACACCTCTGGTTATTTAGCACGGTGCCTCCATTTACGAAAACCTATACTCCCGCGTGTTTGAGAGTAATAGAAAACAGGTTGACAAGATTCAAGTTCTAATAAACCCAGAGCTTTATTAAATAAAACAATACCCAAAAAACAATAAACTAGTGACAGAATCACATGAATAAAGTTTATCAAGTCAACACACTGATAGAAATGTAAATTGCCAAAGTAAAATCAAGATACACTCCACACAGTGTTACTATATTCAAATATGTCAACCCTTTAAGAGACAAATAAAATAAGGGAAAATAACCAAATATAGTTGAATCAATTAATGAAACGTCTGTTACCTCAAAACTGACTAGTATGAAGTAAAATGATTCTCTTCAAATGAACTCATATGAAACACTATTAATCTTACTCGTTTGTACCCAACTTACTCTCAACTGAACTTGTTTCCCACAAACAGAATCATTAATAATCAGTTCACTTGTTACAAATGTTAATTGTCTACCTCCTTTCGTTTAAATGAGCTAAAACAGATATTAAACACTCAATACTGCGATAATGTAAGTGAAATCCACAAACTCAGTCTCTGAAACAGTACAAGTGAAAGGCCTCAAATAGTTGGTGCACTTTTCTCGAAAAGATTCAACATCAACAGACCTCAGTCAGACTGTACTCACAAATCCTCCGTATGTATATGTGTAAAGCTTGACGGTAGACTCCTGAACAGTCCTCTTGCACATGGAACCGTCCGAACGAACAACCTCGCCAGTTGCCAAGGTCCGTGAAATCAGTCCTCTGACAGGCCGTGGTGAATACGGCGAACAGGCCAAACGGGTCACTCCACTCTGCAATTGAGATGGACCAACCATTCTCTCCGCTATCTGCTCAAAATATAAAATCGCATCGTAGCAAAACGGACCAACCACTCAGGACAGAGAGCACAAAGATGAATTAATGTCCGTGCAGTCACTAATATTGAAGTCCAAAGGGATGACGCACACGTTTTTTCCCGATGCCCAGTTCTTGTCTCCTTTCTCTCGTGACCTACTTTTTTTTAGCCTCTCCCCTTGCCGGCTTCCCATTGGAAGGACACTGTCCATCAATCACCCGCAGTGAACACTTTCATTGGGTAAAGCAGGTACAATTAAATTTAAACAAACTTTACAGAACTTCATTTACACAATTATTACAAAGCTTACATTGACCTGAATTCTAACCAAATGTTTCTTTTCTCTCTAACCAGAGAAGAAATAAAAGTTTTGATACAAATAATTTTGATACAAATAATCTTGCTATTTTGACAGTGTTTTTTTGTTTTTTTTTATAATCCTACATTTTCAAGGGGCTACATCCTCCCCCCACTTGTAAAATAGCATGTCCCCATGCTAACCATTAGGTCATCAAACATGAAATACTGTTGTCCACTTTACACTCTAGGAACAATACATGGCCATGCATTTATGAGTGACCAACATGACTGGCAAAGGGCTTGGGAATTACACCACCAAACATGAAAAATCCCATGGCCTTGACCTCTAGGGGGAACTCATCATTGATTCGATCACACCCTTTAGAGGTAACTGCCTCATGAATAGGAACCCCCAAACTTGGGTAAGTAAACCTTGAATGTGGTTTCCTCTCCCTCTCAGACCTCCTCAACTGCATTTCAGGCACATGGTCAACGCTCTCATTATCTTCTCTCTCATGCCCAACCCATTCGGTATCACTGTCCATATGCTCCAATACCTCCAGAGAATCTGACCTCAGCTCTTCCTCCAACAAATCCCCATTTCCCTTATCCAAATCAGGGACCACCTCTTTTCTTTCAGTAACCATTGCAGGCTCATCAACCACGTTCTGTTCTTTGTCAGCTACAGCTCCCTCCTTATCAACCATTGACAGTTCTCCATACAGAAAGGGACCATAATCATACTCAAACTCAGAGTCAGAATCTATTTCACCCACGGCTTGCACTCTGACACAAGCTGACTCTTTCAGGCTTCCCCCTAGGAGTTAGGAACATCACCACCAAGGGCCACATTACCTTCCTCCCCAAACGTCATTTGAGAGCTCACAGGAAGAATATGGTCTTTATGTAAAACCTTCCTGGGTCCATCACCCTTTTCTGGAGTCAGCTAGTATACGGACAGATCTGTCAACTGTTTATCTACCAAATAAATAACTGAACTTCAGCGATCGGCCAGCTTGTGCTTCCCTCTCAGACATAAATTCCTGATGTGTACCCTATCACCAGGGTTTAAGGCACACTCCTGCACCTTCTCATCATACCTTCTTTTATTGGACAAGTTCTTTTTTCAGCAGCCTCAGCTGCCAACTCATGAGCAGTTCTCAGGTTCCTCCTCAGATGATTCTGCACATACACAGAGGGTGACACAGAACCAACACAAATGTCCACTGGCAGAGTGGGCTCACGTCCAAACATGAGAAAATATGGGGAGTACCCCGTAGCCTCATGCTGTGTACAATTATACGCATGCATTAACTGCGGGATATAATGACTCCACTGGGCTTTCTTTTTCGGGTCCAGGGTGCCCAACATATTGAGTAGTGTCCTAATAAACCTTTCCGGTTGGGGATCACCCTGAGGATGATATGGGGTAGTACAGGACACGGCAAGCATATCTTTCACCAAACGACTCTCAAAGTCAGGACCCTGATCTGAATGAATCCGGTTGGGCAGACCATAATGTGCAAAGTACTTCTCACACAGAACTTTAGCCACTGTCAAGGCCTTCTGGTCTCGTGTGGGAAAAGCCTGTGCATAATGAGTAAAATGGTCAGTAACAAATAACACATTACTCACATTACGCTGGTCAGGCTCAATAGTCAAAAAGTAAATGCACACAAACTCATGTGTTGCATAGATGCTGTTTTACGAGGAAAAGTCTTTCTCATCACACATTGTTCACAACCCCTACTGTAGTCTTTCATGGCATCTTTCATACCAGGCCAATAAAACCTGTCCTTTACCAGGGCATACGTTTTGTCAAACCCAAGATGGTCTTGGGCATCATGAAGAGAGGTCAATACATCACTGCGAAGTGCAGATGGGAGCACTATTTGCTGCCGTCTTTGCCCCCCCTCGGAAGTGACCACTCTATATTGTAATCTGTTCGTCATCAACAGATTTCCCCATACTTTCTTCCAATGTGTAAATTCAGGCAAGTCACACACCACGCTATCATGGGGCTGGTTCTGGCTGATAGCCAAGAGTACTTTATTCAAACAAGGGTCCTGCCCCTGACCACCCTTCAACTCCGCATCCGAATTCCTCGGTTGTGGGAAAAAAACACCATATTTCCCTGACACAAAAAACCCACCCCAGACTCTGAAATATCCTCCCATTCTCCTCCCTCAGCCTCACAAGAGTATGGTCGACACGATAGAGAATCAGCATCCACATTTTTCTTCCCCCTTCTGTACTTGAGGCTGAAACTGTACATGGAGAAAGCCGAAAGTCATCGATGCCCTGTAGCATCCAATTTAGCCGAAGTTAAGAGGTATGTGAGGGGATTGTTATCAGTCCTCACCTCAAAGGTAACCCCATACAAGTACTCATGCAGCCGGCCCACCACAGCCCATTTTAAAGCTAAAAATTCCAGTTTATGAGCTGGATAATTTCTCTCAGATGAGGACAAACTTTGGCGGATGAATGCAACGGGACGCAGCCCCTCAGGGTGTGGTTGATAAAGGACACCGCCTAAACCATCCAAGCTGGCATCCACATGTAAAACATATGGCCGCTGCAGAGCTGCAAATGCCAGTATGGGTTCAGTATGCCAGCTCATGTTAACCACTGCTGCAATTCCTGGAATGCACTCTCACATAACTCATCTCACCGGAACCCAAAAGAGTCATTGGCCCTGCCCAGGGAAGGTTTCTATCCCTGTTCCTGTGGAACATCATCACCCAACAGTTTATTTAGAGGGCGACAGAGGCTTGAATACCCCCTCACAATCCTCCGGAAATACCCACAAAATCCCAGAAATTACCTAGGCCAAGTAACTACTGCCTCCACTTTCGAAGGGTCAGTGGCAATGCCTTCTTTAGACACCACAAGTCCGACATAGGTCACAGACGTTCGACAAAATTGCCACATGTCCACTGACAGTTTCAGACCTTCTTCACGCAGCCTATCCAGCACATTGAGTAACCTCTCATTATGCTCGTCTATGGTCTGTCCAAATACTATCAGGTCATTGAGGTACACCAGCACCTCCAGGAAATTCATGTCACCCATAGTGCGCTCCATGAGTCTCTGGAAGCTAGCTGGTGCCCCACAAATCCCCTAAGGCATCCGTTCAAACTCATAGAACCCGAGCGGACAAATAAACGTGGTTTTCTCTTTGTCTTCAGAGCTCATCAGTATCTGATAGTAGCCACTCCTCAAATCTAAGACAGTATTTACTTTTTTACGACTGTTATGTTTGTTTTGTCCCTGAGAGCCTGTGAAACCGCACCTCATCCGAGGTACAGTATACTGGTCGGGAATAGTTCGGCGATTTAATGTGCGATAATCCACAATACCCTGAACACTCCGCCGCAAACCATGATTTTGCCGTTCACCACCACAGATGGGGATGTAATTGGGGAACTTCTAGACTCTGAAAATATGCCACACTGTTGCAGTTCCAACAAGTCGTTGCCTTGGAATTAATGTTCTATTGACATTTTTGTCAAAATGGAGTTATTCACATATTCTTACTCTGTGTCAACTTAGCTTACAAAAGAAACATCACATAATGTAAATGTGTACATTTTAAGCCTTTTTTTAGAAAACAAAAAGGGTTCTATCTACAGAAGTCTATGGAACTCAAAAACTTTGAAGCTCAATATCTCAAAACTGCTCAGAATGCAGATAGAACCTTATAATTCCAAGGTGGCGAAGTGTTTCCGCACATCCTCCAAGTCTTTGGGAGCCATACGACGGGACCTCTCAATGAAAGGAGTGGGATCAGTCAACCTGATTTCATGAACAGTACTGCGAGAACAGCCCACATCCAATTCATGTGAAGAAAACACATCTCTCCTTTCTAGAAGTCTCTCTCATAGTCGTCGCCTGGCCGCCAATGAAAGTGGAGAATTTCCAAAGTTAAAAGAGTCTATAGTCAGTTGGTTTGACTCGGACGTACCAATGGGCCCCCAGCCTTTTGATTTTTTTTTTTTTTCCCCTTTTTCCAAGCAGCAAGCGGAGACACCATATCTACCTGGGCAATAGCAGTGCCCCGTGTCACAAGCATGCTACAGTTAGACATATTCTTTACCATAACCGCCACCAAGTGGTTTGTCATCACGGAAACAGGCTGTAACTCTGGTCTCACCATCAGAGCTCCCAGGTCAATAATATCAACAGGCTGATCAATTAACACATGCTTGTCCACCAAGCCACCTCGCAATTTAGGTGTTCTCTGTAGTCCAGTTTCCCCAGGTCTCAAAGTCAGCGGCTGGTGCTAAAGAAACCAGATAGTACCATATGGATCAGAACTGTCTTCTCTACCATCAGCCTCACGAATGGTCTCATAGGCAACACGTACCACTGGATGAACAGACAGAACACTCAAGAAATTGTCTCAAGCCTCTGCTTTACAGGCTTCAAACAGCTTTCGAACTAACACAGTATTTGTGCCCACCAAAATAGCTACTTTCTGCTCTGGCTGAGGATCAGGACAGACTAATGTAAGGGTGTCGACCACCTTAGGTACTCCAGCTATCGCGGCAGTGAACTCCAAACGAAGGGGCAAATTCCCATCATACGGATACTCAGGGCTCGAATTGAGGGGGGATGCAGGGGGATGGCATCCCCCTGGTTAAAGAAAAAAAATTACAAAAAGCATCCCCTTGGTAAAACCACCATCCCCCCTTACCATCCCTTTAGATTAATATTGTGTATTATGTAAAACTTGTCATGCAAATTAAATGTTCAAATTCTCTACTTATAATTCACAAACTAAACAGCGGCGATTGGCCAATCAGAACTCAGTAAAGCTGCTCACAAGCGGAAACAAGTTTTTGTCATTTTTCGCACAAAATGGTTCACATCGCGACCCCCGTGTGCCGTTTTTCCCGGCGACCCCCTAGACACGGTTTTTGCACCTGATATACTTTGACGCCTGCCCCCGCAAGCTTTGATTGTGCTGTCTTTAGAGCCTGTGCGGGATTGTGAGAGGACTCCGAAGCGCTTTATTCCCACACTTTCTGTTCCCCACACACGGCATTTGCGCGGACGACGGCGCTCCAGTCTCGCGCACGTCCAACCCCTCGGTGCAGCGCTGACATGGGGAGGGCAGCCATACCTTAGCATTACCGCCAGTTAGGATTGTCATATTTACCCCTACTCTCCAAACTAAAAGAGAATCACCACCTTCACTCCGCTCGCTTTTTGCCCGATTTCCAACAGCTTGTGCGAGAAGGTGGATCTAAGCTAGAGAGATTATCTATTTGAACGACACACAGGGGTATGGGGGGTGTAATTATAGTTAACCTAATTTGCATATGATGACTGTAAATCAGGGGAGACGGCCCTCGTGCATGATCAATAATATTCAGGAAAATAATTGATATTGATGGACGTTTGAATTGTTGGTAATTTTGTTGATCTTTTATCTCATTCCAAATGATCAACAAGCGGAAACCCAACCAATAACCAGGAGAAAATACTAAATTATAATACTATACTATATAGTAGTAAAACGCATGTGAACAATAGCCTACTTTTTGATCAGTTCATCAATAATATTCAGGAAATAATAGATACTGACCTGCCACCCCCATCCCCGTTGGGCAAAGGGTCAAAATGATCACTTGTTTGTGCTTCGTGAACACTCTTGCCTTGCACGGCGGAACCATTGCTCTGCAAAGATGTACCGGGAGAAGCGTGATTATTAGACGACCGATCGTCATTTCCAAATGGAAAATATTCCCCTTCAGAGTCAGAAGCGGCGAATAACATTTGCAACACATCCTAACGGTACAACTTTTTATTAGCCATTTAGCGATTTTCTCTCACAAATCTCACAAATTACTCGCATGCTATGAACTGAACTGCTTCCGCATCAATGACACGATAGCTAACTTGCTCTGCTATTTCCTCGAACACTTTGAATAGGAACATGACATAATTTTGGTCTAGAATCAAAGTACTACATGTCTGCCATCTAGTGGTAGGGAATACAAATGAGATATTACACCATATTAGGAACTACAGTCTATTTTATTAAGTATGATGTATTGTCACAATTTTGCGACTTTGGGCGCTAAAGGGGGGTGTATATAAATATCTCAGAAAACTATGTGAGTTGTGATGGACGATGTGTAATTAGAAGATGTTCAGGCGGGATAGTATAGCCTGTGGGAAAAAACTGTTTTTGTGCCTGGCTGTTCTGGTGGTCAGTGCTATGTAGTGCCGACCAGAAGGCAACAGTTCGAAGTGAGAGTGGGCTGGGTGTGAGGGGTCCCAGGTGATTTTTTTAGCCCTTTTCCTCACTATTGAGATGTAAAGATCTTGGAGGCTGGGAAGAGGGGCACCAATAATCCTCTCAGCACTCCTGACTGTCCGTTGTAGTCTCCTGATGTATGATTTGATTGCTGAACCAAACCAGACAGTTATGCATGAACACAGGACAGACTCAATGATAGCAAAGTAAAACTGTTTCAGCAGCTCCTGTGGTTAGACTTTCCTCCCATGGCGTAGGAAGTACAACCACTGTGTGGGCTTTTTGCAATGAGTCTTATGTGCCGTTCCACTTCAGGTCCTGAGAGATTGTGGTGCCCAGTAACCTGAATGACTCCACTGCAGTCACTGTGCTGTCCATGATGGTGTGTGGGGGGAGTGCAGGGGGTTTTCTCCTTAAGTCCACGATCATCTCCACTGTTTTTGAGCGTGTTGAGCTCCAGGTTGTTGATACTGCACCAGACAGCCAGCTGCTCGATCTCCTGTCTGTAAACAGACTCGTCACTGTCCTTGATGAGGCCAATGACTGTAGTGTCGTCTGCGAACTTCAGGAGCTTGACAGAGGGGCCTTTATATGTGCAGTCGTTGGTGTACAGGGAGAAAAGCAGTGGAGAGAGAACACCTCCCATGGGAGATGACGACAGTGCTGATGGTGGATAGTCTGGATAAGAGTTTGCCCAAGCCTTAACACTAGCTGCTGCCAAAGATCAGCTCAGATAACACAAGCAAGGTTATCCACTGAACAGATAGGAGAGAGACTAACGGAGAGCTGGTGATAAAAGGGTTTGGATTGAGGATGTAAGGGCAGGCATGATTGTATTTAAAGCTAGAAACTGAAGATCGCCAAAATTAGGACTTGCGTAATTCCCAGTCCGTCGAGGTGCGAGAGCCAGGATGTAATGCAGTCCCATGTTAGGACTGTGGTTGTGCTCGTTGGGGGGGCTGAAGCCCAACCCATCAAAGCTAGGGTGAGAGGAAGCCAGCAAGGGTCCAGTGTATACTTCAGGTAGGCCAGCGAACAAGTACTCTCCAGTGACTTTCGGCCATATTCCTGAACCACAGCGTGGAGCGCCAGGTCTGTGGCATTAGCGACCCTGTTGGATCTCCTTAGGTGAGTGAGTCTGTCACCTGGCCTGGATTATACCAAGGTGCATTTTGTAAATCCCCAACCCACCCTTCCTGAAGGCTCCATCTTTGTAAGTCGTGCCTGGAAGGCTGTTTTGCGTTTTCGGCGCACGTAAACCATGGTTTAATCATGTTATAATTACAACTTATAGGGAATGTCCCTGGTTGAGAAAGAGAATATCTTCACATGAATAATGATCTATGATTCGGAGCACAGATCTCTACGATACTCGTCTACACGACGGTGGGGAACATCACTTTGAGTTCGCACAGAGACTGAAAAAAGCAACTACCAAACAGTCAGCAAGGGAGGTATCTAAATAAACGAGCGCAGTGGATTAAGAGCCCGCTAGTGCTACATTAGTCAACCTCTGTTTAAAGACCTGAGATCGGACAGGTGTGAAGCGGATTTGTTCAGTTTGCATGCATGTATTGTGGTCGCTCAGGCCTACGCAAGCTGCAACAATGGAGAGAGGGATCAGAGGCCCCAAAAAGACTGCTGCGGAGCGACAAGAAGCGGATTGCAGTCTTTTATTGCTGGGTAACAGTAAGTATACCAAATCTATCCCGTGCCTTCTGCGTGGGGACATTATGTAATGTGTCTGTTGTATTTTTTGTGGGACAGTTAAACGGGAGCAGTTTCGATTTGGATACAAAACAGTCCATACGCAACGAACATGATCAGTTATATCAATCGAATGTTCATGGGCGTACGTTTGCCTCCATTCAGGTAAGTGTGGTTTCGGCGCGCTGTTGTCATGTCGTATGCGCGGCATCATGTCAAACAGATATCCGGATGGTCACCGTACTCTCTCCGTCTTCACCACGAGTGTGATTGATCAGAGATGCGGAAGAACTCTCTGGCGTGCTGAGTTGAACGGTTTACAGTTCTGATGATGGGGGCATCTAGATTAGGAACAGCATCCCTTTTAAGCGTTGTTACATCTGAGACACCCGAAGTTTCTTGATGTAGAAACGACAATCCCACCACGACGTAGGTTTTCCCCTGGTAGCCCGGCAGTGACATGCGTTTGTCCGGAAGGCTTCACTCAGCCAGGTTTCAGTGAAGCACAGTGCAGCAGAGTTTGAAAAGTCCTTGGTGGTGCGGGTGAGGAGAAGAAGTTTGTCCGTTTTTTTAGGAAGGGAACGGACATTCGCTAGATGAATGCTTGGGAGCGCAGTCCGAAAGCCAGCTTTTCCCTCCTCTGGCCTCTTGTCCGCGCGTTTGACCAACCCCGCTGTACCTCTGCCTAGAACGTCCAACATACAAACCGATCAGTGAGAATTACATTCATACAAAGGACACGCAAACCTGATGTTCTGGGATGTTGTTGTGTACTGGTACGCTTGAGTTTGGTGGTCTTGGTAAAAATTATTATTGGTCCGACAGAATACAAAAACAGCAGAACAAACAAACAAAACATCAAAGAATTGCGGAGCCTACAGCGTCCTGGCGGCCATTGCGGCGACATACATCAGCAGGGGAGGACTAGTTAGTGCGGTGACGTCATCGAGTCACACATCCCCAGACTTTTGTCACAAAGATGAACCCCATGACCAAAACAAACAAAATCTTGGGGAGTCCAAAGCCCTAAGATGCGTGTATGACGGCCTGTCAGGAGGGTCCGTTGTAGAATACCCTGATGAATTCAAGCCAATGGAAGAAAGCGACCATGTATGAGTATTTTCCGTTTTTATATTCATGACAGTGTCAATCTACTTTTCTAATATCAACACGGTGGCGAGCCAGTAAAATGTAGACGATTAATTTTTATACAACCGTGCATACGAATCACCCCCGTTTTCGTTCACTTGCATGCACTCGCCTTTCCATCCACCGAGTGCGCCAGGACAGTCCGCCAGCCTTCAGATGGACTCCTTGTTTGTCGCTTTCTCGCACATGAATCGTACGGGCTTTTTTTGAAGCGAATGTTTGATTCGAGATGGAGATTCCTAGAATACTTTGATTAAAACACTGGACTTGCCTGCCACCTACGCGAGTTAAAAAATATAAATCCAACAAGCTAAAGCTGGCGGTTTTATTGTCATAATTATTTATCCATGACGGACCTAAACCAGACAAGGTGCCAGCACTACCAGCACAAAAACACATTTAGCAAAAATATTGATGGCCAACATCCTATCTTGCCGGCCACCCGAATGGAAAAAAAGGGCCTTACAAATAACTAGGTCATTTTAGGTAAGGGCCTCAAGTTTTCAGATAAATACAATTTTACTCACAACAAATTTGGCGATAAGAAATGACACAATTTGTAATCAGTTCTTGTACATTTGGTATAAAGTAGCTACAGGAACACCTCTCCCCCAGCCCCACCAAAAAAGAAACTGACCACACCATCCCCTCTGAAATATTTTTACAATTCGACAGTTTCGGATACTTGTGTGCACTTAAACCCCAAATTTCCAAATTCTCAACTGGCTGAACTGGTAAGTACTTCAAGTAAGTTTGATAAAAGCTGCGATAAAGATTAGTCACTTGTGAACCACTTTCCAACTAGGCTCTGGCATAAATCCCTTCAATTTGTACAGGAACTTCCAAAGAGGGCCCTATCAGTCCAACTAGAAGACCATAGACATCTGCATCTGCAAGAATCGTAACGGATGGGCAGGGGAAATCTGAGCTGCTCCTTCACAGATTTCTGCTGAAGTTTCCCGCCAGCCTACTCTTTCTAATCAATTTCTAGTTCACCTTACGCAGATCCTCTACCCCTTGACACTCCCTTCTAGTGTGTTCGTCTTCCCCACACTTATAACAGAAAATTCCAGCTCTAGAAGTGGTATGTGAGCCTTTATTTTCAGCCACATTGGAAAGCCCAGAAGCCTTTGCAGTTCCTACACAAGGGACCTGTGGCGTGACATTTTCAACAATTTCTGACTATATCAGCCACCGGCCCCCTGAAGCTTTCCACAATTCGTTGCTTTTCCGCGGCAAGACTCACCTGTACATGCCACCCAACGACACACTACCCAATGGTGATCGCGCAGACACCCTGACTACCATTCCAGGAACCTCGCCCGAGCCTCCCCTGGGGGAACCGGCTGTAAACCAGAAAACAACCGTAGTTTGCGAACTGCAACTCCAGAGACCCCACCTAACAACCAGGTGCCCTCATGGGATACACTGTTTCCACAAGTCCACACTTACATTAGCAGGCTTTGTCAGAACTAATTATGGACCTCACAACCTCTAAAGACTTACCCTCCTGACTCAGCCAACTCATTAATTTCTCATGAAAACCGAGACAGAATTGGGACAGAATTAGTGTCGATCTCCAATCTGGCTTTTACCAACACAAACAACTGTAAACCAGTGGTGTCCCCACGACGCCCCCATACTTTAGGGCAACCAAAGACCTTCACTGTGTTTAGCACTTCTGCAATGATGTCCTCAGTCACGTCAATTGGCACCTTGCTAAGAATGAAACATTTATGAGGATCAAGCTTAACCTGGCGGCTCCACTCAATAGCCTGAGACAGGTCCATATTCCACGTAAAGAACAAGTTATTCAAGACAGGGAAAATAGATCCCAGCGGTGCCTCCAAAATGTAACCCTCCCCAGCTGGGTCCACTCATATAATGTCTTGACAGGAGCCCTGGTATCCCAGTTGTGGTAAACAGTAATGACTGATCCTTTCCCTGAAAATTGGATAGGTAGATATTACAATAATAATTTGTTATTTAGTGCGGTGCCTCCATTTACGAAAACCTATACTCCCGCGTGTTTGAGAGTAATAGAAAACACGTTGACAAGATTAAAGTTCTAATTAACCCGGAGGTTTATTAAATAAAACAATACCCAAAAAACAATAAACTAGTGACATAATCACATAAATAATGTTTATCAAGTCAACACATTGATAGAAATGTAAATTGTCAAAGGAAAATTAGGATGCACTCCACACAGTGTTACTATATTCAAATATGTCAACCTTTTAAGAGACAAATAAAATAAATTAAATAAAGTAAAATAACCAAATATAGTTGAATCAATTAATGAAACGTCAGTTACCTCAAATACAATAATGAATCACCCTTATTCAGAAACAATTGGTACTCACTGGGAAACAGAAATGACTCTTAAACTGATTAGTATGAAATACAATTATTCTCTTCAAATGAACTCATATGAAACACTATTATTCGTACTCGTTTGTACCCAAATTACTCTCAACTGAACTTGTTTCCCACAAACAGAATCATTAATAATCAGTTCACTTGTTACAAATGTTAATTGTCTACCTTGTTTCGTTTAAATCAAGTCAAAACATATATTAAACACTCAATACTGTGATAGTGTAAGTGAAAACCCAAACTCAGTCTCTGAAACAGTACACGTGAAGGGCCTTGAATCGTTGGTGCACTTTTCTCCAAAAGATTCAACATCAACAGACCTCAGTCAGACTGTATTCACAAATCCTCAGTATGTACGTGTGTAAAGCTTGACGGTAGTCCCAGGTCCTGAAGAGTCCTCTTGCACATGGAACCGTCCGAACGAACAACCTCTCGAGTCGCCAAGGTGCGTGAAATCAGTCCTCTGATTTCAGAGGCCAAAAGAGTCACTCCACTCTGCAATTGAGCTGGACCAACAATTCTCTCTGCTATCTGCTCAAAATATATAATCATGTTGTATGGAAAATGTACCAACCACTCAGGACAGAGAGCACAAAGATGAATTACTGTCCGTGCAGTCACTAATATAGAAGTCCAAAGGGATGACGCTCACGTTTTTTATCGATGCCCAGTTCTCGTTTCCTTTCTTTTCTCTCTTTTTTTTGTTTTGCTTTCTGTTATTTATAATACTAAATTTTCAAGGGGCTACAGTAGTGTTTTATTGGCAGCCAGTAACGTGTGCAAATGCATTGTGGTGTCACTATTGTAGTGTCTCCTTAAATGTTGTATTTCTTTTAACAGGAACTTCATCTCTGAGAAGGCATGCTTGCTTTTCTTCAGAAAATGTAAGTATAGGTTAAACTATTGTCTAATATATTGATGCCTAAACTATAATCAGGTATCAGTCTGCCAGGTATCTCACAAACACCAGAAATTCAAAAACTGGAAAAATATTGATGAAGATTTAAAAAAAAGAAGCTTAACAGATCAGTCTAAAAAGAGCACAATTAACTACAAAGTGAGTATAAATACTTGTAATGAAGTAAACAAGGAAGTAGTAAGGGGCTTAGTACTTCAGTAGCGCCACAAACCAAAGACCAAAGACTCCTGTGAATTTTGTAATAATCAGTGGTGCTGGAAGAAGATTTGAAGTGAGGGCTGCCTACTGGTTTTTACTTAATAGCCACGTTTCCACTGTTGGGCTAAAAACGAGAGTGCTAGTGTGTGCCAGGGACAGTTGCATTTCCACTGTCACTTCCGGGGCTTGATCGTGCCTCGTCGTGGCTTCCAATATTTATAAGCAATGCGACACCCCCCCTCCACCCCCCCCCCCCCCCCCCCCCCCCCCCCCCCGCCTCAGACCGCTCAGACTACTCAGCCCACTGGTCCTCACCGCCCCCATGAGCACTTAGCACAACTCCCACATCGGCCTTACCCCTCCCTGTCCCTGTTCCCTTCCGCCCTTAACCCCTGTGCCCGCCTCTTTGGGAAATGTCCCTCCGTTCCCCCCATCCTTGTCCCCGTGTTCTTGCCTGCTGTTCCTTATTCCTCCGTACCGGCCCCTCGCTGATTCTATCTGTGTAGATTTTATTATTTGCCATCATTTATTATTGCTTAGAAAATACTTACTTTCCGTTTTTAAAATTGAAGTACACAAGCAAATATTGTGATAGCCTTCCACCCTCCATGATGACTGGATGCTTTGGTACACTGTGCAGATTTAATTGCCCCTGTACATACATTGCAAGGCTTGTTTTCTGGGCATAATTAGGGGCGTCAAGTGCATAGTGCCTGAACAACCTTTTAAATTGTACGGATTTTTATGAAATTATTCGGGTTCAAGTGCATAGTGCTGAAACCTTATTGTAATTGTTAGAATGGCCAAGGATCAGCATTCCCCGGAAACTGATCCGAACAGCCAAACTGGCTAAGTCATAGAGACTGAACCTTGGGGATGGTCGTACTCACCCATCTACAAACGTCAACCAAGGTTGCCCACAATAGGTCTGATGAGAGAGTGCTCCCGGTGATCAAAAGTAACAAACATCGATCATAACTATAATCGTTCATCACGCACGCTCCAGGTCGTAGTCATCGAATCTTGGCTCCTAGGTGGACAACCAAAAATGCAGGATTCATTCATTACCCTGCAAAAAATATTATCAGGTGATATTTAGGACCTTTTTTGAAAAAAAAACACCTTTTTTGTTTAACTAGTCTTAGGGGGGTATTTTCGCCCCCCAATCGGAACCCCCAACCCGTGGGAGATTACCGGCGTATGCAATCTTCATACTTATCCACCGTTGCACTTGAACTCGCCATTCGCCCAGGTCCGCCCACCAATGTTAGACGGGCAGGGCTGGCCTTATAAAAAGGCTATAAACTTTGAACGAGCATGCGACTCTTCGCACCCACATCCCCACCGTATGTCGAGCGAATCTCCAGGTTCTGACAACAGTTGACAGGAGCTTGGCCACTTGGTGGTGCTATAAGAGGGAAAAAATACATTAAAAAGTATAAACAGCGCAATTTGTCTTATCGACATGAAAATCGGTACACACAGTCTTGGTCCAAAGTGACCCAAGTGGCTATAAGGAATTTGCCATTCTCCAAAAAACAATGGTCGACCAATAGGCGATGAACTTTAAAGTCCTATTGGACAAGAAACGAGGTTGATCCGAATGAAACTCGGTGGGCCTGTTTGACTCGCGGCCCTAAAGGTCGCTGCAATGTTAAAAAAAACATCTTATTTCTATGGTAAATTCCCTGGATTTGCCAAAAAAAAATGTTAATCATTTATTTGGGTGGTTATAGGCTTGCTAAATAATATGTACTGTCTTTTTTTCATATGTGCTTAAATGCCTCAAAAGTATGAAATCTCTTATAACAATTAAACTGCCAGTCGCAGGCTCAAGTGCCGTACGTCGTTGGAATCCTCACACCGGACAAAACACATGCCTCGCATTCGATCATCACCCTAGTGAAATTTTCAGGTATTTTGGATTTTTTTAAAAACATACTTTAGCGAACTAGTCCTATGTTTTTTGCCCGATTGGAACCAAACCACTGCAGAAATATTCTCTGGAGAGTGAATATCAATAATCATTAAAAAAAGCTGAACAAAAAACCTGTGAGAAATTTGAGAGAAATCTGCCAACGGGGACAATATCGCATCCACAAAGCCGTAAATGATTGTATGTTGCACATGCACACAATATTCATATCATATGATAGACCTCATTCCGAACAACTTTGCCTCTAAAAACCACTGCTGTCAATCAAATGTTTGTCACGATTAAGAAGCTGTACAAAAAAACTTACTTTTGGAAACTAGTCCTAGGTTTTTTGCTCAATCTGAAAAAAAAATGCAGTACAATTCTCTGGACTCTCTAGATCAATAATTATCAAAAATTATGTTGAATTTTGTCCTTTGGTTACTTATAACAGGGTCATTTAGAAAAGGGGCCTGTTAATATACCCAAAAGCCTATAAAGCCTGAACGAAAAACTAAACTTAATGATACTACATGAGTACATGTGGCAGGTGATTCTAAACAAGCATGCAAAATTTTATGGAGATCGGACCACAGCTACCAATATAACCATCAACAAAGTTAAAAATCATCTTATTTCTATGGTAAATTACCTGGATTTTCCAAAAAATGCTTTTTTAATCATTGATTTACGTTGTTACAGCCTTGCTTAATAATATGTAATGACTTTTTCCTTATATGCTTAAATGCCTTAACTGCTTGAACCCCAGTAATCGCTGCTTGCAGCTATATTTTATTTTATATTTTGTGCTGAAATTAAGGTGAATAAGCTAATTTGCAGACGATGTTGACATTGAAAGACCAAAACAACCGCCCTTACACCCTATTTTGATATCTCCGCCCCACATGTACGTACACAACCCTGGCAACGAAGATGGTGGAATCTACCATGCCTGCCAGCCGAAGGTATGAAGTTGTGTGAAACAAAGCAAAATCAACGTTACTCACCTATCAATAAGAAACAAACCAACCTCGGCGTCCAATTCCAGGCCTTCATGCTCCTTGAGTTCTCTCCACCACTGGAAAGCTGCTCTGATATTTACGTGGTCCTACCTCTTGCCTGATCGTAACTCTTCTTTTTAATGTTTTGTTCCTCCGTTATTTTCGTCTTTTAGACATGTCCCTTACTGCTGATTGGCTGCAAGTGTGTTTTGGGACTCAGTCGGGACACGGACACTGAGGTCAAAAACGTTTTTAAAATTTTGCTAAGTGCACCTTTAAAAGTTGGTTTCAGCACCCCTGATGGAGATGGACACAAAATACACTAAAATGTATTAAAAAATGCAAACTAAATGTATCAAACCTAGGTTCAAAATGTATCAAATAGTTTAAATGTATCATCACCTCTGTTTATCAAAATAAAATGCCTTATTTTGCATTATGAAAATACTCAAACTACATGAAAACATGATAATTTAGTGAAGTATCACTATTAGACTGAAATCTATCAGAATGCAAAGAACATTTTGGTGTTCAACTGCTTAGAAACTTTATTTCACATCGTTCTGTTGTTCTCCTGCCCTGTAAGAAATAAGAAATTACAAAAGAAAAAGGTTTCAATTATAGCTAATAAACTTACTAAAGATAGTTAGACTAGCTCACTAACTGGCTGCTGACAAGTAATGGCCCCAGTAATTACATAATTTATTGGCTGGTGAGAAGTATGATAGCAACTTTAACATCTTAATGGAAATTAAATAACAGTTGACAGCTTTTTGTTGTGCAACATGTAAAATCTACTATCATATTCTCATAATATTATAATTAGTTCTGTCAAACCGTCACTTCCATCAATGTTTATTGACAGTTAGCATTCAGTTTGGATTAGTGGTATGGTTCTCTTCTGGGCAAGATCTCCCTGCCCATATATGCAGCTATGCATGGAAAAGAGCAGAGAGTATAGCAATATAACCCCCATGAACAGAACCAAAGCAACATTAATGGTATCTGAATACATTAATGTTCTTTAATACAAAGACAAAGGAATGTTAGAGGCTAAATCCTGACTGTGGACAAAAGCAGTTGGGGATGGAGGAGAGTAACTAGCTTCTTAGCAGCACAATAAAAGTAGCACATGAAGAAAAGCAAGTGATGAAGCAAGTGAATATCTAAGTCAAGAGGACACATACAGAAGGATTTATTCTTCCTCTTGACATGCTGCCTGAAATTAAGAAAGTGAAGATCAAGTAATCAGCATCAATCAAGCGCTGCTTGCTTGTGGTTTGTACATCCGCAGTCCAAGTCCCGGTTCTTTCGTAATCTTGTGTTGTGTTGAATCAACCTGACCCAGAGCAAGGCGACATTGTCACAGCCATTAGCTGGCGTGCCTGGGATAGCTACCAGAGGGCACTTTTGTTCACTGTTGGTTTGTTTTGGACTTGTTTGGTGTGTCTTAAAGGGATAGTTCACCCAAAAATGAAAATTTGATGTTTATCTGCTTACCCCCGGGGCATCCAAGATGTATTGACTTTTTTCTTCAAGGGACCACACTATTGGAGTTTTAACTTTAACCGTTGGAGTCTTATAACCGCATCAGTCTTATAATGGATGGCAATTGTAACAAAGTCTATGAGTAAAAAAACATTCACGACACATCCAATTAACCCTAGGCTTCTCTTACAACACATGATTTTTCCCTAGAGAAACGATCGGTTTGTGCCAGAAACCGAACAGTATTTATATCATTTTTTTACCTCTAATACAGCACTATGTCCAGCTGTCTTTGGGCACCCGCACGGCATCCGGTGCGTGAGGTGTGTACGCGCTCTGGCGTAGTTTACGCAAGCGCCGGAAGTGATCTCTCACACGTATACGTCACTCATTGTTTACACAATGCACAGTCATTGTAGGTACGACAGCTAATCAACCATGGCTACTCACGTGCGCTTATCCGGATTGTTCCAAACCGCCTTCTGAGCCTGCCTGCCTGAAGTTATGGTTGATTGCTCTTCGGTTGGATATCAACACACTGTGACGAGGCACACCTGAACCGAATGGAGCCTCATCACCGCCGTTGTTTAAATGCCGAGCGCGCCTCTCCTCGGAAGACCGGTCTTTTCCCCGTGCATGCACGCTGGTGTCCTCGTGGGTCCAGGAGGGGTGCGTAGAGGGACTCCCGTGCCGCCATAGTGCCGGACCCGCATTCCGGACGAGAACCGCACCCATTACACGGCCGTCGGGCTAGGATGCTGGGCCTTCTAGTCCCTTCAAGCGCCGTGGGCAGAGAGAAGCACGAAGCCGCCACCCCCTCGCGCGCCCTGAGACCGAGAGGGGAGCGGCGTGCGCCTGCCGACTTCCGCCGCCTTTTCTGTGCACCTTTTATTTTTCTGTTATAAACTGTGCCTGGTCGTTTGGCTCCTCCCGCCCTCCGCGCTCCAAACACACCCATTAACGTAAACTACGCCGGAGCGCGTACACACCTCACGCACCGGGTGCCGTGCGCGCGCCCAAAGACAGTTAGTGGTGTATTAGAGGTAAAAAATGTTATAAATACTGTTCGGTTTTTGGCACAAACCGATCGTTTCGTGTCTTGGACATCAATGTGTCGTCATGAGCCGCAAGGTTTAATTTGGATTTGTCTATGCATGTCTTTTTTTTACTCTCATATATTTTGTTACCATTGCCATCCATTATAAAACTGATAGACTCCACCGGTTAAAGTTTTTTTTTAAAAATCATCAATGTGTTTCTACTGAAGAACCAAAGTCACCTAGCGTCTTGGTTGCCCTGGTGGGTACGCGATAACACCAACTTTTCGCGATTCTTGTGCACTACCTTTAACGTTTAAGCCACCCATATCTCACAACCAGCAGAACAAACCATACTGCTGTATGACCTGAAAAAATTTATTAATGAATCAATTCTTTTGATAATCATTAATTTTGCCAAGCCCGTCCAGTCTTTATAAAAGTGCTTTCCCCTGTGAATTATGTTGCTCGCCGTCAGTTTCAGGGTGTGAGTAGTGAATTACAAATACTCACGTTACAAGTAGTCTTTTTTTTTTATCAGTAATTGTACTTTTTTTGAGTAGTTTAAAAATTGTGTACTTTTACTTGAGTAAATTTTAAATGATGTATCGGTACTTTTACTCCACTATTTTCATCTGTTTGTGGTCGTTACATGTTTATTTTAATTTTATTTTTTATCCATCAACGTGATTGGGTAGAGAGTAATAGGTCTCGTGACTTTCTTCAAATCAAATTGTGCATAGAAAACTTTAAACGCCAACTGTTTATCATCGCTGCTGGAAGCGCATTCTTCAATTATCAATTCAGTCGCATCTTCCTCTAAATTAATATGTTAAAGGCTAAATTCGGGTTTTCTGCTTCTAAATGGATGCAGATCATCTTGCCTATTTACCTGCCTGAATTTGGTTGTGTGAGGTTGTCGGGTTTGCGTGCAGTGTTAAGTGTTACTCCCACAAGGTGCCACTTTCGGTAAATTCCCAACCACTTATAGACGCACGTGTGCGCTGCCTCGGCTCTCTCTCGTGTGCGTTCTGCAGTCAGTCACTTGTGATCAGTCTGGGTGGTGCTTGTGGACTTGGTGTGACGGGGTTTTGTCAGTTATGAGCGCGTTATTGCGCTCTGTGAAACTTTTATTTAATCCATTTTATACTATCCGCCTTTGCAAAACGCTAAAACTGGCACCGTTTTTGGAGAGAAATGGGCTCTCATTTTTACCCATATCATGGTGTGTGATGCTGAACTATGCATTTCTCATGGTGTGTGTATTTGCACTGTTCTAAACATTAATATTTTATGTGCAACAGCAGCGTGCTGTCTCAGTGGCTTTACACATGATTTTAAATCTATTTTTTTTTCAACTTTATGATTTAAATGGGGATGATTGTACTGAGAATATCTTTCATCTTTTCTTCAACTGAATACCGTTTCTGTGTTTTGATGTATTTTAAAGAGTTGGTAGTCAAAATTAAAACTGCTGGATGATGGATATTTTTCATTCTTTATGACAAACAAGAGAATTTGAATTACAGAATGTACAACGTTTTTAGAATGTATAAATTGCGGTGTACAGCGTTCATTATGAGGGGGTAGAATCCACAGCTAGGTACTCACTACTCAATACTCATGAGTACTTTTAAATAGGCTACTCTTTTACTCTTACTCAAGTAGTTTTTTGGACAAGTACTTTTACTCTACTCCCACTACATTTTTTTGGAAGGTAATGGTACTTTTACTTGAGTATATTTTTTCAGTACTCTTTCCCCCACTGGTCAGTTTACTGCTTGGGCCTAACATCTTTACATACTCCCTGCAACAGACAATGCTGTGAGCTGGAGAAAAGATGATAAAGAGTGAATATCCTCTTCACTCTTCAGTTGTCGGCTTTAATTCTGTAGAAACCATGGGAACTCAGTACACTTCCTCATCCATGTATAATATTTTTACCTGAGTCCCGTTGGATTGATTACCATCTGCTGTAAAGGGGAAGATGACAGCTCCCACAACTCGCGTCCTGTTAATTTTTAAAATAGTCAACCTCCAGCAGCGAATCCCACGCACCGTGCTCTAAGCAGCAAACGTGATGGCTATAACGAGGAGATAAGCCTTAAGCAAAAAACATTTTTTTATTTTACAAAAATAAGCCTTAAGCAAAAAGTTTCCAACACACTAGATGTTACCAATATGCTGGATAAGCTTTAAGAACAAGCATGGAAAGTACAAGTGTGTTACCAATACGCTGGATGCTTTAGAAGCAAGTAGTGTTCTACCATGCTTAAGAGAACTGTAAGAAAACGAGCATCTTACCATTAAATACCATAAATTCATTAAATAAGGTTTAAGAAGAAGCGTGTTACCAAAATATTAAATAAGCTTTAGAACACACACACCGTGAACACACACCCGGAGCAGGGCAGCCATTATTTTTTGCTGTGGCGCCCGGGGAGCAGTTGGGGGTTCGGTGCCTTGCTCAAGGGCACCTAAGTCACAGTATTGAAGGTGGGAGAGAGCGCTGTACATTCACTGCCTTTACTGTAACTGACTCCTAACCTTGCCACAACGTTCGATAAGAAGTTTTTTTAGAATAAGTGTTTGACCAATACACTTAAATAAAAGGAGTTGTTCCCCATAGTTAGACATAACTATAAGAACAGGCGTGTATCACAATAACTCTGAAAAGCTTTTAAGAAATCAACATGTTACCATATATTAAGTGCGTTCTGTGATGGTTGCTAAAAAGAACATTATTTTGTGTATTTGGTGTAATGAAATGTGTTGTATCGCCCCTGGACGCGATTTAAGGTTCAAAACGGACATTTTTTTCCTCATACTGACATTATGTTTCTCCTCTATGCGCCGCGCCTTTCTGACCCGCCCTTTCGATGGTTAAAAAGAGACCATCTCGAGTCTGTGCACTCGCTGTCACTCCGGGTGCGTCTCTCGGATTTCGTACTTCCACTTGCCTATCAATCACTACTGCTTCGGGCGTCGGAAATGGGTAAAAACTAACATCACCCATCAGCGATCGCGGGAAAAAACAGAAAAGCCGTATAAATTAGCATTCTCTTTGGGTCAGGGAGTAATCCGACGGATAGAATGCTATAATGATGTTGAAGGAGGGGATGCCAGAGGGGTCAAAATAAAACTGTCTGCATTTGTCCCTCCATAAAATGCCTGCAGTTTCGCTTCATAATAACCCACAGCGTCTTCACGACATGGTGGCACAACAATACTACAGCAGAAATAAAGTTAGGCCTTCTTTCTTTTTGCTTAACCCATGTGGGTGGCGTTATCAAATCGTCCAACGCGTACGAGACGTGGGGGCGTGTTTGAACTAGGTGTTTTAGGAGGGCGTGGATGAGTTTTAACTTTTATAAAGAATATCTTTTTGGCTTTGAGACTTTAGTCTTTGCAACTTTACAGATCTTCTTTATCACCAAGAGCTTGTAACACTCCAAAAAAAAAATTTTTAATCGCATCATATGACCGTTAAATAGGTTGAGAACAAGTGTGTTACAATAGCTGAATAGTTTTAATAACAAGTGTGTTATCAATACGTAAATAGCTTTAATACAGCATGTAACCATATTGTTAAATAATCTTTACAAACACTGGGTTTACACATATTTTCAATAACTTTAGACCAGCGTCCTGCCAAACGCTGAGACAGCTTTAAGAACAACACTGTGTTTCGTAGTTAAATAAATATTAATAACAGCTTGTTACCACTATGTTTAAAGTAACTTTAAAACAAGTTTGGTTTACCACTACTTTATAACCTTTATAACAAGCATGTTACCAATCTCTCTAGAAAAAGCTTTATGAACAACATGCTACTGTCCACTGTTCGCTGCTAACTGGTAGGATCGAGAGCAAGAGGAGCGGCTAACATCGAGAACCTAGAAAACATACCAGATTTCATTAAACTCACCTAGTATACATGAACCGACGGAGGTTTAAATACCAACAGAGAAACTCTAAAGTAGGCTCACTATATAAATCACAGGAATTGACTGCGGGATGATGACACACCTGGAACTATGAAACCAATAACCATGACAGGAATGGAAGGACCAAATAAGGCAAGGAGGCACTGGGACGCAAACAGAACCAAAGTCTGACTTACTTCCCCCTCCCTTAAGGCGCGTCCCGGCACATCTTCAACTCCATGTGTGCGTTGGTTGCTCTTGGGTAGGCCTCTAGGAGCAGGGTTCCAGGACGGAAGGCCTGTTCAGGAGGCCATGGTGGATCAGTGGACTCAGGAAGCCATGGCGGATCAAGGGACTCGGAGAGCCATGGCGAAGCAGCCTCCCAGGCCACAGCCCGTGCCCTGGCCTCTACGGCTGGAGCCCTACTACCACCCCCCCCCCCAAAAAAATACTTTCGGTGATATTACAGGGCTCTCGAGGCAGACATAGACATGAGTCCTCCGTGGGCTAAACTCAGGAACATGAGCCCCCCGTGGGCTAAACTTAGGATCAGGAGCTCTCCGTGGGCTAATCTCAGGAAAAGGAGACCTCCGTGGGCTAAACTCAAAAACAGGAGCCCTCACTGGGCTAAACTCGGGGACATGAGCCCTCACGGATAGATATTCGGTTAGCGCCTACACTGAACGAGCTGTGGGGCGCGCTCTCGGTGCGAGGAAGGGGGCCCCTGCTCCATTCCCTTTCTCTCCTCCTTCCATCTTCTGATTACGGGTGAACTAGCTGCCGGTGGCTCGTAGAGAGCCGTGGCCAGCGCGTGTGGAGCCCGCGTCCGGCGACTTGACAATGGCGCGACGCGGGCTGTCTTCGAGAGAGGCCTGCGGGCTTGACAACATCGCAGCGAGTGGTGCTGCGGTTTCCACATGCCGTGGGAAAAACAGGAAACAAAAACTTTCGAAACCAAAAACAAACCAGCGAGAAGGGGCGCTGCTTTACGTCTCTGGTCTTGATCTGTCCATGGTTCCTGCTACGGTGTAGAAGAGTAGACGAAGAGCGGGGGACATCGAGAACATGAAAACAGGATTTACTGACTCAACGTAGTACCGGAACCGAAGGGGGTTTAAATCCTCAGACAGAGAATCTCAGAATGGACTTTCGCTATCAAATACCACTGGACTTAACGGGGATGACACACACCTGGAACTATGAACACAATATCAATGACTGGAAGGGGAAGACCATGGGCAAGCCGCACATGGGGACAACCCAAACACACAAAAACAAGGAACAATTCTGATAGTTACCAATACATTCTAAGCTTTAAACAATTGTTTACCAACCTGGTATCCGCTTATGCACAAACCTGTTTACCAAACACTTTAAGACGAGCATTTCCGTATGTTATAAACATTAAGAACAGGCAGTGTTACCAATACGTTAAATAGCTCTTAAAACAAATCTGTTACAATATATTAAATAACTTAGAACACTGGTACCAATATAGTTAAAGGGGTTGTTCAGTGTTTTTTTTCTAGGCTTGATTTTGTTTATGGGGTGCAGTCTAAAATGTGTTAATGCTTCGTTAAAAAAAAACCCACCCCATTACTTTTCACGTAATTTACCTTTATTCCACACGGCTCTGTCCCTTCTCTGAGAAACGCGCTGTTCATTTCCTTCTTTTATGGAGCCCCTCCCTCATAAATAGGTGATAGGCTCTGATTGGTTAGCTAGCCCAGTATGTTATGATTGGCTAAACCACCTCTAGTGTGCGTCTAACGTCCCGCCGACCTCACCTCAGCGGCATGTGCTCCGGTTGTACTGTAAACAAGGCAGTTTATCGTTATCGCTTATCAGTTTGAGCCCGATTGAGAAGCGGAGGATATTATTGAAGAGGATCGTGTGAACCTGTGCAAGCATGGCTTTTAATAGTAGGCCTATGTTTTTTTTTTTGTTTGTTGTTGTCTCATACTTTTAGCTACGCTGTTATTTGTAAATGCTACTGCTTACGTTAGCTTTTAATATACCGTTTTATCCTGATTAAAGCTTTAATAAAGTAAGGCAACTACACTCCGCCGTCAATGTTTAACCATCTTCTCATAGGTATTGAAATACGTGTATTAATTGGAAAAAAATTGTATAGCCAGATGCCCTTGTAGGTCGCTTTGGATAAAGTGTCGTGCTAAATGCATAATTATTATTCATTAAAATGACCACCTTAATTGGAACAGTTCATTGTTGGATCTGAGCTGAATGAGAGAGAGAGAGAGTTGCAGAGTGTGTGCAGAGCAGGGGGACATGTGGAACAGTATTAAGAACAGCTGGTTTAGAACATTGATTTTTAAACTTGTGAATCCATTAAAATCATTAGAAGACAGAATCGTGATTCATATATGAATATATTTTAGTACACCTCTATGTTTTCTCTTCCTCTTCTCTAAATGCGGCCGCAGCATGGCCTCGCCCCCTTTTGTTTCCTTTTTTCCAGAGGGCGGGTTTACTCTGTGTTTTGTCACGTCACTAATGACCGGGAAGATACATTGTTGTACGTCCCTAACCAGCCGTTTTTTTTGTCCGGGCATATGAACTGCCGAAATGTTTAAACATGACAATATCTCCGCCTTGATTGCAACGTGTCAGCTTCGTAACTTTGCAGAATATGTGTTAGGCTCAACACAACATTTACACAATAACAACTGTTAAAAAATGTAATCGCAATGAACCACCACTTTAAAAACGTGAAAACAAGTGTGTTTTTCATCGTTAACAGACCTTTAAGACAGACTGTTACCGATAGTTAAAACCTTTTAAAACAAGTGGTTACCAAGACTGCTTTATAACGAAACTTTAAGAACAAGTGTGTTATCCTTAAATAGAGCTTTAAGAACAAGCATGTTACCAATACACTGGATAAGCTTTAAGAACAGGCATGTTACCAATATGTTAAATAAACTTTAAGAACAGACATGTTACCAATATATTAAATAAACTTTAAAACAAGTTTGTTACCAATACGTTAAATAAACTTTAAGAACAAGCGTGTTACCAATACTCTGAAAAAGCTTTAATTATTGGCTGCCAGTCTAGAGTCTCCAGCCATCATGAGTGCAACGCCTAAGGCTTCAGCCGTCATGGATACCATGTCAGTGTTTCAGGATGTCATGAGTGTGCCCAAGACTTTTGAGGCTGGCTTCCAGTTTGGCGGACCCACCGCTGATGTCAGTGCAAGCAGCTGGAATTTCTGCGGTGGTACAACGCCGTGTCCTGGGTCTGGGTGGGTCCTGGAGGACCTGTCTCTGGTGGTCCCTAGTCTGGTGGTCCTGGAGGACCCGACTCTGGTGGTCCCAAATCCGGTGGTCCTGGAGGACCCGACTCTGGTGGTCCCAAGTCTGATGGTCCTGGAGGAGTTCCTGAGCCACTCGCTCCAGAACAGCCTGCCACAGAACAACCCACTCTCACTGCTACTGCCACAAGAGCCATCATTGAGCAGCCCACTCTCCTTGTTTTGGCCATGGAGGCTGTCACAGAGCAGCTCGCTCTCACTGCTGTTACCATAGAGGCCGTCACTGAGCAACGTGCTCTCCTTGTCTTGGCCACAGAGCCACCCGATTTCTCTGCTTCTGCCTTAGTCAAGAAGGCCGTCCTCGCTTTTCACCTTAGGGCTGTTCTGTTTGCATGGGCCACTTCAAAGTTTACTCCAGCTTCCCAGGAGCCTGCCTCAGAGTCTACTTCAGAGCCTGCTCCAGTCTGGGAGCCTTCAGAGTCCACTCATGAACCCGCTCCAGTCCAGGAGCCTTCAGAATCCACTCCAAAGCCCGCTCCATCCGGCCTTCAAAGTCCGCTCATACCCCTCCATCCCATAGCCCTCAGAGACACTCAGAACCCGCTCTGTCCGGGGAGCCCTCGTAGTCCACTCATGATCCGCTCCAGTCTGGGAGCCTTCTGAGTCCATTCATGAATCCGCTCCAGTCCAGGAGCCTTCAGAGTCCACTCTAGAGCCTGCTCCAGTCAGGGAGCCCTCAGAGTCCACTCCAGAGCCCACTCCATTCCAGGAGCCTTCTCCAGTTCCTCCCGAGGTGGCGGCTTCTGCTACAGAACCTCACGAAGCGGCGGCATCCACTTCAGCTACTCTCAAGTGGTGGTTCTCTACTCTGCCTGCTCTGCCCTGGTGGGCTTACACTCCACCAGCTCCACCCTGTGGGCTTCGCTCCGCCTTCTCCACCCTGGTTCGTAGTGATCTACTTCACTCCAGGCCCCTCTTTCACGATCCACGGGACTGGCCCGCAGTCCCTCCCCCTGGTCCCCCTCCCCTCCACCTCCTTCCTGGATTCCTTTGACAGTTGGTGGAGCGTCTGGAATCCGCTCCTTAAGGAGGGGGTTATGTCACAATCTTCGGCTGGTGTGCATTAATGTCCACCAAGACCGTGGTCCTTTGTTGTGGCTATGGATGGAATTCCCCGAGTTGTGTGTGCATCAGCAAAAAATTTAACGATCGCGAGCAATCGGTTTAACAAAGTTTGCATCGATACCAGTTGGCCTTTGTATCGCTATTCCATGTGCTACTATTGGCATTGCTACAAAATTATTTATTTTTTATCATTACTAGTGGATGGCTCACTTTTGTATTGTTTGAAATTGATCAATAATCTGTGACCAATATTTATATTAATTGATTTTCTCCTGGAACTATTTTCTCAAGCAATTTTCTCTAATCACCGTTGCGTGTGAATATGACGCATCACAACACCACTACAGAGACCTGAGGACAATGGGTAAAGTTCCCAAATCTGACTTGAAATAACCCCTAAGAATTCATCGGAGGCTTAAAGCGTTCCATCCACGACCTATGTAAGTTCCCACATTATTGTGGATGCGTATCTTTAAGCAGCCCTTAATGTCGATCAGGGATCAATTGAGTCCCCCATTGATCCATTAGTTGTGCTGTTAATGCATTGAGACCTGTTTTTCCTCCGTGCATAACGTACATGCCACGAGTATTTTTTCCTCTGTAAATGTAGAACTCCATGCAATGATCCATTTAGCTGCTGTCGGATTGGGCGATGGGCATACGTGAGGAGGACGCTGCGCGCATGCACCTAAAAGCGTGAGTGCAATCAATTCTGAGTGTCTATATGCATTTTTCTGAAATTCATTTGTTGATCCACATTAAATGTGCCTTTTGTAGAATTTTAAACTTACATGTAGTTGTATTCTTATGATAGCAGTAACTGTAAAGGCACTATTGTAATGGGTAAATAAAATGTAACCTAAATACAGTCCTAAGACTACGCTTACTACTTAAATTATAAGCAACTGAAAGTTTCGTTGTTAATTTAGTGTTTTAACTTTTAGTTTAGTGATTTTAATGCTTGCAATGTTAGATTGTAAAGTTCTTATGCTATCTGTTCTAACTATAAAACGTACAGCTGTCATAAAACCAGAGAAAAAGGCTGCATGGCTATGATAGTATGTGAGAGAGTCAGTGGTAATATCATTGCATTCCTATTGTTAGAGGAGCTCAGCTTAGTCTGACAGTTTGCCTGCCCTGGACCAGGTTACCTTTCCAGCATAAGTTGCCACAGTGACTTATTTTGATCTTTGTTAAATTTGTTTTATGGAACCAAAATCATTTGACAGTGAGTCAGACTAACTGAAATAAACCTGGCCTATTTGCTAAACTTGTTTTATGAAACAGGCCTCGAGGCATTAGAAGTCAGAAGACACATAAGTTAATTTATGATTTGCTGTCTGCCTGAGCCAAAGAAATAAATGCGATCATATTTTTTCCATTGCATCAAATCACATTGTGGTGAATCAGATCGAATTGAAATTGTATTGCACTGCATCATAATAGGGGTGAATCTTATCGCATCCAATCACTGGCTACTTCATATGTATCGTCAATGTATCGTATCGTTGGCTATGCATCGAGATGCATATCGCATTGGCCTCAGTTATGGAGATGCACATCCCTAGTGTGAGCACATGGCTTGTTGTGTGTTTGTTTGTGCCATGTGCTCTCCTGTCTATTGGCTGACCCCGCCCATCTTGTTACCTCATTATTGTTTCAGTGGTTCCACCTGTGTCTCCCTCATTACCTGCCCTACTTAGTCTCCCCCCCCCCCATTGTTGGCTGTCGTTGCCTGGTTCTTACTATTTCGGTGATGTGGTACGTGTGTTGGTATGCACGTGTGGTTGCTCCTCTTGTCGATGTCGTGTCGTGTCGTGTCGGTGTCGTGTCGTGTCGTGTCGTGCTCGCTCTCGCTCTCTCTCTCTCTCTCTGTCGTGTCGTGTCGTGTTGTGCCCTGTCCTGTCCTGTCTGTTTTTCCCCCTTGGGGGAAGTTTTTGTTTTGTTTTGTTTTATTAATAAAGAGCCCATACTTCCCGCATTCCCGAGTCCTCGCCTCACCTCTCCACCCGCCTGTGAAGCAATGTCACCTCCAAATCATTCAGCTTATAATGACCAACACAGCAAATTTGCTTGTTTACATTCACAAACACGATTCTCACGTAAAATCTATGTGGGGACTGAATCCCGCACACAAAAATCCCAACCATACGATTATATGGAGATGATTCATAGCTCCTAAGTAGCACAATGAAAGCAACTAAAGGATAACTGAAAAGGTAGCTTAAATAGGAATGCTGTGATAGCCATCGTATTTCTATAGGTCAGGGTGTCTAAAGACTGGCCTGCAGGCCAGTCACAGTCCGGGGATGAATTTCAAACGGCCTGCAGATTGTCTATCAAAAATATATTATATGTGGCCTACCATGCATAATGTACAAATCATGCAGATTTGCAATGTGCTAGTTGCATATCTCCGCCATCTTGGATTTCCGGTCCAGCGAGTGTGTGCATAGATACTAAAATGCCAGTGCAGAGAGCCTGATAAATCCAAATATTATCTTCTATATATGACAGAGGTATGCAAAAATGCAAGGAGGATGTTTTCTGTGCGTAAGGGTCAAGGCCGGAAAACCATACTGGATGCCCGTGATCTTCGGGCCCTTAGACGGCACTGCATCACATACAGGAATGCTACTGTAATGGAAATCACAACATGGGCTCAGGAATACTTCCAGAAAACATTGTCGGTGAACACAATCCTAAAACTCTATAGGTCAAAAAAGAAGCCATATCTAAACATGATCCAGAAGCGCAGGCGTTTTCTCTGGGCCAAGGCTCATTTAAAATGGACTGTGGCAAAGTGGAAAACTGTTCTGTGGTCAGACGAATCAAAATTTGAAGTTCTTTTTGGAAAACTGGGACGCCATGTCATCCGGACTAAAGAGGACAAGGACAACCCAAGTTGTTATCAGCGCTCAGTTCAGAAGCCTGCATCTCTGATGGTATGGGGTTGCATGAGTGCGTGTGGCATGGGCAGCTTACACATCTGGAAAGGCACCATCAATGCTGAAAGGTATATCCAAGTTCTAGAACAACATATGCTCCCATCCAGATGTCGTCTTTTTCAGGGAAGACCTTGCATTTTCCAACTGCATCATACTGCATCAATTACAACATCATGTCTGCGTAGAAGAAGGATCCGGGTACTGAAATGGCCAGCCTGCAGTCCAGATCTTTCACCCATAGAAAACATTTGGCGCATCATAAAGAGGAAGATGCGACAAAGAAGACCTAAGACAGTTGAGCCTGTATTAGACATGAATGGGACAACATTCCTATTCCTAAACTTGAGCAACTTGTCTCCTCAGTCCCCAGACGTTTGCAGACTGTTATAAAAAGAAGAGGGGATGCCACACAGTGGTAAACATGGCCTTGTCCCAACTTTTTTGAGATGTGTTGATGCCATGAAATTTAAAATCAACTTATTTTTCCCTTAAAATGATACATTTTCTCAGTTTAAACATTTGATATGTCATCTATGTTGTATTCTGAATAAAATATTGAAATTTGAAACTTCCACATCATTGCATTCTGTTTTTATTCACAATTTGTACAGTGTCCCAACTTTTTTGGAATCGGGTTTGTACCAATATCCACTTTTTAATTTGGAAAAAAAAAAAATTCGTATGAAAGTTTCCCCTCACATAAATGCGAACGCCAAAGACTGGAAGTAAGTATGCACACACTCGTGTCACCGAAGATCACCGACGCCATCTTGTGCACCTAGTCAATATCACCACAAGGTTGCAGTACTTGATTTTACTTCAGGTGTAGCGGTAAACTGTGAGTTCAGACACAGCTTGTTATTGGGAATTTATTTATATAACCATGGCCACATCAAATAAATGTTAAGTAGCCTACATGGAGGGCTGTCAATTTTATGAGCACTGGAACCAGCAGGGAAACTGGGGATTCAGAGCTTGACGGAACCAGCAGGGAAACAGGAGTTTCAGGGCTGGACAGGACCAGTGGAGATGGGAGATGCTGAAAATGATCCTCTAAATATTTTGCAAGCTCCATTCAGGGTGTGGGGGGTGGCTGGCTGAGCTCTGGGAAAGCTCCCTCGAGGACCTTCCCCAGAATATAGGCTTTGTCAAGGAGTTTAGTCTGACTTAGTAAAAGGTGTACATGCAGCTGTCAGGGTAGTGGGTCAGGTATGCCAAATCTAAAAAAATTCCTCGTGTGGTCCCAGAGGGAGTGATTCTCCTGCTCCAGACAGAGCAGGCATACTGCAGGCAGGTCCATAACAGAGGAGAGAGAGGGAGAAACAAATGAAAGAAAAACACTGCAAAAAATAAATTAAATGTAGGTCTGGTATTCTGTAATGTGATATAAAGCATAGTATTAAATGTAGTATAAAACACAATGAATGAGTAGAGAACAAAATGAAGTTTTAATAATAAATCCACAGGAGAACAGGTAGCACAGTCACATTAGCACAATACCAGACAATGAAAAGAAGGGAACTCAGGGCTTAAATACAAGTGGGGTAATTAGTAGAACTAAGGACAGGACTAGATAAATACTTGGCATAAACTGAAATGATCTGTCTGTAACCTCTTTAAGATGCTGTTATTTTTGCTTGTTTTTATTTTTCAGCTTACAAGTCTACAAAAAAAAAGCCCATGCAAACCGTGACAGATGAACCTACATCAGATACACCACTGCAGTCAACTGATGGCAGTAATGACAATCAGTCCAAACCAGATGATGACACCTCCTTCCCAGAGCAAAAAGTTCATTCAGAAATAAGAAAGGAAAACAATGAGACACATAATGTTGGTACAAGAATGTGTTCAGTCAAGAAAGTAATCCTTCTCTTAATTATTTTATTTTGTCTTTTTTTACTTATTTGTTTATTGTTTTTTTATGTGTTTTGATAATATTTCATTTCACTGTGTTAATTACTGTATTACTGTATAATATTTTTTTCATGATTAAATATTCACACAAATATTATTCTGTTTCTTGAAGGATGTTACTAAAATCTATCCATGAATATTAAAAAAAACAATAAAAGGAGAGAGAATCAAAGCTTTTTTATAGGAATATTTCATTTAAAATATCTGAAGTAAATCATTGAAGCAATCCTCTAAATGTAGTTCTGTATTTGTAATGGGATAGATTGAGATTTCCCCCCTCAACTCTTTTAATCATGTAATGAATTTCATTCAGATTTTTCCTTTAAGGCATTTGAGTGTCTGGTAGAATCATCAGATTTATGGTTAATTGTCATATATAGATGATGTGTTAACATAATTACCATGTCTTGATTGTTATGTGCTTTTTGTTGATTCTGTTCTTTGTTTTACAATTTTTTATTTTACTGTTGTGTTGTATATAATAATATTTTGATGAATAATCAAATTTATTCTCTTAATTTATGCATTTTGACATGAATTATGATTACAAAGTTTATTTAATATCAGTATATTATTTGCATTTCACCTCTTTTCTACCTTGTTTCTTAGTCTGCCACTGTACACTATGAATATTGCTAGCTCTGTGACAAATTGCTTATGTTCCTCTATTGCATGTGACTGTGGAAATAGTGTCTGCTAAATGCATACTGTACTGTACATAAAAATATACAGACCAATACAATTCTGTTTCTTGAAGCATGTTGCTTAATTGTATTCAAGGGATGTACAGCAGAAAACACAAATTTTCCATTCAGATGGAAGAGATTTAAAAAAATGACTAAATTGTTTGTTTTATATGTCATCAAATTTACTCTGATCGTCCAATTTAAAAAGTTTACACCCCCATCTCTTAATGCATTGTGTTGTTTTCTTGAGCATCTGTAAATGTTTTCACCTTTTGTAATAGTTGTGTATGAGTCCTTCAGTTGTCCTCAGTGTGAAAATATGGATCTCAAAATCATACATTCACTTTTGGAAAGGGTTCAAATATGCAGAAGATGCTGGAAAACCAACAAATGTGCAGGAGCTGGAGGATTATTCTGAAAAACAGCAGACAGTTGTTCATGAGTCCCTTGTTTGTCCTGAGCAGTTCAACTTTCTCAAAATATAAAAACCGTCATGGATCATCCAGGAAATGACACACAGTATTAAGATTCAAGGGTACGTAAACTTTTGAATGGGGTAAATATTATAAATTCAGTTATTATTTTTTCCTCCTGATATGATATAACATGTATGTGAAATAGCTTATTTAAGACAGTACTAAATAAAAACAACGTGCAATTTTCATGATCCCTCTTATTCATTCAATTTGATTAGACATTTTTGCACATTCTGCAAGGGGTATGTAAAATGATTAGCACAGCTGTCTGTATACAGTTCAACATATCAACTTCTTCAAGTGGATATAACTAAATGAAATGCAGTTCTGGTTGCATGTGTATAACAAGGCAGTATCTCCAATGCTGATTGCCACAACATGTATCTGTTAAAGGGATAGTTCACCCAAAAAAAAATGTGCTGGATAGCACAACTTGAGTCCTGATGTTTGAAATATTCAATCCATTGACATTGTAGTTTTCAAAGAGCAGTGATTTACTTGATTCAGACCCAGCTTTACCTTTGGGGTTCAATTTACTGTTAATGTTTTATTAACATTCCTAGAATCAAGGAAAACATTTCCAGAATTCTTATTATAGTTAGTGGTAGATGAAATGTGAATGTGAGAATGTGCTTCCAAACTGTGGGCCACAGAAGTATTGCTGGGGTGCCATGGCCTTGTAACGGAAGAGGTCCGACACAACAGGTTAGTATTTATAAAACAGGTTTATTTGGTCACAGAGAGTACTGGGGTAGGGCTCAGAGGATGTGATGGTGAGGGAATAATTCAAAGGATATGATGATGGTAACTAGGAAGTTGCCCTTTACAGGAGCGGAACCGTATTCAGGATGAGCACACACCTCATCAATCCATGAACAGTAGGACCAGGAGAGGGCCAGGAACATATGAGAACACAGTGAGGTAAGGTAATGCAGGCAATGATTCAAATTGAACATGCCACGTCATTGAGTCCTCTATTGTAACGGACCGACAGGGAGGGTGTCCTGAGGTTTGTGCTTTTTATGCAGGCTGGTTAATGAGGTGCTTGATTAGTGACAGGTGCAGGTGCAGGTACACATTTGATCCCTCGTTGGATTGGTAAAGAAGGAGCGAGTATGCTAATTCATCCACTTCTTTAAGTGGATAATAAATTACTGCAGTTCTGTTTTGCATGTGTAAACATGCAATCTTTCCAATGCTGATGCCTTTTTCTTCTGTAAGAACATTAAAAATATTTTTAGCTGCACCTGGGCGGCACTTGATATTCCTGACAATTCGAGAGGCCTCTCTTTCGAAGTCAAAAAAAAAAAGAAAACATATATGACCAAAATGATACCTGGTGGCTCCTGATAATCCTTGGTCTATATAAGTAAAACCCTTTGGTTTGTGCAAAACAACCATTATTACATCCTCAAGCAAAAGGGTATCTCATTTTTTTTATTTTCCGTGAACGGAGTTCTTTCAGACGTTTCATCTCTGGGGTTAATACTGGGTTGCCCACACACAGTTTGTTTACATTACACACAATGACCGTACATTACACAATTAATTTGAAGCATAGCGGCCAATATAATAATTGAATGCAGATGTTTTACTTTCGAGACATGATAATAAATTAATTAATGAATTGATAAATTAATTGAATTGGTCTCAAGCACCCTTTTTACATAACCATAAAACCATAACAATTTTAAATATTCGCCCCTTTATATTCAACATTCGTTCACAGGTGCTTGTCACCAGTGCATCAGTTCAATGTACTGTTGGAGTAACGCTCCAGTATTATTTCTTGGTGATTTCCACAGCTGTTGGCTTGACTACTTACTGCCAGCCTACAATCAATATGTAGATGTACCAACAGGATTTAATAAAACTTTTGATTTGTGCTAATATCACAGTAACCTATAAAGCCAGAGCTCTTCCACCGCTGGGACTAGCGGATCATAATGTTATCCTTTTACTTCCTGTTTACAAACAACGGTTGAAACAACACAAACCGGTAGCCCCCCAATGGTCGGAAAATGCTATTGCATGCCTCCAAGGCTGCTTTGTGTGTACAGACCAAGTGGCAACCTTCCGGTCTCTCTCATAAAACCAACACGGAAGTGACTTAAACGGCAATTCATCGACTGGTTGCTAGAGACGTCTCCAAAACGGAGTCAGTCCCATAGACTCCCCATGTTAAAACGCCCACCTTTACAGCAGAAAAAAATATATATGTTTACAGACTGGTACAAAAAGGTCTTTAAAGCAAAATTTGCCATTCATGACAACTGTGAGGGGGGTGAATTTTTTTATAACTCATCCATTTAAATTATATTAAGCCTTAATGTTCTGCATAATTAAGGGCATGGCCACTTGAGGACAGGTGGATTGCCTGCTTGTCGAGCTAGGTGGGCATGGTTTCAGTAACCAGGCACCTCAGCTCCACCCATGTCCCGCCTTTTTGCCCATTTTGGATTTCCAGGAGGTGGACTCACGTGACTGACGGGCGCTTGCCAATATGGCTACGTCCCTTTCTCCGCCCACTTTTCTTCAAAAATGCGCCGACCAACGGTCCATGTTTTTATACAGTCTATGGTACAGACTGGGAAGTTTATGAATGCGAGCTTGATAAGCAAACTCTGGTTATCAGTGATTAGATTAAAGTTTTCGTATAGACACCTGTATATACCGCTAAGATTAATCAAGAACTCTTCAAATTCAAAACTGTGGGATCAACCCACAGATAACATATCCACCTAATAAACACCTTTTGCCTTTAGCAGTGTTGGGCAGTTACTCTGAAGAATGTAAATCAAATTACTGATTGCTTTTACTCCTTTTAAAAGTAATCACGTTTACTGTTCTGATTACTTTATTTCAAAAGTGATTATTAATTAGTTACATTACTAGTTACGTTACGTTTTTCTCCATGAAATTTATGAAATCACAGCATACATGCTCCCGATAAATATTAGTTATTAAAGCATCAACATTCACAGAACACAGTTATTTTTAACTAAAGCAAGCGGCTACTGCGTGCATGGTTTGGCATGGCAGAATCCATCAAGACTCTGCATTGTTATAAGCTCTTAAAATACATCGCATTCTCGATATCTCCAAAAAAAAAAAATTTCTCTCTCTGTTATAACCCACTAAAATATATGCATACTGAATCTTTCATAATGTCTACAATTCGTGCGTTTATAATGAGAGGATTCGTGAGCACGCAAATTTCAGCACTGCATTGCTCAACTCTGCAAACACGTGTTATAGCCTAAATATAAAGTCTGCATACGCTTGCACCTGTTAATTATTTATATTTTATATTAGTTTATGCTGCTTTTGTGCAATAGATGAGTAACAATTTATTTGTTTTAGATATTTTTTGTTTAGATATTTCTATTTTGCGGGAATCCCGTGGATCATTTTATTCTCCCGCATCCCGCACACACGAGTGTCTACCCGCCCGCACCTGCACTCGCCCATCTTGTCCTGCGCCGCACTCTGTTTTGTCGGGTCTCGCGGAAGCAGGTCTCTGGCACTGGACTCCACAGTGTGTGTGCTACATCCTTTTTACAATCTCTAGATTATAAAACACTGCATTCAGTCTGCAATGTAACGTGTCTGCTGATAGACCCTGACTTGACTACCTATCTATAATTATACTATTTTGAAAATGACCGGATTAATTACCTCCTTACAAAAAAGTAAGTCAATTACAGGAACGCGTTACTGCCCAACGCTGGCCTTGTGGAAGGACTTTGCTGGTCTCAAAATTATGAATCAGGACATTAAAAACTAAATCCTTTAGGCTAAAAAGCATTATAAAAACAAACTGAAGCAGGATTTGTCATCATGTCAGGACACTTACTGGTCAATCTATTAAACAAACTACTTGGGTATCAAATCCTACCACCTTTGCTACCAACTGTAATAATTTTTATGTCAAGTCACCTTTATTTATATGGCACTTTTTACAATACAGATTGTGTCAAAGCAGCTTTACAGTATTTAACAGGAAAATGTTGTGTTGATAATGCAAGATGACAACAGAAAACACTCAATTTTCAGTTAAAGTCAGTTCATCGTTGATTCAGTTATGTCATCATCCACCTCAGTTTTGATACTTTCAGTGTGACAGCCTTTTTTATTTTTTGCCCTTTTAAGAGTTGGATTATGAGTCCCTCTTAACCAAGCAGGGTGTCTATTTTCAGCTCATTAAGTGCAAACCCAAAAAGCTTCATGGGCAGGATGGAATTCCAGGTCGGGTTTTGAAAAACTGTGCCCTGGAATTAACTTCCAGTATCTTCATTCTCTCTTCCTTCGATCATTCTGTACTTCAAAAATACTGGTTATATGGAAATATTAAATTGTTATTCCAATCCCAGGGGATAGGCTGGTATCGTTAGCCTTGATCATAATGTAATGTTTCAAGAAAATGGTCCAAAATATAATTCTTTCATATGATAACACCATTTTTGGACTGTCTTCAATTTGCATACAAGTTGGCTTGTCTTCTGCACTGTCTAATTCAACACCTGGACATCCCTTAAAATTATGCTAGACTTCTTTTTATTGCCTTTAACTCAATTCAGCGTCATCAGGTAGTCACAAAATTACAGGTCTTGCAAGTTCCATCACCACTAATTTACTGGATTTATAATTTTCTGTCTAATAGACCACATGTGGTAAAAGTGGACAATTCATTATCACCCACCATTGCACTTAACACTGAGGCCCCCCAGAGATATGTACTAAGTCCATTTCCCTATATCCCTATTCCCTAGATCACCCACTCCCATCGGTATTGTATTCCCCTTCCGTCTGACTGAAGGTATAGATTACCTAAGTGCAGGAAGACTAACTATAGTAAGAGTTTTGTTCCTACAGCTATACAAACGAATTACAATGCAGAGTGAACAACAAACCATATGCTTTAAAGGGGTCATTGGATGCCCAGTTTCCACAAGTTGTTATGATTCTTTAGGGTCTTAATAAAAAAGTATATAACATACTTTGGTTAAAATTTCTCAATGGTAGTGTAAAACAGAACCGCTACCCTTTTTCCTTTTTACCTTGCCAAAAACAGCTCTTTTCAGATCAAGCCATTTTGTTGCATGCCGCTTTAAGCTAAGCCTCCGCTCACCCAGCCCACGCTCTGACCGGACCCCGCTCTCTAGAACTGTTACTCTTTAGCTGTCCAGAACTTGCTAATGTTATTAGGAAAGGCGATTTGCAGAGATTCATAAAAAAAAAAAAAAACTATCAACCCCACTTTTCCTGTAGGTGAAAGCCCCCCCTTTTTTTTTTCAACAATCAAACAAAATTATTTCCGTGAATCACATCGACGCATTTTCAGGTAGAATCTGGGGGGACACATGTTCCCTTCAAAATAATCAAAAATAAACCTCTCTGGCTTCGCGACTCAGATTTTGGGAGAAAAATGATGCTGATAGGATCATTATTATATCCAACACAAGCAACCTCAGTTGTCACTTAGGAGACATTTCTGTCTTCATCTCTTCCGGCGGGAAACAATGGTGGACGATGAAGCTCACCATTCCGGGTAATAGGTGATAAAACTTGATACTGATGCCACTCACTGTCAGTCAACAATCTGGGAGTGGGCACGGAATCTGCTGAACGAGTCTTATTTTGAGAAAGGGGTAATGATTAATTAGGAGCTTATAAAAAAAAAAAAAAAAAAAAAAAAAAAAAAAAACACTGATCCGATTTTTATATCCTTAGATGTGTTGGTGTACACACACTGCTACAACACTTTAGTTCAAACACCTGGTGCATTTCGCATTTAATTATCCTTTATAAACACACAGGAAAAAAAATAACAAAGCTAACACACATCAAACACAAGACACAGGAACCAAGAAACTGAGGGTTTATAGATACAAACACCAACATCATGGTTAGCCTCAGGCAGCCACGCAGTGAAGCTCGCATACAGCTGATAGTCGTCAGCTGTTCTGACATGGACCAATCCAGTTTTGACACTCTCCTAGGCGGCCATTTAATTCCATTCTGTCAGCATCTCTTCTTTCGACCATCAGCTGCTCACAATCAAAAACTGTTTGCAGTTTGCGTCAGAAACATCTGAATCACTTTAAGAATTTATTTGCAAAAAACACCAATGCCTTTTAATCCATATCACGTATATTGCCTGGGTCGCCGAATTGAATTTCAAAAAATGAGCAACCATAAGTTAAACTAAGTGATGTTAACAGTTTACATCGTATGCATGAGCGAAATATTAAGCATATTTGCCAAACGCAAAAAAAACAAAAAAATCAAATCAATAATTTGCAAAAACAGATGGTTTTTTAAACGACTGACACATGTTCCCGGCGCGCGCGGATTATTCTTATTATGGATTTCGTCTTATGAGGCAGCGGCAGAAACGCAAGAAGCTGGATTGTGCGGCTTTATTCCGTGCTGCCGTCTCCGCTGCTTTCAAAACTCAAAGAGGTGCTTATACTAGCAGTATATTGTCTTTTTCTGCTTGACTTACAGTTTGCAACAACACAAGCTTGTTTCTGCAAAGACTTCATTATGTTTTCTAAAAAAACATCTGACATTTTTGCATGGCGTGAAAACATGAAAAAGCTAGGCTAAATCTGATCTGACCGGTCAGACTGAAACAGATTTCCAGGAATGCAAGGTTTCCAAACCACATATGAATGTAGCTTGAAACGGATTTGCAAAAATCGGATTTCATGTATTTCGTTGCCGTTCAGACTATCTAAATATGATCGGATTTGCACAAAAATCGGATTTGGGCTGACAGTCTGAACAAGGCTATATTCTATTAACGGACAGCTTGGTTTCTTTAAAACATTATATTTTACTCTACTCTAAGATCTTTTTGTATGCTATTTGTTGTTTCTTTTTAATTTGTTTCTTTTTATATTTGATTTACAATTACCAAAAGCCAAAAGGCCTCTAAAAACTAGCTTGCTCTATTCTTTTCCTATTCTATCTTTTTTCGTTTTCTTTTTATTTATTATATGATTTTTAAAAAAACCTTGCTACGTGTACTGCATTAAACTAATGGAGACTTGTTATAGCACTTGCATATCATTGCTCTTTTGTTGATTTTGATTGCTTCCAGGTCCTCATTTGATTGGTAGTCCGCTTTGTTGGATAAACGTCTGCTAAAATGACGAAATGTAATGTAATTTTTAATATTATTTGCCAGCAGCAATTTACGAATCTGTGTTTATAATTATAGCAGCTGGAGCAACACACGTCAGAGCAGGGATTTCCAACCCTGTTCCTGAGATCTACCTTACTGCATCAGAGTTCCGTTCCAACCCTGAGCAACACACCTGTCTGTAAATTATCAAGTACTGCTTCCTTCAATCTTAATTAGACCTATATCCACTGAATTGGTTACGCGAAGTGTCCGTAGTCGAGCCTTTTATTGATCTTCTGGTTATTATATTTTGCATATGCTGTACTTCACTTAGTGAATAAAAGCCTGTTAAATTGAGCAGCCTGAGGCTGATTTCAAAATCCGTCATTTTCATAGACAAGGCGAAGCGATTTCTGATATTACTGTGTCAAATTTTTTCAAACTCCACCGAACTTGTAGTTTTATAATCCAATGTAAGGTTACCATTTTTCACCACACGGAAGTCATTGCTCTATTAAATAGTGACTGGCATGCAAATTGTGTGCGGAGACCGAGGACCCAGATGGAAAAGACGTAGTATAAATGTATTAAAAATATCTTGAAATTCCAGTAGGATGTTTTTAAATACATTTGTATTCCCAACAGCTATTGAAGTGCAAATAAACCTATAATGAATTGCCTTTTTTATATATTCTAAAGTATACTAAAGTACTTTGTCTTAAATATATCTTAGTTATACTTCTGAAGAAATATCTCACAGAAGTCTAACTTTTAAATAATGTATTTATAAAAAGGTATCCTAAAATTCGTTGGTACTAAATATATTTTCAGTTGCACTTTTAAGGGATATGCTAAACACAAGCACACTATTAGTACATTTCTAAAAAGTATAGTAGAAATACTATATTAATAAATATATTTTTAGTTACACTTTAAGGGATATACTAAACACAAGCATACTTATAGTGACTTTTTAGTGTATTTCTATTTACAGAAAACATACATACTTTGCTGTTTACCAGGTGACCTTACTAAAGTATATTTATGTCTACTGTGTAGACATAACAAAATGATACACTTTTAGTGGTTTTTTCCTGTCTTTATTTATTAATTTATTGCAGTTAGCCTACCACACAATGGGTTATAGTTTTAACTATTAGTTATTTTATAATTTTATATTTGGAAAAGTACAATATATTTGAAAACCAATTTTAACATGTTACATGTACAACGTTGTTTGTTCAAAACCATTCTTAATCTTGCTATATTTAAAATATTTTGTTAAAATATATATGTTCAGTTTACTAAAGGTTATCCTACTGCCTACTTTGGTTTGATTCGGCTGTTGGTTCATCCTATGTTTTACATGATACATTTATTGTAGCTAGGTTTATACATTTTGTTCAAGCTTGACGCCTTTATTTTCTAATATATGTATTTCTGAAATTCCCACAAGGATTTCAAAATCATATACGAAAAAAACAACAACTTGCGTTTACTTGTTTAAATTCAAACAAACCACTGATTAAACCTGATTGGTTCCAGAGCCATTAAACGGCTCTGATTGGTTCGTATGATAATGACCTCACCCCAGAGAGCTTCGTATATAAAATATGATGTGTGTGCAAATGTCTCTTGAATGTGAATATAAGTTTAAATTTAAACAGTATTATATAGCGTGGTCGCCGATTGTGTCTCTTTAGGGCACTTGGAGGAAATCACGCAATTCGTATGGATTACTTTGGCGATGTTTTTTTTGCGATTTCAACTTTTTAAAACGTGAACATCTTTGGTGAATCTTCTTTCAATGGAGGGACCTGAATCTCTCAGATTTTTATTAAAATATCCCAGCTTTTCTTTTGAAGATTGGTTTGGAGCATCTTAAGGGTCAGTGATGACAGAATTAAAATTGTTTTGGGGGAACTATGAAATTTATTAGAAAATATAGCGGTATGTTCTTATTTTTAACAGCTTCTGCAAGCGTGTATGGAGTCTGGCTTTTGGAACCTCACTGTGACTTCAAGTAAGATTTAATTAACGTTATTTGTCTTTGCAGTCGGTGTTTTTGATGCCTTTGGCAGAAAAAAAATGTATTAAATAAAATAAAAATCTACTAAAATTATCATTATAACTGTACAACATTAAACATTCTTTTGATTTTGCAAAAATGGAATTGTGTCTTATTTTTTATTTTCTGATTTCCTGAACCATTTGGCTTCATTGAGAAGCCATGTCTGGTGTTTTTTTTGAAGAATTTTCGGAGCCTGATGAAATGGGTTTAAATATGTGTTTAATACTGCAAAATACACTCAATGGTACAGTCATTGCCCTTGCCATCCAAAATAAAAGAGAACATCCCAATCAAATAAAGGGATTTGTGGAAACTGTGGTTCCTAATTATTGTGACCCAACATTTGCATCGCATTTCAGGATGAAAAGACAAACATTTCAGTTGAAGGATAATCCACTTCTTACCTCCAAGACGTGATATGATCTATATGGACTTATTGTTTTTATTGTGAGTATTAGGCTTATCATTATTGCTGCTGCTGTTGTTGTGCTATGATATTGTAATATTTACTGTTATATAATCAGAGGAGTATAGAAAAGTTTATGAAAGTGTCACTCCATAATACAATAGCAAAATATGTAAATATGTATAGTATTTTTGTTACATTAATCAGTATTTAGCACACATTCCTTATGAAAGGATATGGACCAGAAGACATTGAAATTACTAAATGTTATTTAGACAGACTTAAAGAAGTTCCAGAGCTATACTTGTGCCCTTATTTTAGTTATTTTGTCTTTAATGTAAATAAACATGTGCAAAAAATATACTTGCTCTTGTAAATTTATTTTTATGTTAATTACATTGTGCAAGCTGTCTCTTTAATACAGCGTGGTTCACATACATGTTGCTGCTGATTGTGCTGACATGTTTGACACACCCACCAAACAAGAGAAACCATATCTCAAACCCCGGGGGGGGGAGCACCACCCCGTTTCCAGGAAACATGGTGTCGATTCGAACCGGGAACCCGGACAAACATGGTGCACTACCGGTTGAAGCTTGAACTTGGACCCCAGATTATCCAACTGTGGTAGTGTTCGTTGATTGTTGTTTATATTTGTTCAAGCTTGACAATCTTATCGCCTTTATTTTCTAATATATTTTTCTCATTACAGATAAGAACAAAGATTAAACTGTAAGAAGGGTTGCTTATATGAGAGCACACAGTACATCTGAAACTGCTGAGGCTGGGAAGAGTTTTGACTATATTACCGACCAGGTACATTGATCTCAGCGTACTGTCATTCTTAAAAAGAAAACAAATCATCAATCATCATTTTTCTTTGTGTTGTGTGTTGCTGTTTGTAAATATATTTACCCCATTTTTTTTTTTTTTTTCAATCCTGCGATAGAAGACAAACTGAAATCTGAGTGCAGAAACAAGCAAAGGAATACTAAGTATATTTTCATGTTGTATCACTCTGTTTATAGAGCTTTTTGAATCGGCCTAATGGAGGTGTTTACGGGCTGACGAGACTGAAACGTGTGGATCCGTGCAAAGCTTTATTACAATAGACATGGTAAGACAGCCAGGGTCAGATAATCACAGGTATGTAGGTGAGGGCAAGACAAGATATATCCAGGCGATAAGCGTGTGATACTATCGCAAAGAAAATCACAGTGTGCGAGACTACGGGATAAATCCAGGTACACGCAGGTCCAGCAAGGGGCAAACATTTCGCGACGGGCAGAGCGAGAGGGGAATCCGAGCAACACAGGCAAAGACAGAACAACGAGAAAACATACGAAGTCAAGACTAGGATAGGCATGAAACTACAGGGTCCCTTTAGATTAGCTATCGCTATGAGAGAATAAAAAAAAAACGCTATACACTAACACTACCGTTAGCATTGAACGGGGAAACGAGGTGAGTGGTTATATAGGAAGGTGTTATTGATGCCAGCTGTTGCAATCATTTGCTGTTGCATCACTGTGTGTGTGTAATCCATGCAATGATGATGTGGGGAAACTGTAGTCCGAGTGAAGTGCAACAGTAGTGTGGTGCAAGAGTCCATATTAGTGAGCGGGTGATCTCTGGTGGTGAGCAAACAGAAGTGCATGGACCGGATTCGTGACAAGGGTTATTTTGTCAAATCTGGAAGAAAAGGCGTTAGCAATGTGTCCCTTCCAGCTGGCTATTTGTGCTTGCTTTCATTCATCATGTAAAAATCTTTATAAATTTTTTATCTGTTATTTAATTTTGTTTCTGTTTTTTTTTTTTTTCTAAAGCTGCAAGGCTCTGGTTCAAATTATTGTATGCCAGGAGTCAGGACGACTAGGCTTTGCCCAGGTCTCCGGAACCTGCGATGATGCTCAGCTCCATCAGCCCTCCAACTGCGCCTTCGGATCCACCAGCTCTGTCTCACTCGGTCGGCCCCCAGATGTTGGCAGCCACACCAACTACATCTTGGCTCCTCGCTCCCTCGATTCCGCCGTGTGTTGTCAGCACTGGAATGCTCTGGGTCTGTGCCCTTGCCAACACCACTAATCTGCCAAACATCATTCACATCCCTCCCACACTGATCCCTCGCTGCATACTGCCAAATCTCCACTCCTTTTGCCTTTTTTCACCACCATCCCTACGCCATCTCTTTGTCCACCTCCAAAACCCCCTCCATCCCTGCCTATTCCGTTGCTTGAACTTTTTATCATCTTCAGTCTTTGCACACACACATCTATTCACTTATGCACTTTGTTTTTCAATCTTTTTTATGTATTTTTTTTCTTCACAAAATTGCATTGTAATTTTTATTTATTAATTGATGTAAAATTCTGTACTTTTTAGTAAGGCCGGTATGACTGAAATGTTCTACAAATGGAAAAGATGCCTCTGCCATAGCATTTCAGTCTTAAATGTATTAAAATGTACTTGTATTTCAAGTGCATTTTTAATACGTTTAATAGTATGTTTTGTTTTGTTTTTCACAAAAGTATATATGCTGCTGTCCTTTTTTTTTAGTGTACTTTATGAATATTTGTATGTACACAACAATATATAATACATTACAGTTTTCTAGATATCAAAGTGTGTCTGTGTGTATACTGGAAAAAGAAAATACAGCTTTAGTAATATGACTAGTAACTGTTAATGCTACTGCATTTCCCCAACACTGGAAATACAATTGAAATGTCTTGAATTACCAAAACACTCTTCAAATATACTCTAGACTGTAGTTTTCTGAAGTATTGAAAAGACATTTTAAATGTATTTTAAGAAATACACTTAAATTGAACTTAATCTATACTTAAAGTTGTTTCACAATAATAACTTTAATATATGCACTTAGTATAGTAAGAATGTTAATTAATTAAGTTTGTACGTGCTGACGCGAACGTGAGATGTGTGATCCGATACGGCATCAGGTAGGCTTGATGTTTCAGAGACGTGGTAACCCGGGTAGGTCCAAAAAAAAACCTAGCAAACCATGTATCTATCCGGCAAACCAGAGAATAGTCACGGGGCTATTAAGCCGTAGGTCACCTTTAGATACAGAATCACAACAGGGCGAGACTAGTAGACTCCCCAATAAACAAACCGGCAAAGATCAAACAGCAATTCAGTCAAAACAGGAAAAATGAAACCCACACGGAGACTCGTTAAAGGGGTAACAGGCTAAACATACGCAGCAGAGACATTGGTTATAGTGGTTTTATATATTGAGTAGGTATTAAAAACACCCTTTGGTGCAATCAAGCAATCAGGGCTAGTTCAAATTGTGCCAAGAATGAAGGGGGGTTTGGAACTGTAGTCCTTGGTGCTATCAACAGTTTGTGTGCAGAGTCAATGTATGGAAAGTGACATCTGGGGTGAAATAAACGGAAGGGCCATGACCTCATTCGGACAGCCCCCCCCCCCCCCCCCTCACCCCGATCCCCCTCTCTCCCCCCCCCCCCCCCTCCCTCCCCCCGCCCAGGAGCTCTTCCAATGCCCAAACACTAACGATCCAGGTGGGCGGTGGAGCCGAGGCGGAACAGGGGGAGGGACGGAGGGCCAGGTCCAAGGATAGTAGAGACCAGGGACTGAGGCAGAGCCGCGGAGCTGAGACCCCACAGCGCAGAGCACCCTAGCTGGACCTAAGACCCCACTCGGATCAGAAACCACCGGCAGCCAACATAGACCCACCTCGGCGGGGCAGATTACCAACAGGGCGGGAGCGATGGACCAACAAACCCCAGACTTTAAGACCACCACATCGGCGTGGAGCAGATGACTGCCCATCACCAAGCATTAATACCACCACGCGAGGCAGATGACCACCCCACCACTTCAATATCAATACCCGCCCAAACCACAGTAGAACCCACCACTCTTTCAGTTATTAACCCTAACCAGAACCAGACATAGACCACCACGTGCGAGCAGAGTACCACCAACCGATACTGTATACCACCACTCTTTTCAATATTACTCACGCACGTATGCAGATCCGATGACCACCATAACCAGACAGTATAAAACACACACTGCGGGCAGAATTACCCACCACTGCTTATCATAGGTGAACGGAAACCCCCCTTTGACCACACCGATCGGATTCAACCATGACGGAGGCTGTAACCACTAGAGAGCAGAGACAGACACACAGACTATAACATTGGGGTTGATTACATACTGACTTTCAATGGCAGCTCCCTGGGCCTGGTTCGGGACATACAAAATTTCCACAAATGCCTCCATAACCATGACATGACAGGATTTAGGATTCCCAGACGCCTTTCCATACCGTTACAGTACCTACAAATATTCCCAAACGACCGTCCTTGGCCGGACCAAAACAGGACAGAGAGTTCTGCATCATCTTCGTCCCTCCCTTGCCGAACGACATGCAGATATTCAACGCCGCCTCCTTTTCCTGACAGACGGCAGAGAGTTCAAGACGCCTCCCCCCCCCTTTTTTTGGGGGGGCCCGGAACAGATGAAGCATTCATTGCATAGACGGGCCTCCTTGGCCACAGGAAGCATGAAGCTCACAGTGGTACTCACTACTGACAAATCCGCTAACTCTGGAGATGTTCGCAGGGCGTATTGCCAGGCCACCACCATGTTGGTGGGCCAACCCTCTGTAGGTTCCACAGCAGTGCCCGTCATTAACAGGGAAGTTTGGCACAGGTTTCTTTCTTGCTTTCTCTTCGACCCTGACAGACAGGTCGAATGTGCGTTTCTAGTTCTAGGCGCCACCTCCACTCAAGGGCTAATCGGCCCCCGCGCTTCGGAAGGTTCGCAGGTCACCGCGCCGCCACCGCTCAGTGCGAAACTGGTCGGCGGGCACCATCATCTTCGGGGGAACACAGACAGCGAGCACCACCACCCTCAGGAGAGGACTGTAGCTTCAGCAGCCACCGAGCTCTGCAGCCCTGATAGGGTGCTTCTGCCTCCGTCTGGTAGTTCTGTGGAGGTTATGCAGTCCCCAAACTCACAAAAGGCGGATCCCCAGTCAGGGGAAACCCTTCATACAGGGTAGAACAGTCATGAACAAGGTTTAAGAGAGAGTGGTTTTGGTCATCCACGGTGGCGTAGACACCAGTGGTGCATCCCTCACACTGAATACCAGACTGGGATACCGAAGGACTAACCTAGATAATCTGGGTGTAACAGACAGGACATGACATGACTCTGGAAGATCAGCTGTGATGTGAAGTGACTCATGATAATAACGAGGTGTGGACTGACCTTCGGTTGACGAACATGTTTAGAGGCTGTCGAGACTCTGAAACGGACAGCTGAGGACTTGGAATACTCTAAATATCAGCGTGACGTGACTTGACTCCGGATTATTCATCTGTGACTGATGGACTCCGATGATCAGCTGTGACGTGATTTGACTGGCCGGATGCTCAGCCTTGACTTACCGGGACCCCTTCCTTATTATCGCCGTGACGTGACGGGACCTTTCCGGATGACAGCCTTACGTTACGGACTCTGGATATCAACCGTGACGTGACGGACTCTCCGATTATCAGCCGTTACGTACGGGACTGTTACTTGTCCGGATGATCAGCTTTGACGTGACGGGACTCATGAATATCATCTGTGACTTGACCAGACTCAGGATAATAAACTGTGACTCGATTTGACTCATGAAGATCAACAGTGCCTAGACTCGACTCAAGAAGATTAGCTGTGACTTGACTCAGGAAAATTAGCTGTGACTTGCCTCTACTCATGAAGATTAGCTGTGACTTACTCGAACTCAGCAGATTACTTTGACTTGAACTCGACTCAGGAAGATACTTGACTTGACTCGAATCAGAAGATTTGACTGGACTGACTGAACTCAGGAAGATTAGCTTGTGCTTGACTGAACCAGGAAGAAACAACGGTGACTAACTTGACTCATTATAAGGAACGACTTGACCGGACTCATGGGAACCTCAACTGTGACTAAACTCGCTCGGAAGATCAACTGTGACCTGACCTAGATGCTGTTGTGTCCGCCAGCTGTTGAGTTTCCCCTAGTGTGGGCCGCCATTTTATTTTGGCGGGCGTCAGGCTCCGCTGTACTGCCATCTTGTGAGCTTGCTCTGGTACATAGCCGCCCTCTTAGTCAGCGACAACTGTGTCGCCGTTCTTCCTCCTCCGCTACCACAGTAAAGCGACACCGACCACGACAACAAATCTAATCTCACATGAGGTCCCCTAACTCAACTCCCTGTAAATTTCCTCCCCAGGGTACACAAGGATTTTTGTGGGTTCATTGATGTCAAAAACGGAACGAGTCTTTTTAAATAAGAATTTCATCATATAATGGTACCTTGGTAAGATAGTTCACAGAACCGGGAACATACTTCCTCATCAATAATCGAAACCCTCCCTGCCGAGATGTGTAAGCTCGGTGACATGGGTTCCATACCAGGCCATATCCCACTGAAAAGCAGCTGGATCCCTGTTGGGCTGAGTATTCTGTAACGGGGCTGACGAAACGTGAGACGTGCGGATCCACTCAAGGCTTTATTTCAGAGATACGTGTAAACCAGGCAGGGGGTTCAAACACACTGGCAAAACAGGTATATACGGGCAAACACGCAGATAGGCCATCAGGCAGCGTAGGTCAACCGATGACAAACAGAATCAAGGTGCGATATGATGAGGGAAAATCCGAAACAGGCAAAGACAAAAACAGGCAAGGTAAGGCAAAACAAGGAAAACACGGAGATTCGGAAAGGGGTACAGGCTAAACAATTACTCAGCAGAGAAATGTGGTTAGAGTTGGTGTTATATAGTGAGTGAGGTGATTAGAAACGACCTGTGTGCAATCCGAGCATCAGATCAGGCGGGTGCTAAATGTTTGTAGCGTCTGGACCAATCAAACACACAAAATATATTTTGTTAGCTAGATTTCACAAATACTTTGTTACACCCCAGGACGCCGAACAAGACCCAGGTTTCATGGTAACCCGATACATTTACAACCTTGTGGACTGCGAGCCGGCTCTCATTCTGTTTTTCCCCCTCTCAAAAACAAGGGGTACATAATGCCCAGAGAAATGGACTGTTTCTCTAATTAATTAATAGGAAAACCTTCTTTGAATGAAAACCCATTTTCTTCAGGCCATTGTGTATATTATTGCTGTGTTGTATTTAATCTGTTGTTTTATAGACTATTTTTATTCATGCTTACTATAAACCACTCATTCATATAACCTTAAATATACCGTGTTTAGTATCTATGAATATGCCTTCTGATGATCTAAACGAGCATGTATATTACAACAATCTGATACCTCGTGGCACATATGGATGTTCCTAAAGAATCATTACTATTTCTGCCTCAACACTCAGTGAATTTGTATGATTCTCATTTATTTTTGACGGGAAAGTTTTACAATATTTTTTGTTTTACATATGCAAAATACCATGCTTAGAGACAAATGGCCATAAAAACGCAGAACTCCCACTTGATATTCCGGACTTCCCCATTGGGCAAGCCCATCTTGAGAGGCGTGAATCTCTGCAGGCTTTAAAAGGCCACACTCCAGGTGACCCGCCCATGTCGGTGGTTCAGTCAGAAGCAAAGATGAAGATGTGAGAAACGCTCCAAGATACCAAAGCTCGTGCCAGGCTCCGGCCTAGTCTTTTTCATTCATCAAGTGATTCTGACTCCAACTAGCTCTTTCTCATCAACCAACTTCAGCCAGATCTTGGGGCCTTAAGATTGCATCAGGAATCTTTTTCAGACATACGCTAGTATCAAACTTAGTCGATTTAATTGTTGCATTAAGTATCAGTTACACCTTTTTACAAGGTTTGTTTGAACTAAGAATCTGACGTTTTCCCTCAGGTTTTAGATCTGCTGAATATGCAAAATGGTTCCATAAATGTCATTCCTTATGTCTCTTTCTTTAGTGCTAAACTTTAACCCTTTCCTATACCAACTGTATGTGTGTGTGTGTGTATGTGTATGTTAGACCGGCTTAATGTGTTTATGTAGTATGTTAGACTAGTTTAAGTGTTTATGTAATTAATAAAACCTTACTTGTATCACACTTTGACGTGGTTCATTGTTTGCTCATAACCGGAGTCAATAATCATGCAGTTTTACGTTACAAACTTATAGAATTGTAAAGTAAGAAGGTTATTTCCTTTAACCAGAAAATTAACGTTCTTAATGGACAAGACGGTTGACCCGGAGTGGTCAGCTAAATATCTACAGTGTATCTAAAATATGAATAGTTAATTATAACTAGTTATGGTTAATTATTCATATTTCCCCATGAGTTGATTAGCTACATGTGCAAAGAATGATGGGAAATGTAGTCCGGGGTGCTATGCAACAGTTTGTGTAGTGCAAGAGTCAATGTAATGGAAAGGGTGACATCTGGTGGTGAATAAACGGAAGTCCATGGACTGAATTCGTGACAATAGTATGTCTGAACAAGCACAATTTAAATATATTTCTTTTTCACCTGGGGAAAAATATCAGAATGAACATATTTATTCATTTTCAAATTTTAGTCATTATTCTGTCATGTTTCATTCAGTCATTTCAGTAGGTAATTCACATATTTATGCCAAAATTCAAAATTCTAAAATAGAGTAGCTATCGTTATGAGAGGAATAAACGCTATACAATACTCGGTAGCTTGACGGGGAACAGAGTGAGTGTTATATAGGGAAGGTGTGATTGATGACAGCTGTGTGCAATCAGTGCTGTGTGCAATCAACTGTGTGTGTGTAATCAGTGCAATGGATGATGGGAACTGTAGTCCGGGTGAAGTGCAACAGTAGTGTGGTGCAAGAGTCCATAGTAGTGGGGGTTGACCTCTGGTGGCAAGCAGACGGAAGTTCATGGAACGGATTCGTGACACACGGACTCTGGCTGAGCAGATATGGATACCAGTGGGAAGAGTATTGAAGCTTCTATTACATCTCCTAATACAAGAGGTCAGGGCAGTATTTATTTATTGAAACAGCTTGTTGGAAACAAAGATGTGAATAGAGGATTTATATATTCTTTAATCAGGATAACAAATACAACATGGCGCCCAAACATGTGGGGCTTGAACATTGGAGTTAGAAAAATTCAAGGATAATAGTCTAAGTGAGTGAGAAGTAGCCTAGTAAGTCCTTACAGACCACAGCCACAGTAGTAATCCAGATGGACTTGTATGATACTCGCACACAGGCTTGTAAAGACCTGATGAGAGAAAGACAAAGGCTCTGTGAACTCTCAGCAAAGAGAAGGAGTCTCGTTAAAGTATAAACCTAAATCCAGGGAAAATTCTAAGTGAATTATGATGGGGCAAATGACGATGGTCAGCCTCATTCCTCAGGATTTAGGCGGAAAAATAGACTGGATTAATCCCACGTAGTGTAGGTGCGGATACGGTCAAATACTATGGCAAGAAATAAGAATGATAGCTTCAGTTGTGAATTTTAGGATTTGTGAGGGAGCAGAAATTCCACCCTTTATCTATTCGAACAAAGGGGGAAGGGACGGATCCCAAGGTTAGAGTGTTTGACGAATTTGGGGGCGAAATTAGAAACATACCAACAAAGAGTTGGGATGCCCTCGGTGAAGTAAACCACGAATCGAATAGTAAACCACAGCGGTCTAAGGACCAACAGAGACGGTCAAGCTGTGAAAAGAAGCCATATAACAGCTATGAGATGGAGAGTAGACCCTAATCTCGCCCTGAACGCAGAGCAGATCAAAAATGGAAGAAAGGGGGAGAGAGGGGAGAAAGAAACACAGTGTAGACAGTCTCACATTGAAATATCGGGAATTCTTATTTGTGTGAATTGTAGGCCAAATAACATTAACGTACGGATAGACTCATACAGAGTATCTGGAAATGTTGGTGAAGGGTGCACTTGCAGGTGGCAAGGCACGAATTTGTGGACATGCTGGGTCTGTAAGGCAAAAGACCGGATTTTAATGTCATCAAGGTCGATGTGGGAGAGCTTAAGAGTTCTCAACCCATAGGTTTATTCCAGGATGGAATAATGTCCAGGTTCTCTAGGCATCCTTATTTAGGGATGAGAGCACACGAGCAGGGGGCCTTTCTTGAAGCAAGAATGCCCATATTCCCAAGGGATGGGAATGAAGCGAAGGACAGCGCTCTTTTAGGAAGAGAAGAGTTTTTTCAAGAAATAAAAAGAAAAGATTGCAAAAAAGATTTGACCCTCACGGATGTAGAGTCCAGGAAGTGGCATCTTACACTTTGGCATGAGCCGATCTTGAAATGTTTCCCAGAAGTGGATCTGAAACAGGGGTCCCGTGGGAAGATCGCTTGGGTATATGTTAGGCTCGGAGAGCAGTGGCAAGTTCGAAGCTGGGGAAATCTGGCTATCGAATTAGCGCAAGGAGGAGGCTGGGTGGACAGCCCACGGTATACTAAGGATTATCGTGGGACACAACCCTGATCAAACATTACAAAGGAAAAAAGAAAATCTACCAGGAAGGAGAAATTTGTGCCACTAACAGTTTCGCTGGCGAACGATTTAGACAAGCACAAAGTTTGGTGTCTTGTAGATGAGACATATATAACAGGAGTTCCTTATGATAATGAGCAAATCACAGAGGAACCTAGAGAAACCTTCACTCTCGTAATGCATTTTAAAATAAATGTATTAGCATGTGCGCATCCAGATTATGACTGGAGGAATCGAAGTGGAGTTACATGAGAAACAGCCTGAAGTAAAAGTGATACGAAAGTGAATAAGAAGGTCCAGACAGCTCTTGATTGAGCCTCAGAACTAACCTCTGTTTACAGAAAATAAAGAAAACACCTTTGCTGGATAGCATTTCAGAGGAATTGGGAGACGCAAAAGAGCATGCGTAGCATGCATTCAGCTCCCGCGGAACTAAACACGCTCCGCCCAAGCGCTAGCTTACCTTGAAAATCAAGCGAGAACGGGAACCGCTGCCGCATATGCGTCGCTATTCCCGTGACAGGCTAACGCACTCATTCACGCTTCACCACACACACACAGCACATGAGCAGCGTGAAACTACTGGTTACAGAGCAACGCCTCTGGCGAGAGAACATGCACTCCTAGTCATGCTTAGCTTAATGCTAACATAAACTAAACCGTCAGTGGAGAGGATGACGTGTTATCCCGGCGCCTTTTTATTCTGTGATAGCGCAGGGTAATGACATCATAGGCTGTCGCCGGCCAATATCAATGTTGTGTTTAGATATATGCTTCAGACACCGGTTACACTGAAGGCGTTCCCCATAGCGACCTCTAGAGGATGCAGTTCGAAGTTCCCTCCGAAGGGAACTACAGTTACTGCAGGTGTGTTCATTTATTTGAACACAATGAAACGCAAAGACAGCCTCGGATGACCGATATAATACAGTGAATAAACACAGTTCTAATCTGATTAATAAAGAAGACAGAATACATTTTATAACAGATATTAAGACAGCATATTTACGACTACTCAACTTGTGCCACACGTAAACTGATGGCAGCGATGCGTGTTGAATGAGACTTCTTGAACATGATTTCATAGCGATCATTTGACGCCTTGGTAGTGAGAATGGGTTGTATAATCTTTTATGGTCTTGGGTTCTGTCACAATTATCTCCAACAAAGACAAAGATCGAAGTGTGATGCAGAGTGAACAACGAACCAGAAACTTTAATAAATACAGAAGAACACAAGCTACAACAACATCAATGCAAGACCAGGGGGCCGTTCTTCGTACGTCGCTAACTCAGTTAGCTGGATTTAATTTTTGACGATTTGGCATGATCTTGGATTGGTTGGTTCTTCAAAGTTCATCCCGGAGTTGCTGTCTCGCCAACATGCCGGAAGCCTTAACAGCTTTGGGCCGGCTTATTTAATGTCAACAGGATTAGATTGCATCTTTTTAAGCAGAATTTATATTTAAAATCTGTCCGTTACCAACGCTACTTTATTTCAAAAGTACCCTACTGATCCAGGGACAATAATTTAAAATAATAATCATTAAAAAATGTATTTAAAGATAATATAATAATGTTGTCTAGTCTTTAATACCATAGACACAGCCAGTTTTACTCACTGAGAGATTTATTCGTCATAAAATTATTACTTCATAATTGTATTAGTGTCTTACACACATGCTGTACAGTTAATCTGATTCGTGCATTAATTTGAGTGCTGACAGTTATTATGGGAGTGGCTTGATGGAGCGTAGGAGATGCAGATAACTTGATCTTGAACCTTAAGAAACTCTAATTAATGCTGTCATGTAACAAATCTGCTTCAAAGATAAAAATAAATGAATTGCTAATTACAACACTGAAATAAAAATGTAAATCTTAGAATCGTGAAATAATTATTGGGATCTTGGCAAAGGAAATTAAATAAAACAGTGCACATTTCATTTATCTATTATTACATTTATGTAGTTTTGTTCGCTTGGATGTTTCCTTATAAAAGTCCAGAAATGTGTAAAGTTTTTCGTCAGGTGTCTTTATTATATATGATGTCATACGTTGCTGTCTTGCTGCCAGCCAATCAATGCATTGCTGATCATGGTTTCAAGTATCAATGCATAGCCCCTTTTAAACCAACCCATGAACGCGCAGTTATCTCAGATAACTCAATCCAGCCAGACTAATCATAAACAACAGCTGCATTTGAAGAACCCAATTAGCCAGATCCTGATTAGCGCGATGATATAATCTTGGATGTGACATTTCATCTCGGATGTAATAAGCGACGTACGAAGAATGGGCCCCAGATCATTGTGAGTTAATGCGCTGGTTTAAAAGGGGATATGTATCAATAATCGAAACAATGATCAGCAATGCTATTATTGGTTGCCTACAATGGCCAAAGAGAACACCAACTTTTTCTCGGCGGCAGAACAAGAACTCTTGATGGAGGGCTATGGCGAGTTCCAATATTTAATAAAAACGTCAGGGAACACATTAAAGGCTGCAAAAGCTAGGAGAGAGGGCTGGCAAAAAGTAGCAGACAAAGTAAATGCGTAAGTAGTAACGGTGTTAGATGTTTCTAATCAGTTATTACATTATATGTACATTTTAAAATTTCCATAATTACTTTAGTCTTTTATATTAGAGCCACCACAGGACCCACTTGAACTTGGGAACACGTAAAGGTGAAATACAAGAATATTCTACAAAATGGTAATGTTAACTACATATGTTGTTCTGAGTCTTTTTTTTTAAAGACTGGGAAATGATGTGCTTGTTTATACCAGCAACTAGGAAAAAGGCAGAGCAAAAACAAACAGGTGGTGGTCCTGCACCCCCAGGTCACACCCCGGCAGAAGAGCTGGCCCTTGGATTAAATGCAAACCGACCCAATGTTCAGGGCATCCCTGGGGGCAGCTCTTCCTTAGACCCACAGACAGGAAGCAGTAGCAGCAGCACCTTCATTACTGGTAAAGAGGCTTTTAATGCTGTTTGTATAGGCTACTGTAAAATAATTGGTAGCTACCTTGCATTTGGTGTAATCCAAATGTCGGCTACACTAATTTCAAATGGTAGATCTTGAGTAGTGCTGAATTGCGTTGACATGAAAGGAAGGCAGTTAAACCTACTTTGAGTAAATGAAGAAATGTTGCTATTTGTCTTCTCCTGTGTACCTCGTATTGAAACTGTTTTTTCTATTTGTGTGCAGTTTTACATAAAACACCCACACTTTTACATGTTCCCATGCAAGTGGTGGCTGAAGCATGTGCAGTAGGCGACTTGTTATATTTTGTATTATATATAATATATATATTATATATAAGTATATACACATACATATATATTTCTTTTTTTCCAATAGTGATGACAGTGTATCACTTTGTCATGCCATTTATTTTCATTGCACAGGACAGTGAAGAGACTTCCTTTGGAGGAAGTGCCTGTAAGTGCATAACTACACATAAAAACACACTATGTAATACACTATAAATTTGTATCAACTAAAGTACTGTCTATTTTTGACAGCAATATGAGTTGCAGGAGTCTGCACAGAGGCCTGCAGAGAGGGAGTCTGCACAGAGAATTGATACAGAGGTGGAGAGTGTTGCATATCAGTTTGTCTTTCTAATATTTATTTTTTTTGTGGCATGCTGAGTTCAATTTATTTTCTCTTTTAATGGCACAGGGTGACATCCGTTCCCTCTATAAATGTAGCCTGCAGCATAAGGTTGAATATTTGGAAGTGAAAAAACAAAAACTGAGATGAAAAATAGAGCTCCAACAGCTAATGAAGAAGAAAATTGCACTAGAAATAGAGTTGCTGCAAAAGGAACTTCAGAGTAAGTAGTAAAACACAATTTGACACAGAGCATTACTGTTGACCTTGCATAACAATATCTGTCTTTGCAGGCAAAAGATTACCCCAATTTTTTTTTTTCAGAACAACTAATAAAAGTAATGGAAACCATATTTGCCTTGTGTTTTTTGTTTTGTTTTGTTCTTTTCCCTCAAAAATGGTGTTCCACAATCCTGTCCCATGCAGCTCTGCCACTAGGTTGGTCCAAGTGCACTGGCTGGTGGTCATCATCAGGCTGCACCTCCACCACAGGGGTCCTCTCCTTTCTAATGGTGGCAATGTTGTGTAATACAGCACATGCGACAGTGTCACATGCCCTGTCAGGTGCAACCCTCAGACGTTTCAGACACTGAAATCTTCCTCTTAGTTGCCCAAGGTCATTTCAATGCATGTCCTGGCTAGAGCTGCATTGTAACGGGTTTGTGGTCCAGGTTTGGGGTCAGGGAATGGGGTCATAAGATGCTACCTACAGGCATAGCCCCTGTCTCCGACCAGGGTCCCGTCGTATTTACCTGTACAATGGTAAAATGCAGTTCTGTTAGGCCCAGAATAAGTTTGTGTGTAATACAATGAGCTTAAAATTAATATTTTTCCTTACCACGTTCAAATAATGTGCATAAATGTGACTCTCTGAAAATTCTTGAGTCATGCTCAGATCCTGGACATTTGGCTTCCACATTTGTGACATGGCACATAGTCACACACCGTCTAAGACATTGTAGTCAATCAACTGCTTACTTATGTAATTGTGTATATTACCAATCTAAAATATTAAGAATTGTAATGGTTCACAAAATCCCCTTCATTGGGGCCTTGTGGGGCCTTGATATGAATGTGTGTGCAGTCTATGGCACCAATCACATTAGGGAAGCCTGGGGGACAATCCATTCATATTTACTAGCATGGTCATATTCACAGGATCTTCATTAACAAGTAGAATGTACCTGCAATGGCGAAAAAGCTCTGTTTTACAACTTCTTAAGTGGCTTGGAAAGACCACAAAAACCCCTAAAAACTGCTTGAGCGCCAGATAAACTTTGCGAATGGCACGACAGACAGCACTTTTGGCCAAGTTCTCCGCATCCCCAATAGTGTACAGGAAAGTGCCACTCGCGAAGAATCTCAACGTGATGCACACAGTTTGTGCTGTTGTTAAAGCCTGACTCCGACGAGTCGAACTTTTAATATGAGATTCCAACAAATTAATGATGTGAATGACACCCTCATGTGAAAAATTATATCGTTCAAAAAGTACACTATCGCGCTGTGCTAATGGATCCTGTCTGTCTCGCAAAACAAGATTAATTCTAAAAGCTCTGCGAATTATCCTCACACCTTCTGCAACAGGTTGCTCTCGTAAAAACAGGCAAGACATAGCTGCAAGTGCTACAGACTTCTCATATCACCTCCGCTTATAAAGCCGCGATCTATTCCTGTTTACATGAAATAAGCCTGCTCCCGAGCAGGTTTAAGCTTACGGACCTGTTGCTATGACAGCAACTCCGGAATGATCTTCGAAGAACCAACCAATCCAAGATCAATCGTCAACCATCAAATCCAGCTAACTGAGTTAGCGACGTATGAAGAACGGACCCCAGGCTCCATTCCCTCGTACCTCGCTTAATACATCTGAGATGATTTGACAGATGCTAATTGATAACAGATGTTTAATTGATCTCTGGGTAATTTGGTTAATTTGAACACGACTTGATGAAAAACTGTATAAAAGAATGTACAGGTACAGACTCGTGAGATTCTCTGCAGAGGTTCTTGGCTTCATTGTATCTGATAATAAAATCTTCTGGCATCAAAACCTCAAGACTTGGAGAGTGATTTCTCAAAGAAGCGGCAGAAGCCACCACACTGACAGTAAAAGAGCAACGTAATGACATCAAATAATTAAAATCCAGTTAACAAGCCATGCAAAATGACAATGTCAAGCCTGTTAAATTATTATATTTACAAACAAGGAGTAATCAAAGGACCAGAGAAAATGCATGAATTAATTAGAAATCAAGGAAACTAAGAAGTGGCAGGAAAATGGGAAACTAGGTCAAATCAAAACTCAAGAATCAAGGAATACTAGAACTAAACAGAAACAGAACAGAACATGTGACACGCGACTTACTAACCAACTTTTAGGCCCAGTTTCACAAACGGGGCTTAGTTTAAGCCAGGACTAGGTCTTAGTTAAATTAAGATATTTATGCAACTTTTACAAAAATGCCATAGAAGAAAACATTACAAGTGTCATATACCAATGCACTATACATATTTTAAGATATGTTCAGTTGAGACAGCTCAAACATGCATTTTAGTCTGGGACTAGCTTAAGCCTTGTCTGTGAAACCGGGGGATAATGTATTATTAAAAGCCCAGTAGCAGTTTTGTTTATGTCCTAGAAGATGCATGGCACAGGAGTTATAATTTCATATTAAACATGTTCTTTTAGCAGTAGCATATGGACACTAGGTGAAGAATTTTTGATTTACAATAAGAACTTCCTTTTGGAGAAAATGAAACTGTTTAGTGTGTTTCCAGAAAGTTGAACAGTTTACCCTTTCATGTGAACTTCGCACTCATCCTCTAGGGGTCCCTATGGGGAACGCCTCGTCATGACCCATGTCTAAAGCATACATTGAAAAAACACCAACAACACTTTGGCCGGCGACAGCCCCTGACGTCACTACCGGTGCGACTATAGTTTAAATAGGTGCCGGGAGAACACATCATCCTCTTTTTCTTCATTGACTGTTTTGTTTGAAGCCTGCATTTCTGTGGTAAGAGCGATCTCTATTTCATCTCATTATGGCGAGCACTAGTGTGCATCCATGTTGACGTTGTTTAACATCTGATGACATACAACTAACATTTTTATTTGACACACCACTTTTTATTTAAAAAATTATCAGTTTGTGCCAAGTTGCCTGCCCGCTACTGTTTGTTCAAAGCAACTAGTCGCACATTTTATATTAATTGATTAATATAATTCGCTGGAAACCATCCTTTTAAATGTCATTTATGTGTATTATAGTCCTATAGCCTATTCGTGCTCAAAGCGCACATAACTTGCCTGAATTGAGCACCCGGCAATAGTATGATTATTAATGCTTTGCGCAAAAGCCAAAATAAATAACGATTTTTAATTATTTATTACCCAACTAGTGCTTTACTCCAGTCAGCGTTGCTGTAACACGGTACTGACTCGCCATCTCCACATGGACGTGCTTTTAATAGAAATGCACCTTTTCATACGGAATACATTAGAGAAGATTTGTTTTTATTTGAATTGGTTCGTTTAATGGTAGACATTTCAAGCTTTTATAGATTTATTTCTTATGTCTGTGAGCCAGTTCATTTTTGTGATGCTCTGCACGGAGGCTGCAGCAGACGGCAGAAAGCACATCCAAAAATGATGGAGTATTTTAAGTTCTTTCTGCAGGAAAAAAAAAAAAAAGATTGCTCGGACACCCCTATGTCATACAGTAAGCACGATAATACTCCCACACTCCTCATAAGCACTTGAAATGCGCCTGTATTGCAATTTTATTTTTAATAATAATAATAATAAATAATAAAATTACCTTGTTTTGGTCATATTTACATAATTGCCCCGCTCCCATAATTTACACCCTTCCGCACCTGCATTCAAAATTCTCTGGCCGCCGCCCTTGGCTTTTTGAATGTATGTTTCATCGATTTATCACGGTAATCTTGGTATGAAACGGGAGGTAGAGGCTCGTCCCCATATTTTGTGTCAATATCAGGCAAATTAACGAGTTTTACATGGAGACAAGTGTGGCCTTGGCTAGTGACGCTGCAATAGTTGTGTCCTAAGTTTCTGTCCTCCTCTTCCATTCATACATGCATGTCATGCTGTATTTATTATAAGCACCCACCTAACACAACAGCAGTTGACCATAGTGCTGTACAAACAAGATAAAAACAATAATAAAAGATAATGTCAATGAGAACAATAATAAAAAAAAATACAAATTTTAAAAAGCCAAAGTAAGAAAATAAGATTTCAATTTAGTTTTAAACTCATAGACAGAATTAGAAGTTTTCACAGATAAAGGAAGGCTATTCCATAGCCTCGGCCCAACTACTGCAAATGCACGATCACCTCTTGCTTTTAATCGGGATCTAGGCTGAGACAAAGAGTAGTTTTTTGTAGATCTCAGATATCTTGTTGGCTTTTTTTCTCATAGTGATCATCATTCTCATGTCCTTTGCATCTGTGTACTGATGCCAAAAGTTTCCCATTGAAAGCAATGTAGGTCCCAGTTCGTCGATATAGTGACGCCGAGGGGCACCTTTGACGTCTTCGTAGTGACGCTAAAGGCGCTTGACCATTCTGCAGTTTTTGACGCCTTGGGAGTGAGAACAGGTTGTAATAATCTTTTATGGGTCTTTTTGGGTTCATTTCACATTATTCTCCAACAAAGAACAAAAACGAAGTGTGATGCAGAGTGAACAAAACGAACCAGATACTTGATAACTACAGAAAACACAAGTTAAACAACCATCCATGAAAATCAATGCATACTTCGTACCTCCACTTAATACATCTGAGAATGATTTGACAGATACTAATTTGACTAATATGTTTAAAGGGGTCTGTGATGCGATTTCAGTTTTCCTTCCTCCTTTGGAGTTTACAAACTGTTTTGAATAGGTAAGATTCCCTATAGTTTGCAAACTAAAGTCTCAAACCCAGAGATATTCTATTTATAAGTTAAGACTCGTCCACTCCCTGCTAAAATGGCTCATTTAAACACGCCCCCACATGTCTACGTCACATGTGGGAAGATTTGCATAACGCGCCGCCAAGATGTTCAAAGCAAAGACAGAAGGCCGTATTTTTATGGTGGGCTGCCACCGCATGTTTGTGAAGACGCTGGTTGTGCTTCGGTGTGAAAGCGAAAATACTTTGTTTGGTCTTCTAAAAGAGGACATGACTAGAAATCAGTTGTTAAGTTTACAACACGGTTCCAGAACACTTCAACCCGATTATTCAGATGTGTGCAGCACATTTTAGGGAGGACTGTTTCCTGATCCTGGGAGAGTAGACTACCATGCCGGCTGTTCTGACTCAAAGACTAAGTAAATTTTTTATATTTAAAGAATTTGCCACTGACGATTAAAACGTGAGTTTTGAGCAGTGTAGAGCAGCGCTTGTTGTTTGTCATTTCCCCGATCACAAAAGCAGACATGGTTTTGTTTACGCGGTGCGATGCAACGCGTTAAAAAGACAGTATGTCATTATAATCTGTAATTATGTCCCCACTGGATGCAACAAATGCCTGGTTTATAATGGGTTTTATTGGTTTTGTCTCGTCGCTCCGGCCGGACATGGCATCAGAGTATGGTGAGGGGCGTAGCATTTTCGTCACACGCTTGAGGTATTTGGCCAATCACAACGCACTGGATAGCTGGACAATCAGAGCACACCTCGCTTTTCAGAACGATGAGCTTTGTAAAAATCGACGAGTTTCAGAAAGGCGGGGCATAGAGGAGAAACAATAATGTACAGTATGTGGAAAATAATTTGTTGTTTATGAAAATAAATGTTTTTTAGCCTTATTAACACATTTCATTACACCAAATACACAACATAATGTTATTTTTAGCAACATCATATGACCCCTTTAATTGATCTCATTCGGTTCATCAAACAAGTTTGCACACTTGATGAAAATATCTCAATAAAGTTGTCTGAAATTACTGTGTTCTTGTGTACATTGTAAAGAGCAGATATATTGATAATCAAAACCATGGTCAGAAATGCAACGACTGGCTGATGAAGAAGATTTGTATTAATCAAAATATGGATTAATCAAGTATAATAAATGTAAATATAGCCATGTGTGTAATCTACTATTATGATCATGTGTTTTCTGTATGTAAAGATGCCTGCAGAAGAGTATAATGTGTGTAATCAAGTTATTATACTATTACGATCATATGATTCCTGTGTGTAGGGAGGTCTGCAGGAGAGTAAAATGTATACAGTGTATGGGGTTAGAAAGACTGTGTTGAACACGACTTGAGGAAAAACTGTATAAAAGAGTGTACAGACACAGACTCGGGAGATTCTCTGCAGTTTCTTGGCTTCATTGTATCTGATAATAAAATCTTCTTGTATTAAAACCTCAAGACTTGGAGAGTGATTTCTCAAAGAAGCGGCAGAAGCCACCACACTGACAGCAAGACAGCATCGTAATGACATAAAATAATTTAAATGCAGTTAACAAGTCATGCAAAATGACATAAAGGTTATAATAGATAAATTATAGATAGATCTAATAGATTTTCACCATTTCTAGTATTGGTAAAGGCTTTACACTTTTCAGAGTTAAGAGTATAGTAATTAGCAAGTAATTTCATTTTACCAGTGAAGTGGATTTGCCACAAGTGACAGCATTAATTAGAGTTTCTGAATCCCATAACTGACTTATATTAATTGTGCATCATAAAAGTATTCTGAGATTTGAGAAGTGACGCACGTAATAGCTGTCACTATTCAAATGAATGCACTGCTCAGACAAACTGTATGCAATGTGTGTATGACTCCAATAAAATTTTGAGATAATTATTCCTTCACAAATAAATCTTTCAATATGTAAAATTGTCCTTGTCTATTATTATAAATTAAACAACATTCATTATTTTCAAATTAATTTTCAAATTTTTATGATTTTTATCATAAAATCACCCCCAATTAAATAGGGTGCTTTTGTAAGAAAATAGCAGTGTCTGGCACAGATTTTCAGCATTATGATACAATCTAGTCATGTTTTTTTTTTTTTGGGGGGGGGGGAATAAGCCTTGAGCCTTTGAGATTAACTAATTACAGACCTATTGCTATGACAGCGAAAACTTTACTATCCTAGATCATGTCAAATGACACAATAAAATCCACCTTAATTATTAAAGTATGAGGAATGGGCCCCTGGAACTAAGGGCTTATATTTACAAACAAGGAGTAATCAAACGAACAGAGAAAAGGCATGAATTAATTAGAAATCAATGATACTAACAAGTGGCAGGAAAATGGGAAACTAGGTCAAATCAAAACTCAGGAATCAAGGAATACTAGAACTAAACAGAAACAGAACAGAACATGTGACACGCGACTTACTAACCAACTTTTAGGCCCAGTTTCACAAACGGGGCTTAGCTTAAGACAGGACTAGACCTTAGTTAAATTAAGATATTTAAGCAACTTTAACAAAAATACCTTAGAAGAAAACATTACAGGTATACATCTTGACACAGAACAATGACACATATTTTAAGAAATGTCAGAGCAAGATATCTTCAGTTGAGACAGCTCAAACATGCACTTTAGTCTAGGACTAGCTTAAGCCTTGTCTGTGAAACCAGGGGATAATGTATTATTAAAGCCCATTGGTCAGTTCTGTTCCTGTCTAGATGATGCACGGCACATAGGTATAATTTGAAAAGGGGCCATATGATGTTGCTAAAACTAACATTTATTTTGTGTATTTGAGTGTTACATGAAATTGTGTTTTTGAACCTTACACCGCATAAAGCAAATTATTTTCCACATACTGTACATGATTGTTTCACCTCTATGCCCCACCTTTCTGAAACGATTTTTACAAAGCTCAATGGTCTGAAAAGCGAGGTGTGCTGTGACTGGCCAGCTATCCAGTGTGTTATGATTGGCCGAATACCGAAGCGTGTGACGGAAATGTTACGCCCCTTTTACCATACTGTGATGCCGTGTCCCGTTGCGATGAGACAAAAACATTAAAACCCCTTATAAACAAGGCATTTGTTGCATCCAGTGTGAACTTAATAATTGATTATAATGACTTATACTGTCTTTTTTTTAAAACGCGTTGGTTGCTTGCGCAGCATAACATAAAACCATGTCCTGGATTTTGTGATCGGGAGAAATGAGCCCACTCTACACTGCCCAAGCAAATACGCGCTTTTAACTCTCAAAATATAAAATAGTCAAACTCTTCATATAAAAACGTACTTACATCTGACCTGGGCATATGTAGTCTACTCTCTTCTCCCGGCTCAGGAAACAGTCCTCCATAAAATGCGCGGCACACATCTGAATATTTGGTTTGAAATGTTCTGGAACAGTTGTAAATACAACTTAACACTGATTTCTAGCCGTGTCCTCTTTTAGAAGACCAAACAAAGTATTTTCGCTTTCACAACGGAACCAGTGTCACACACTCGGCCTGATTAGCATAGGCCTCGGGGGGCTTGAACAAAAAAGAAGGAATCTGCCGGCGGATTCAACGAAGGAGCGTCCCGAGGGCTTGCGGCAACCACATGTGACAAAACCCGGGCTGGACTCCGCTTCGTCCACAATGAAAGCCGATCCGGCAATCGACAGGGGTCTGTCAAAGTTGATGGTATTTCCTCAGCGCCACACAGATGCAAGCTCCAGCATGGACGAAGCATATAACAATCCGGTCTTTGGAAGGCCAAACAAAGTTGTTTCAAAACGAAACACACAGCGTCTTCACGACAGGGCGGCGGCAACAACAATACTACAGCGAGAATAAAAGTTACGCCTTCTTTCTTTGCGTGAAAATTTGGGCAAATTAGTTATGCAAATCTTCCCACATTGTGATGTAGACATGTTGGGGCGTGTTTAAACGAGGCGTTTTTAGGTAGGAGTGGTTGACTCTTAACTTTTATAAAAATATCTCTTTGGATTTGAGACTTTAGTCTTTGTAACTTTACATATTTTCTTTATGCACCAAGAGCTTGTGACTCTCCAAAGAGAAAGGAAAATTTTTTTAATTGCATCATATGACCCCTTTAATATTAAACATGTTCTCTTAGCAGTAGCATATGGACACTAGGTGAAGCATTTTGGCCTTGAGAATCATATGATTTACAATAAGTACTTCCTTTTGGAGAAAATGAAACTGTTTAGTGTGTGTTCCAGAAAGGTGAACAAGTTATTCCTGTTAGTGCTCTATCTTTCCTTATCTTTGAGCAATAGCCTACAGCAAAGATGATTAACCAGACTGATTTCTATTCTGAGAAGCAGAAACTGAAACAAAAGACTGAACATTTTTTTTATTGTTGTGTAAATTTTACAACCTTTACTGCCGTGTTTATGTGTTCAGCTGAGATTATCGGGTCATCTCTCCTGTTCACTTACTGTACTTCTCCCATGCATTCCCCTGTAAAAAGGTAACATCAAAATTGCATGCAGAGACAATTTTATCATGCTAATGAGTTCACAAAAAAGTAATACATCTACACACAATTCAAAATCTCAATGTAAATGAAAATATCCGAGTGGACTAAGTGATTGAAAAGATAATTAAATTACAAGTTCAAAATATAATTAAGTTACAATCCTACAATATTCCAGCATTATGAGGATTACAGTTCATTACTAGGTCGAAATGGCAATCTTGTCATCAAATGTTTTAGCAACACAATATTAAAGAAACCAAGATGGTTATTCAATAGAAACATTCGGCAGCTGCTCTGGATCCAACTGGGGCTCTTTTCTGTGCTTTTTGTTTTCATAGCCCAATCTTCATGATAAAAGTACATATCAGGCAGGTCGGCAGGCAGAAGACTGTCAAGAACAACCTTTAACCTGGCAAACTCACATGGATCCTCTTTAATTAACTCGGGGATGGTAGGCATTGGACCACGATAATTATTCACTTGACTGGGAAGTAATAAGGAAAGATAATGATAAAGATAAAGGGCTGTAATAGTGTGTGAATGGCCGCCTTGGATGCTGGTAATGGTCATCATCATGCTTGACCCTCTGGGATGCTGCTGCATGCTCTGGCATTGGCGAGATTGATCTGGATGGCTCAGAACTCGCCTTCATCCTCTGAAGCTCATGGATGATCTCATCTAAACTCGTCACATATGGACGCTTGGTCAGGATCCTGCAGGGACTCCCACAGACTTCTGACCGGAGCCCGCTGCGTTGAAATTTGACGTGTTAGGAAGCATACCGCAGCGATTACGAGAAATAGTAATAAAAAAGAATAGGCTACAATAACTTATTTATGGCAGGATGAGTCAATTGGTGCCCCTCAGGTCCTATTTACCTAGCTCTCCAACTGATTTCTTTATTTTAAAAATCACTGGCTGTCTGATATCAAAGTGCCGTCTGTGAAACAGCGTTCAGCTGTGATTTTAAAAATGCTCCATGGCGTGAGCAACAGCGGTATGCACTTTTTAGTGTTTCCTAGGTAATGCTGGTATTTTTGTCGGAGGCTTGTTGATGTTGATAAACATATTTAATGTGCTGTGATTAATGTGTGTTAAACAATGATTAATCAGCGCAAACCTATTAATCAATGATTAAAACGCAAACCTATTATTTATTTATTTATCTGTTTATTTATTGATTGATTAAATGATTGATTTATTAATAAATAAATAAAAATAAAAACGTTAATCAATTAATCAGTGGCGCTGACGTCATTGTAAGGTGTGATCCCAAGGTCCACTACGATTTTCCACTTGGTAAGTAGAACAGTCAATTAATACAGATGGAACAATCCTTAAATTTACGGAACAAAAACTGTTGAATCAGGTCAAGAAGTTGTGTTTAGAACCTTTAGAAGTGCAAGGTAGTTTGGTGATGCAGTAAATGAAAATATAACTTGCTGCACCAAATGTGTAGTACGCTAGCTAAGTTAGCTAATTAAATTCAAGTTTGTTTTTTGTTTTTTCACATATAATCATACAAGGTAATATCATAGGAGATTTTATGATTTTTAGTTATGATGTGTTTTCAGTTACCCATATTATGGTAGCTCACAACACTAGGCATTTATAAATGTTCAGATGAAGAACAGTGTTGCCAGATTGGTGTGTTTTCCAGCAATTGTTCAAAATCCACACAAAATTATATAGTCAACCAAAAAATCTTACCAATAATAAACCATACAAATTAATTCATAGCAACAACAATATTGTGGCCTATCACAATTTTTCAATATGTCATAATAAAGCAAATTAATTGTTCTTCTTTAAAGAAGGCTACGTTGTAAACTATTTCCCATGTCTGTCATTTTTGCCATTAAAGAAATAAAAGGGTACAACAGAAATATCAAAATTCCAGCTGTCCAAGGCCATTTTATCCCACGTAGTACAACTCCAAACCAATCAAAAACTGCCCAATCTGCCAACACTGATGAAGAAAATACTGGTAAACATGTAAGGAGTTGAATATTTGTTTTTTCTCTTAACAGGTCCTTCAAATTTGCCAGCTTTCAACATTCTCCTTTCTTTTTACCCTCCCCTCCACACCACACACACACACAAAACAAAGGCACTTTTAAGAGCCACGTCCGTCTTGTTAACCTGTACTTGGTCTCTCTGTAGCTCGCTCGCTCGTTTTTCTCTATCTCTCTCTGTTAACATCTGTAGCTGTCGTATCTGTCCACCTTTCTGTTTGTGTAGTCTTTCTCTGTCTGTTTGTGGTTTTCTTCGCCCATCTCATAGTGAGCGAACTCCAAGCACATTAGAAGCTGGTACCCTGTTGCATCAAGAACTCATGATGAGCTCAAAGTCTTGATGACTGCTTTGTGAGCTTCGGTAAAGGAGGACACCAGTAAGTACACCTGATTCCACGGTGCATGGAGAAAGAGGACATTGATGGAAAACATGTGTCTATGCAGGCCAGATCAAGCAGGAATCATCAAATGATCGTCCAGATAGTTTTTCAGTACGATAATCTGATATCTACTGTTAGGCACTATATGAATGTATCAAACAAAGAATATACAGGTAAAACAATCAACCACAACCCACTCACACAATACATTTTTGACAGGAAAGAAATAGATTACAGACAGTATTTATGATCAGTATAAACTAACTACATTATTGATCTTGGTAGCTGCTGTGCTTGAAGAAGCAGTTTGTTCTGATGTGTTGTCAGTGGCCAACCATCTTGGTGTTGCTTTTGTAATGTCTGCGTCTACAGCAGCATTCTTATTTGCTTTCAATCATCTATATTACCACTTAACCGATACCTGCAAGTAATTGACTGGCCACAGTGTTTGGAAAATAAAATAGTACTGCTAGTCCTTCTCTCTAGCTTAACTTAAACAGTGATTTGACCAGTTCATGCTCGGTAATAAAAGGAGGTAAAAAAAGTTTTTTGGGTTGTGTCCTCTTCTGGTACAAGCTGATGCACCTTCGGGAAAATGATCCTCCCCCAATGCTCCTGACAGTAACTGTAGTGGACCTTTGCTCCAGAGAATAGCCTCTGTTGGTGTGTACTCATTGTTGAAATAAATTTAAATGAGCCAGAATACTGGCCTTTTTCACATCACAAAGGCACTCCATGCATACACTTTAATATAGTATTATCTATAGTTATCTAATATAGTCTTAGATATTTTTTATTTTTTTTTTTTTTTGTTTTTTTTGTTTGTGTGTGTGTTATTTAGTCATTTAGCAGATGCTTTATCCAAAGCGACTTACAAATGGACAAAGGAAGCAATCAAAATCAACAAAAACAAAATATTTAGTGTGCAAACTGAACAAGTCTCCGCGGTTAGGGAGCCCTAAAATGCATAACACGTAGCAAGGTTCTAATATATCCTATAGACGTGAAGTTATGAATGGCAGGTACCCATAAATGTCTCGCCAAGTGGCTTTGAGCTGAAAAATTCATTTCAATCATGTATATATATGATAGATAGGAATGCATTTATTAAATTTTGTTTTTAAATATTCAATACAGTTTTTAATGTAAATTAAGTTTTTTAACAGGGTGTTTTCTGCAAGATCTCCAGCACTCACTGAGCGATGCCTCAGATGATGAGGCATCACCTTTTGGAACCTCAAGATATCCTCTCCTAGCTTCCTCGAACTGGAGCACACGACAAAGTCTCTTTTCAGAGAGGTGGAGGGCAGAGAGACCCCGTCTGGTGAACACCGCTGCGGCACAAGAAAATGTGGCAACACACATCTGCCAAACGTGTGGGAGCAATCCAGCTACTGTCCGGTTTTGTGACTGTCAACCACGCCCCTTTTTCTGTGCTGAATGTGACTTGTGTGTGTGACACATGACTTTTGATAAATGTTTAAAAAGTATACAAAGTAGTGTAAATATTGTTTAAAGAATCCAAACCCTGATTAATCACATAAGGTTTACATTAAAGTGGATGTGTTTTTGATTTTTCTAGGACGATATGATCTAAGCATGCCTGAGTTGAGATGTGAGGCATGCCAAGCCACTTGGGCTGCTGGAGTGGTCGAAGTGGTAAATCGAAGTGACTACTGGCCTGCGACCCTTCACTTTGCCACAATTTATGCCACAGATGTCTTTTTTTTATTTGAAGAAATGAAGACGGCAGCACCAGGACTGTCCTGCCAAGCATTTTTAAGAAAGCTGGATCAGCGAACTGTCCGCTTTGGTCGTGTGAGTATTGAATTTATTTATCCTACAGTATTGTTAATGTCTTTGTATTGTGAGTTGAAAAGCTGTTTGATGCTTATGTATTTGTTGTACGTTATTAGCTGTTGGTTTCTTTCATTTTAATAGACTTGCAAGATCTCCACAGACAGTTTTCAGAAAAGTTTTTTTTAATGGGAGGCTGTGCGATATGAGGTGGACAAAATCTGCACGGAAGAGCCCTTCATCTGTCCTGCATGCACCCCAGTTATGCTGGCAGTTTGAAACACAGAAACTCTGTGCTTGGAAACCATTTTGTCTGGTGAGACAGCTTGGCCATGGCAGCTACCACACAGTGGTATGTACTCTAGTCTTCTGACAGTTCTTATACATAATTGACATTACCCACAATGCCTCAAATGTTAATCTGCAGCCCCGAATGATTTGAAAGATTCTTTGAAGGTTGATGCATGACGTAAGTTTGTCTCATGCATTCCAGACTCTGTCGATCTAAGGACAAAGAGAAAGGCATTTGACATCATCATGTCAGTAAGGAGTCTTCAGGAGGAGCAGAAGATTCTTGTTACAGAGATGGACAACCATTGGAAATATCTTTCAACTCGTGCTGAGACCCTCAGATAACTGTCCTGCTTGTTTGCCAGTGAGACACTGAAAAGTATGTATTTGTAATATATGGCACAAACATAAGCATAGGGTTGCCTCTGACCAAAGATTGGCCTGGAAAATGGGTTTATTTTATTGTACCACAAGTGGCTGTAGCTGTACAAGCCATCATTACACTTTGCCCAAATCTCTCTCCAATTGGTAGCTGAAAGTTTGCAATCTTGCTTTCTTGGAGTTGTCCTTGAAACTCTTTCAATGTTCCAATTTTGAATTCCCTGCCCCACATATGTAATTACTATCTAATAACTGCGGGGACCAGCCGTGTCATCCATAATATCTGTCCGTGAGAGTCACCACGCGCTGTGGAGTTTGTTTGTTTGGGTTTTTTTCTGCAACTGCACAACCAATCCAAATTAGTCCAACTATGACTTTTCTGACAGACTAACATTGTTGCGTTACTATTAGGGGGCAGCCCTAATAAACATACACAACAAGTATTACTGTTTATAAAGTTTTTAAGGGAGGCTTAATGTTATTTTGTTATTTTATTCTTCTTTTAAGATTCACAATGTGGCCTAAGTGAAGAGGGTTTGAAAGGTCTGCAGAGCATCATCCACAGAAAGCAACGTAAAATCAGATATGAGGGTGCAAGCAAGAGACTGTTACCTGCAAGTTTTGTCTGGAGCAGAGAACATCAACTTCTTAAACAAATCGTCTGCTGATGACTTTGACAGTGACTTCGACATTTCTGATGACAAACTGTAATCCACAAGCGTGTAATCAAATCTGCTTTTCATCACCGTATAAATATAACCAAAGTGTAGTGTATTTTTTCACATACATAGAAATTAATGCATGCATGCCTCTTCAACCAGTCAGTGGTGGAAATTAAGTGCATTATTGTAAGGCTAAGTCATGTGAGGTACTTGTACTCTAGATGATTTGTTTCTTATCATGCCACTCTGTATTTGTACTAGGCTACAGTTAAAATAAATAAATAAATTTTTCCTGAACTTGACAGCACATGAAGAGCTTATAAAATATAAAATTTAAACTTTAGTAATTTTAACTGCTTCTATTAATTTTAATTGTTTAAGATTGCTGCGTGGTAGTTAAGTTAGTCGTCTTTTGGCCCGCAATGATTAGCTAGCAATGTTAATGTTTAAGTGCTAACCCTTAAGGCTGCATGCATTTATTTGATCAAAAATAAAGTTAAAAATGTATATTTGTGAAATATTATGACCTATTGTGAAATAACTATTTTCTATTTGAATATATTTTAAAATGTATTTATTATTGTGCATTTTCACATAATTACTGAGTCTTCATGCATATCCTGCAAAATCATTCAACATAGCGGATTTAGTGCTTGCATTCTTATTGGTACGCAGTTACTCTAATGGTTCTTATATTCGTCAAAAAAACTGTTTTTGCCTCTTGACTATTTCCTCTTTTAAGATTCTTTGATTAATAGACAGTTCAAAAGAACATCATTTATTTGAAATATCTCTTTTTTGAAACATTATAAATGTTTTTACTTTGATCAGTTTAATGCCTATATGCTGAATAAAAACAGTCATTTCTATTAAATAACACACACACACACATCAAACATTTGAATGGTTGTATATCATGTTTTCTGGATATATTAAAGAGCATAACTGTTTTTCAATATTGATAATAATCAGAAATGTTTCCTGAACATCAAATCAGCATAACAGAGTGATTTCTGAAGAATCATGTGACACTTGACGACTGGAGTAATATTTTACTGACTTAATGACGGTAATGAATCTTTTACAATATATTCACAAAGAAATAAATATTTTAACTGATAGATAACTTCAAAATGTTATTATTATTACTCGTAAAATACAACATAAAATGTAATTAAATGATATTTCTGTGATGGCAAAGCTGGGAATACATACTTTCATTCATCATAAATCCTGACAAAGTATCACAGTTCCCAAAAAAATTCACAGCACAACTTGTTGTCCAACACTGAGCTTTTGATCAAAGGCCATACATAATATTTTGCAGTAATTAAAATAGAAACCCATTTTTAACACAATATTACCGTTCCTATATTACCGTTTTTTTCTGTAACTTTGATAATATAAATGCTGGTTTGATAAGCAAATACTTTTATTTCAAAAACATTAAATAGTAATGTGTCCAAACTTTTGAGCTGCCCAGTCCCCTTATTAAGCAGGCAGAATGCTCTAATGTGCATCCTGAATGATAGAAACAGATGGGCACTGGAGAGACAGACATGTATTACATTATATGTTTTTTTATTTATGAAATCTTTGCCAAAAAATGCTTTTGTTTCTGTTAGAGGTATGCTCCATGTTAATTGAGTGAATTATTTGAGAAATTGTCCAGCAACACTATATAACAATTTGTTTCAATTTCAGGTTCAACCTGAGAGCCGGGACTGTCAAATAGTAAGGTGAGGCCCCTTTAGTTTGTGTTCAGTGCAGGTTGAGTTATTCAAGCTATCTGAATGCCACAATGGATAATTGAGTATTATATTGAGTGCCTGATAATGTTACTAGTGCTGTTCAAAACTGTTTGTTAGGGCTGATTGTAGCTTGCAGTTTTCTGGAGAAATGCTCCTTCAAATAACTTTACACTCAGCATCCTGAACTATATACCTGTTATGACAGTCATAATGCTATAGTCTGTGTGCCATTTGGGCACAAACAATTTTTTCATCTCAAGTCGGTGATTAAAGTAAGTATGTAATGGAAAATTACAGGAAAATCCAAAATGCTTACCATGGATAACATTTATGATGTGGAAAAGCATATACAAGTGCATGCATAATTATTAGGTGAGTCAATATTCTGATCATATTTTTTAAGCACTTTTACCAATTTCAAACCACATCAATCACTATTAATTTTGTTTACAATCATATATCTTATAATTATATAATCAATAAGAACTGGAAGTGAAAAATGCTCACTGATGCTCCAGAAGGAAACACAATGCATTAAGGGGGGGAACACTTTTGAACAGAAGATGTGTAATTTTTTTTCTTATTTTGCCTAAATATATATTTTTTTCATTTAGTACTGCCCTTCAGAAGCTACAGAAGATACTTACATGTTTCCCAGAAGACAAAATAAGTTAAATTTACACTGATCTTCAAATTCAAAAAGTTTTCACCCCCTTAATGCATTGTTTCCTTCTGGAGCATCAGTGAATGTTTGAACCTTCTGTAATAGTTGCATATGAGTCCCTCAGATGTCCTCAGTGTGAAAAGATGGATCTCAAAATCATACAGTTATTGTTGGAAAGGGTTCAAATACACAGAAATGCTGAAAAAGCAACACATTTGTGGGACCAGAAGTATTTTTCTGAAGAACAGCAGGCAGATTAACTGCAGGACAAACAAGGGACTCATGAACAACTATCACTAAACAAAACACAAAACAAAAACAAGCTGTGGATCATTCAGGTAACAACACAGTATTAACAATCAAGTGTATGTAAACTTTTGAACGGGGTCATTTTTATAGAGTCAATGATTATTTTCTCTTGTGGACAATACATTTTATGTGAAATATCTGATTCAGGCCAGTACTAACTACAAAAATACATGCCTTTTGTATGATCGCCTCGTTTGGTAACATAAGTCATTTTGCAGATTCTGATATGTAAACCTTTGGATCGGTATTGTGGTGTGGTGTTTATCTATACAGTATGTGTTGTATATGTACAGTAGTATTATTTTTGTGTATATATGGCAATACATTTTTTGTCCACATTTAATGTTTTTTTTTAGAGACAAAAAAGTGAAAAGGAGGGAACTGTCTTTTAAGCTGTGTCAGACGGAGGGCTCTATTACAACTAGAACCAACTCAAGCACACAATGGTGACACGACTCCCTGTGATATGAAAATTTCCCTGTGGTAGTTATTCAGATTCTTCTCATTCTCATTGTGTAGAACTGGTTTAAAGGGTTAGTTCACCCAAACATGAAAATTCCTTCCGTCATTATTATCCACCCTCATGTGTTTTCTACTATCATCAAACCCCTAAGACCTCTCCGTTTCATCTCGAGCACAATAATTAAGACTTTTTTGATGAATTCTGGAGAGCTCTCTGACCCCACCTATCCAAGAGACAGAATGTAATTACAACGATCAGCCAGAAACTAGTAAGGAGATTGGTATAATAATCCATGGGGGGGGGGGTTACTCATGGTTCAAACCGTAATTTCACAAAGCTACGAGAATAGTTTTTGTACGCAAAGAAAACAAAAATAACGACTTTATTCAACAATTCGTCTCCTCCGCATCACCCTGGTGCCATTTTGGAGAGTATCCACTGAACACAAACCGCATATGCTGTTCTGTGTCAGCTGCACCAAGCAGATACGTTTTCTACATTGTTTACACTTTGATCTGAACATCACAGAAGTATCTCGTAGCTTTGTAAAATTTCGGTTGAACCTCTGATGTCACATGGATTATTTTACCGATTTTCTTGCTACGTTTCTGGACCTTGATTGTAGTAGTTCCATTGCTGTCTATAGCAGGATCAGAGAGTTCTCAGAATTCATCAAAAATATCTTAATTTGTGTTCCAAAGATGAACAAAATCTTATGGGTTTTGAACGACATGAGGGTGAGTAATTAATGAAATAATTTTCCTTTTTGGGTGAACTAACCCTTTAAGCTTAGTGAATATTATGTACAGTAAGCACTAGAACTATGAGACTTTTCTACTTGGGTAGTGTTTTAAATGTTTTTTGCACAAAAAAAAGCTAAATTACGTTTATCAAAAGGAAAGAAAAATGCACAGTGGCACATATTTTGCATTGTTTTGTGTAGTAATTCAATTGTTTTCAAATGAATATTGTTTTAATAGAGTGTTCAGTACAGTAATTGTCTGTACATCTAAATCAGTACTTTAAACTTTTTGTTGTCTAAGAGCTTCGTATAACAACTTAACAAAAACATATCAGTGGCATAAGACAGTAAGATATTTAATTATGTATTATGTAAGATGCTTGTAATCATTGCTTTCATAATTTATGCTTAAATACAATCATAATCCACTTGTATGATTTGTATTATCCGGGAACTGTTCAAATACTGTGGCAGGATGACAGTAACTCTTTAGGGGTAAACAGTAACAGCATTTCTGTAAAGCTGGATTGAAATATGGAGGTGGGTGAAAGCACGAGCCCAAATAAACTGCATTTGTAGTTGAATTATAGATATCTATACAACTTATTGTGTGTGTGCGTCTGTACCGCATATATATATATACTATTCTATATATTTTACAAAATGAGCTGGCCCAGATCCGGCATGGTGCTGGACAAAATCCGGCCCACATTTGGCCCAAATCACCATAAAGGAATCCACATCTGGTCCTGAGCTGACCCAGTTCTGGTCCAGATCCGGAAAAACGTGCCAAAAGACACCGGCCCGAGTCCATTGTGCGGATCTGGACCAGAACTTCAGATGATTTTTGCTATCTGGGAACATATTGTTTTATTATCTTTAAAGGCCAGAATCAGTCACTAAGACAAGTAAGCAGCCTAATAAAATAAATTTTACCTAATTTATTCTTTCTCCAGATATTTTATCAAATAGGAAGATCTTCTGCCTACTACATTTCCGGCAACCTTAAAGAGCAAAAGACAAGGAAAGTTTATTAAGCAATGAGTGTCATCCTTTGTAGTTGAATCTCAAGTTAGTGGTTATTTCACTTGTGAGGTGATCTGTGGTCCTGTCCACTTGTGACCAAGTGACTTTGTCCCTGCTTTTTGTCGATCAAGCAAAATGTACTGGGCTGGGTTTCCCAAAGTCCTCTTAGCTTAAGTCAGTAATTGATATTAACCACAGCCCTTGGACACTGGCCACTTAAACACAGCTAAATAACTAAAGAACAAAATACTGTGTATTGGCTACCAATGACCTGATGACCCGAATAAATCTATTTTGCCTGAAGTCAACTTTGTCTGAGAGCAAATTTATTAATAGTGTGTATTAAAGTATACCACTGCAAAACAAAACTTACCATTTCTTCTCTTCTTCACATATGGCCCCTCCTGACTCAAGGACTGGGAGATGGAAGAGGCAGCAGGTGGAGGACAAGATAATGGAAGGGAGAGATCTGTGGTGATAAGAAATGGAGGAGAGACAGAGGTGGCAGAAGGTGCTGGTGAACAGACTGAGGTTTTTGTCCTTTCCTTCCTCTGTCGCAAAGACTTAGAGCATGGCAGTGGAGGTAGAGGAGGAGGAGAGTGTGGAGGAAGAACAGCTGTAAAAGTAGTAGAGGAGGGAGGAGAGAGAGACGTTGGAGAGTGTGGGGAAGACAGAGGAACAAGGTTCAGTATAAATACAGTTTCTGACTCCTTTGTGAGACTCTTCGGCTGCTTCTCGGTGAGGCTCTTCGGCTCAAATAACACTTATGAAAAATTTGCATTTTACTTACTGCAGTACGGGCAGAATCAATTATACGCCCAGCATTTCTGCTTTTCATGACCGATTTGATCCCTCCCTGGGCTAATCCCGTGAAACCACTTTGTCGTTTTATTTTGTGTTTCATAAGACATTCCTTCCAAAGCAGACATAACCTTTCCAGGTTGTCGCTGTTGGCAGTATTATTCCTGCTTCTGTTTGGCAGTGCGCCTGTTTTCGTTGTAGCTCTGTGTAGCTTTGTTTTTCTGTAAAATCTCTATTACTCTCTGTTGTTTAAAGTGATAAAATATAACTTAATACCCACTATATTTCTGATATTATCTATCAACCTAATCTGATTAATTTGATCGTTTGCTTTTATTCTAAAACCACGAGTGCAGCGAGTTAGCATTCGTTACTTTGCATTAGCGTTTCCTCGTGCCTATTGCTTTTTTCTTTTTTTTTCTCTCGCTCTTTTTTTCAGTCTCAACAACGGTGGAATAAGAAACATTCTCAAGTCACGTGAGTAATGATTTTTTCGTCAACTGCTATTATCTTGTTTGCACCGCTGCCACATGAGATTTATTTCGCGCTGTTGTGGGGGTCTATGCGCAATGAGAATGCAGGGAAAGAGGTTTAGCGGGACAGAGAATGTGCCAGACTAGAGAATGCACCAAACTTTAATTGGGCTAGAGTAGGGCGCAACGCGAATGCTAATGCGCTGCACTCGCTGTTTTAGAATAAAAGCGAACGATCAAATTAATCAGATTAAGTTGATAGATAATATCAGAAATATGGTGGGAATTAAGTTATATTTTATCACTTTAAACAACAGAGAGTAATAGAGATTTTGCAGAAAAACAGAGCTACACGAAGCTACAATCACAAACCAGCAGCACTGCAAACAGGAAGCAGGAATAATACTGTCCAACAGCGACACCCCTGGAAAAGTTATGTCTGCTATTGTTGTTTGCACCGCTTGCCACATGTATAGTTTATCTCTCTCTGTCGGTGATGAGGGATTCACATGTGATAAATGCAGGAAATAGTTAGGCTGACAGAGAAGATTTCAGAACTAGAGAAACGCATCCAAACTTTAATTGAGGACAGTAAGAATGTGAAGGCCCTAAATACGGCTTTGGATGCAACTAGCTTAGGGCCGGACATTGTTTACAGAGCCTGTGCAGCAAGGCAACTGGGTGACTATGAGGCGGCATAGTCGCGGGTCAAAACACCACTCTTCCATTACGATCAAAACATTAAACAGGTTCTCCCCACTCAGTGACGCACCCACTGAGAAACCTGATCAAAGTGATCTAGTTATTGGCAATTCTATTGTACGGAATGTGAATATAGAGACACTAGCCACCATAGTCCAATGTTTACCGGAAGCCAGAGCGCCTGACATCTTGGCAAATTCAAAAGTGCTGGCTAATGCTAAACGTAAATACATTAAGATTGTTATTCACCGCCGTCGCCTAATTCTGTTCGACTTCGCAAGGGTCGGAGATCACTAAAAATAACATCAAAGAGGTATGTGAGCTTACAAGTACGATGTCAGACACTGTAATAAGCTCTGGTCCCTTCCCTGCTTACCGTGGTGACGAGATACATAGCAGACTGTCATCACTCAATGGCTGGATGTCTAAGTGGTGCCCACAGAATAACATAGATTTCATAGACAATTGGACAAGGTTTTGGGGCAGACCTGACCTGCTGAAAAGAGATGGTCTTCATCCCTCCAGGGGTGGTGCCGCTCTTCTCTCTAGAAATATGGCACATAGTCTTAAGAGTTTGTACTTGACTAACTGTGGCCCAGGTCAGGAAGCAGACAGACTGGCTAAACCGACCGTTTGCTAGCCGCCTCACGTCACAGAAATTAGTTAGTTCTCAGCACATAGTGACTCTTTCACCTAGGTATCACACTATAGAGACTGTGTCTGCTCCCCGAACTAGAAAATACAAAAAACGTCCAAACCAATTTAAGAGTAACAATTTAATTTATGTTCAACATATAAAAAACAGCTGTAATACGGATAAACATGATAAAGCTTGGCTTATTGAATATCAGGTCCCTTTCTACGAAAGCACTTTTTGTAAATGATATGATCACTGATCATAAACTAGATGTGCTCTATTTGACAGAAACCTGGCTAAAACATGATTACATTATTTTAAACGAGTCTACCCCCAAGATTACTGTTATGAACATGAGCCACGTCCAAAAGGTAAAGTGGGAGGTGTTGCTACAATTTATAACAATATTTTCAGAATTTCTCAGAGGGCGGGCTTCAAGTATAACTCATTTGAAGTAATGGTGCTTCATATAACATTATCCAGAGAAACAAGTGTTAATGATAAATCCCCTGTGATGTTTGTACTGGCTACTGTATACAGGCCACCAGGGCACCATACAGACTTTATTAAATAATTTGCTTATTTTATATCCGAGTTAGTGCTGGCTCCAGATAAAGTTTTAATTGTTGGTGATTTTTAATATCCATGTTGATAATGAAAAAGATGCATTGGTATCAGCATTCATAGACATTCTGAACTATATTGTGGTTAGACAACACGTCTCAGGACCTACTCATTGACGAAATCATACTCTAGATTTAATACTATCACATGGAATTTATGTTAATGGCATTGAAATTCTGCAGCAAAGCGATAATATCTCAGATCATTATCTAGTCTTGTGCAAACTTCATATAGCTAAAACTGTAAATTCACTCCTTGTTACAAGTATGGTAGAACCATCACTTCTACCACAAAAGACTGCTTTGTAAGTAATCTTCTTGATTTATCCCAATTCCTTAGCATATCCAATATTTCAGAAAAACTTGATGATGTAACAGAAATTATGGACTCTCTCTTTTCTAGCATTTTTAAATACAGTTGCTCCTTTACGCTTAAGGAAGATTAAGGAAAACAGTTGACACCGTGGTATAATGAGCACACTCATACCCTAAAGAGAGCAGCCCGGAAAATTGAGCGCAGCTGGAGGAAAACAAAACTATAGGTATTTTGTATTGCTTGGCGGGAAAGTACCCTATCCTGCAGAAAAGCATTTAAAACTGCTAGATCTGATTACTTTTCAACTCTTTTAGAAGAAAACAAGCACAACCCCAAGTATTTATTCAGTGGCTAAACTAATGAAAAGTAAAGCATCAACAGGTGTTGACATTTACCAACAGCACAGCGGTAATGACTTTATGAACTACTTTAATTCCAAGATCAATACTATTGAGATAAAATTGTAACCATGCAGCCATCAGCCACAGTATAGCATCAGATAACACACTATAGATTCCCTGAGGAACAATTACACTCATTCTCTACTATAGGAGAAGAAATTTATAAACTTGTTAAATCATCTAAACCAACAACATATATGTTAGACCCTATTCCATCTAAGCTACTTAAAGAGGTGCTTCCAGAATTCATAGATCCTCTTCTGACTATTATTAATTTATCATTGTCATTAGGATATGTCCCAAAAACTTTCAAACTGGCTGTTATTAAGCTTCTCATCAAAAAACCACAACTTGACCCAAAAGAACTAGTTAATTACAGACCGATTTCGAATCTCCCTTTTCTGTCCAATATACTAGAAAATGTAGTATCCTCACAGTTATATTCCTTCTTAGAGAAAAATTTTATCTGTGAGGATTTCCAGTCAGGATTTATACCGTATCATAGACGGAGCTCTCATCAGAGTTATAAATGACCTGCTCTTATCATCCGATCGTGGTTGTATCTCTCTCTAGTAGTTCTATTGGATCTTAGTGCTGCGTTTGACACTATTGACCACAATATTCTTTTGAATAGTCTAGAAAATTTTGTTGGTATTAATGGAAGTGCATTAGCATGGTTAAAATCTTACTTATCCGAACGCCATCAATTTGTAGCAGTGAATGAAAAAGTATATCGTTCACAAGTGCAGTATGGAGTACAAGGCTCAGTACTAGAACCATTGCTTTTCACACTTTACATGTTACCCTTGGGAGGTATCATCAAGAAACATGGTGTTAGTTTTCGCTGTTATGCTGATGATACTCAGCTCTATATTCTTCGCAGCCCGGCGAAACATACCATTTGAAAAACTAGCGGACAATGCATAGTTCCGATATAAAAACACTGAGATTGAATAATTTTTCTTACGCTAAATTCGAAAAAACAGAGGTTTTAATTATAGGACCTAAACTCTGCATATAATAACCTAGAACACTCTCTAAGACTTGATGGCTGCTCTGTTAATTCTTCATCATCAGTTAGGAACTTAGGTTTGCTATTTGATAGCAATCTTTCCTTTGGAAGTCACGTTTCTAGCATTTGTAAAACTGATTTTTTCCATCTCAAAAATATATCTTAATTTACGACCTATTCTCTCAATGTCAAATGCAGAAATGTTAATTCATGCGTTCATGACCTCAAGGTTAGATTATTGTAATGCTTTATTGGGTGGTTGTTCTGCATGCTTAATAAACAAACTCCAGCTGGTCCAAAATGCAGCAGCTAGAGTTCTTACTAGAACCAGGAAGTATGACCATATTAGCCCGGTTCTGTCAACACTACACTGGCTCCATATTAAACATCGTATACATTTTAAAATCTTGCTAATTACTTATAAAGCCCTGAATGTGAGCGACGCCTCGTGGTACCATCACAGAGAGGCTCAAAATCACTTTCCAGAACATTCGCGTTCACCACTCCTGGCTGGTGGAACGATCTTCCTACCCCTATCCGGAATGCTGAATCCCTGACAATTTTCAAGCGACAGCTGAAAACTCATCTCTTTCGAAGCTACTTGACTTCATCATAAAAAATAAAAAAAAAAATCTCTCTTTATTTATTCCTTCTCTTTCCAGCTTGTACTTATTTGAACAATGTCTAAGAACTTGGTCTTACAACCACTTCTTGTGTCTGTTTGCCTCTTTTAAGAAGAATCGCTTTATGTATCCCCCAATTGTAAGTCGCTTTGGATAAAAGCTCCTGCTAAATGACTAAATGTAAATGTAAATGTAAATCTAAATGAATGGTTTAGCACCTCTATTGGAACGACTCCTGTTACATTATATTCCACCACGTCCTCTGCGTTTCTCAAAACCTGAATTCAAAATCACCTGCGGGCGGCAGATCTTTTCCTATTTACTCCCAAACTCTTGGAAGTAAACCTACCTAAACATTGTTCGGGATGCAGACCACGCTCATTGCTGTTGCAATATAGATTAAAGACTCATCTCTTTAACCTGGCATACACATATCACACAAGCACTTTTCTATCATTCAAATCTGTTAAAGGATTGTTGGGCTGCATTAATTAGGTCAACTGGAAACCGGGAACACTTTCCATACCACCCGATGTACTTGCTACATCGTTAGAAGAATGGCATCGACGCTAATATTAGTCTGTTTCTCTCTAATTCCAAGGTCACCGTAGCCACCAGATCCAGTCTGTATCCAGATCATATGGTCACTGCAGTCACCTGGATCCAGTACGTATTCAGACCAGATGGTGGCTCAGCACCTAGAAAGGACCTCTACATCCCTGAAAGACAGCAAAGACCAGGACAACTAGATGAGCCCCAAATACAGATCCCCAGTAAAGACCTTGTCTCAGACAACCACCGGGACAAGACCACAGGAACCCGATGAGTCCTCTGCACAATCTGACTTGTGTTGCAGCCTGGAATTAAACCTCACCATGCTGTTTTTGTCTGGCCAGAGGATAACTGGCCCCCCGACTGAGCCTGGTTTTTCTCAAGGTTTTTTCTCTATTTTCTGTCACCGATAGAGTTTTGGTTCCTTGCCGCTGTCACCTTTGCTGCTTCGTTGGGGACACTTCATTTCCAGCAATATTGTTGACTTGATTGCAAATGATTGCAACGATACTATTTAAACTGAACTGAGCTGAAAATGTGACATCAACTAGAAATCATGATGACTTTCATTAACTAAAAAATAGTGTTTACAATGGTCATCCTGCATTATGACACACTCTTTTCCTAAACTTAATGTGTTCAAGTTTTTGCTTTGAACACAAGCTGTATTGTTAAAATGCTATATACATCAGGTCGACTTGACTTGACTTGCCTGATTTGGGCTTCTGGCAAAGCAACTAATAAAGAATAATTATTGAGTAAATAACGAGTTTTTGTTGACGCTATTGAGAGAAATGAAGATGGCAGATACGACAGGCTAGGCATGTAAACAGAGAGCGCTAGAGCAAGTAAGAGCGAGCAAGCTAAAGAGACAAGTACAGGTTAACAGACGGATGTGGCTCTTCAAAGTGCCTTTGTTTTTCTGTGTGTGTGTGTTCCACTCAATCAATTCAATTAAATTTGTACATCGCTTTTCACGATACAAATCATTGCAACGCCAACTTACAGCAAATTAAGTTTTTACAGTAGCTACGTTGTAGCTTATCAGTGGTGACATGGTCAGTTAATGTACATAGGCCGAAATGTACGAAAATCAATTGAAAGACGTAATCAAACAGACGATGAACAATATTAACAGTAGTTATTATATGATGCAATCAAACTTTTAGCAAAATTTGTTAGTTCTGTATGTTGTTTCATGGTTGGAATCATCTGAGGTCCTCTGAGGGGTTTTGCATCATCTCTTCTCAGGTGTTCTGGTCCAAGACTGAAGCTTGTGTAGATCCTAGTTACCACGGGATGTCAATACCATGGCAAAAAACAGAGAAACAAATACAAAAATAATTAGCGTAGCTGCTGTTCCAAAAAAGCAAAATGTATTTGTTTAACCCAAACAAAAGAATAATAATGTGCATTTGATCAGATATAACTGCAGTACAAGATTGAGATGCATTGTTTGAATGCTTGGCCAAAGAGATGAGTCTTTAATATAGTTTTAAACAGAGAGAGTGTGTCTGAACACCGACGTTATCAGGAAGGCTATTCCAGGGTTTGGGAGCCAAATGCGAAAAGCTCTACCTCCTTTAGTGGACTTTTGCTATCCTACCAAAAGTCCAGAGTTTTGTGACCTTAAAGAGCATGATGGATTGTAGCGTAATAGAAGACTAGTCAGGTACGCAGGAGCTAACCCATTAAGGGCCTTATAGGCAATTACTAATATTTTATAACTGATACGGAACTTAACAGGTAGCCAGTGAAAAATACTATACATTGGGGTAATTATGAGCAACAATTCTTGACTGGTAAGGACTCTACTGCTGCATTTGGAGTGGGGGGGGGGGGTGTTGGCTCTACTGTAGCTTGTTTATTGAGATCCGGACACCACCTAGCATGCATTACAATAGTCCATTCTAGAGGTCATGAATGCATGAACTAGTTTTCTGCATCAGAAACAGGTAACATTTTTCGTAGCTTGGCAATGTTTCTAAGCTGGAAGAATGCTGTTTTTGTAACATGAGAAATATAATTTTCAAAAGACAAGTTGCTATCTAATATAACACCCAGATTTTTGACTGTAGAGGAAGTAACCATACATCCATCTAGTTGCAAATTGTAATCCACAAGATAATTTAGAAGTTTCATCTGGTCTTGTTGAGATATATAGTTGAGTATCATCGGCATAACAGTGGAAACTAATCCCGTATTTCTAATAATATTACCAAGGGGCAAACATGTATATCGAAAATAGCAGAGGACCTAGTACAGATCCTTGTGGCACTCCATATTTTTACTGGTGATAATTGAGATGACTCCCCATTTAAATGAACAATGTGGTAGCAATCGGACAGGTAGGATCTAAACCATCTTAAAGCCTAACCTTGAATACCCATATGGTTTTGTAATCGATCTACGAGTATGTCATGATCTATAGTGTCAAACGCAGCACTAAGATCAAGTAAAACTAGCAATGAGATGCAGCCTTGGTCTGACGCAAGAAGCAAGTCAATTGTAATTTTTTGCAGTTTCTGTGCTATGGTGGGGCCGGAAACCTGACTGAAATTCTTCATAGAGAATTTTTTTGCATGAAGGAGCACAATTGAGCAGACAACTTTTTTTTTAAATTTTAGACATAAAAGGAAGATTTTAAATTGGTCTGTAATTTGCCAGTTCATTAGGATCTTGTTGTGTTTTCTTAATAAGAGGCTTAATAACCGCAGCTTGAATGGTTTTGGGACGTGACATAAAGACAAAGATGAGTTAATAATATTGAGAAGCGTTTCTTCTACTACAGGTAACAACTCTTTCAATAATTTAATGGGTACAGGATCTAACAGGCATGTTAATGTTGGTTTAGATGCAGTGATAAGTTAATTTAGCTCTTCCTGTCCTACAGTTGTAAAGCACTGCAGAGTCCTCCGATGACACACTAGGCGTTGCGTTCCGTACTCGCGAGTGAGCGAGCGTTTCGGGTGGAGATCTCGGAATACCGGAGGCGGCGAGGGGAGAGGTTCATCGCCAGAGCCTGGCTCGCGTTCTTCCGTGCGGGTGCACCCGGGTCCGGGGTGTCCCTGGCGCCGGGGTGAAGGACATGCTGGGTCATTCGCATCCCTTTTTTCAGGGCGGGTCTATGCAGATGAAAACACACTAGTATAGTGGTGGGATAGTTTAGCAGCGCGCTGTGTACTTACCCCCGTATTGTGAGCGTCAGCCTGTGGATGTTTCCACATGGCTCTTCCCGCTCTCTCAGCTGGGTCTTGCCTCTCCACCAGCTCAACGGATCTGCTTTTCGCATGGCTCCAGCTCGAGCTTCACCGACTGCCGCTTGAATGTTCCTCACCTGCACTCAAGTAGACAAACATCCGCCATAAAGGCAGTAACAGTGAGAATAAAACCTGGTAATGGGTGAAGGTATATTAGTAATGGAAGCGGATTAAGCGTCAACCCCACTGGCGAGTTTAACGGGGCTCTATGCTACTAGCGGACCGGAATCAAAAGAGAACTAGTGCTAAGGTGCCTGATTGTTTTTGTCTGTTTGTAGAATACTATAGGGTATCTATTCAAACGTATAGAATTAAAATTATTATAAAAAAATTGATTTTAAGATTCAAAAATAGACAAATGAATAACTTGAGCGAAATCATCTCCAACACACGGCAGCAAAAACGTGTGTGTGGAGGGGGGTTAAAATAAAGGAGAATGTTGAAAGCTGGCAAATTTGAAGGACCTGATAAGAAAAAAAAACAAATATTCAGAATTGAACTCCTTACATGTTTACCAGTATTTTCTTCATCCGTGTTGGCAGATTGGGCAGTTTTTGATTGGTTTGGAGTTGTACTACGTGGGATAAAATGGCCTTGGACAGGTGGAATTTTGATATTTCTGTTGTGCCCTTTTATTTCGTTAAGGCAAATGACAGACATGGGAAATCGTTTACAACGTAGCCTTCTTTAGAGAAGAACACTTAATTTACTTTATTATGACATATTGAAATCTGATGATACACAATCATGTTGGCGCGATTAATTAATTTGTATGGTTTATTATTGGTGTAATGATGAGTCAGAGGCGTGCGGATCCATTTGCAGCTTTTATTAAATCAAAAGGCAGAGTTAAACAGGCAGTAATCAAACAACAGCGTCACGAACAGCAGGGATAATCCAGGAGAGTAAACAGAGGCAGAGCAAGGGTCGGGGCAGGTGGCAGAGAATCAAACTAGAAGTCACAGTCCAAGGTAATACACAAGAGATGACAAGAAAGGGGATAAACGCTCAGAAATGTAGCCGGGTCAATACAAGACTTCCCACGAACACTGGAGTCTGGGAGCTTTTTTTGCCCCTTAAATGGGGAAGCTAAGGGGAAACACCTGTGCCAGTAATCAGTCCCAGGTATGGGGTGTATGGGAAATGTAGTCCAATAACGTTAGTACTCGGGAGAGGGTGCCCTCTGGAGGCCGTCGGAGAGAGCCACAGAGGGCTGATTTGTGACAATTGGTAAGATTTGTGTGTTGACTATATAATTTTGTATGGATTTTGAATAATTGCTGGAAAACACACCAATCTGGCAACACTGTTCTTCATCTGAACATTTATAAATGCCTAGTGTTGTGAGCTACCGTAATATGGGTAACTGAAAACACATCATATCTAAAAATCATACAATCTCCTATGATATTACATAGCATGATTATATGTGGAATTTTAATTTTAATTTTATTTAATTAGCTAACTTAGCTAGCCTACTACACATTTGGTGTAGCAAGTTATATTTTTATAATGTCTGCTGTCATTTGCTGCATCACCAAACTGCTACCTTGTGTAACGATCAATCCACTGAAGGCGAGCGTAAGTGAGAACCCAAGTGCAGTTTATTTACAGGTGATATCCAAACATTCAAACAAGAAACACAGACTTGACTTGACCAGACATAGCATGAGCAGACCTGACATAAACAGACTAGACTCAACAACAGCGGGATAAATACATTCAATACACGACTATGGGAACATGATGGCTACTTATATAAGACAAAGAGGGTCACATGACAAGAACAAACCAATGGGAACAAGACACATGACCTAAGACAACCAATCAGAACATGACACAGTGAACATGAGAACCAATGGCATGAATACATGAGGTCAAGGGAAGCATGACACAAACAGGGAACATGACTACAATTACAAAATAAAAGACATGAAACATGAACATGAAACAAAACCCACATTACATATCCCCCCTCTAAAGGCGGCTCCAGACGCCTAATGTAACATCCACCCCAACCAACACAACCTCCAGGAGGGTGGAGGACTGGAGGTGGTCCAGGGGGAGGGATGGAGGGCCAGGCCCGTGAAGAGGAACAGGCAGAGAGGGGAGCCATGGCAGAGCAGGGAGCCATGGCGGAGCAGGCAGATTGGGGGGCCATGGCGGAGCAGGCAGAACGGGGTGCCATGGTGGTGCAGGCAGATCGGGGGGCCATGGTGGAGAAGGCAGATCGGGGGGCCATGGCGGAGAAGGCAGATCGGGGAGCCATGGCGGAGCAGGCAGATCGGGGAGCCATGGCGGAGCAGGGAGCCATGGCGGTGCAGGCAGAGCAGGATGGCCGGTTGATGATGGCAGAGCAGGAATCCATGGTGGAGCAGAGACATGGACAGACCACTTTATTGTGACGGAGCAAGCAGAGAGTTCTTGAATGTCCTCCTTGGCCGTGACAGGACAGACAGTGAGTTCATGAACGGCCTCCATGGCCGTGGCAGGACAGACAGTGAGTTCAAGAACGGCCTCCATGGCCATGACAGGGCAGACAGTGAGTTTGT
>JADLZN010003803.1:0-222588 GCA_018155175.1 Sinocyclocheilus anophthalmus
CTCTGAGCAAAGATCTAACTTTAATGATTACAGGTGCTGCAAATCCATATGGATCAAACAGGCTGTCAATTGTAGAAAAGACTCCACGTCTTGTGTAGGGTTTCTGATCATTTGACACATGAAATGTGAAAACATCTTTTGAAACATCCCAGCTAACTCCTAAACTTCTCTGCACATGGAAAGTCAGCAGCAAGGTCCAATTCCTTCATGTTCTTTGCTAAGTCGTTTTAAGGAAATGCTTTCATCACTTCTACTTTGTTTTAGGCTTTCTTATGTAGGTGAAGATTTGACGCATCTAGCATGGTTTGGGCATTTCTGAGGAGTGTGTTGGCTTCTTGTTCTGTAGGAAGGGATAGCAGGGCATCATCAACATGTAAGTTCCTCTCAATGAACTGTCTTGCCTCCAAACCATGATCCTTCTCTCCTTCCAGGGCAGCTTTCTTGAGCCCGTACATGGCCACAGCTGGTGAGGTACTCTTGCCAAAGACATGCACTCGCATTCTGAATTTCATTTGAATGTGTAACATTATCTGATCGACGTGATTGTCAGCACTGCCGCGGTTTCTAGTCATGAGATTAATGAATAGCAGCACACTTCTCAAGTTACTCTCAGAGGAATAATCAGACTGATTTAAATTTATTTTTAATATATATTTTTTATTCTTGCATTATATTTATTATGATTAACCTCCCATTTCTGTATACAGTGTAATGCTATTCAATCATTGCACTCAATCACGCAGGATATGACTTGTTTAAGATGATCAATGTAATTATTTTTGAATAATCGTCCATGGGCTGGATATATTCGTTTATTTGAACAACCTGTATTTTTTAAGTACATAATTTCCTTTCCCCAAAAGTCTGACATTATCCCTCCTCCCGGAGGTGCGGCGGCCATCTGCACCGTACAACACAGAGGGCGGCAAATGGGTGGGAGTTTGGGAGGAGGCCGGACACCCGGGAGGGGGCTGGCAGACAGAGTCCAGGGAGGTGATGATGGAGGGAGGAGCCAGGGAGATGACAGGAGGGACTTGGAGCATGTGGTGGCAGGTTGGACCCAGGCCACAGCCATAATGACGGACCATGGTGGAGCCGACTGAGGGAGGAGCCATGGAGGAATGGCCGCCGACTCCAGGGGCCGACCAACAGCGGCAGAGCAGGTGGTGGAGGAGCCAAGGTGGAGACGGAAAACACGAGCCGGGGGATGCCGAGGATCTGGGGGTCCCAGGTGGACCGAGGGCTCTGGCGACCAGAGAACGAAGCAGGTGGAGATTCCGCAGTTGATCCGGAGCGCTGATGACCAAGGTGGAGCTGGGCGGGCGAGGGAGCCCCCGGTGGAAGCTGGTGATCACGGTTTACAGTGGAGGTGAGGAGCTATGACCGGGTGGAGCCGCGGGTCTATGGGCGGGTGCGGAAGTCACGGGCCTCTGAGCCTGGAGGCGGAGTGGAGGGGATTCTTGGGCGGTTCATTCTTGGGCTGGCATTTGTGAGTCTCCGGGTATTCAGGGCTTAACTCTGGATCGTAAGCCCCCTCTTGACTGAACATGGGAACAGGATGGCCCTCAGGAGGAGCGGACACTTGAGGGCGCTTACGAGGTGCTGGCACTGAAGGCCGCTTTTTAGGAGCGGGCACTGGAGTGACGTTCCAGGAGCGGTCACTGGAGGCACCATGGACTGGATTCGCGGATGGGTAGAGCCCCTCTCCTCCTCCGCTCGCTTTGTGCACTTTTTGCATTGCCGCACCTACTCAGCTCGCCCTCACTGCGGTGCAGGGGCGGACTCCTCTCCGCCTCCACACCGTCAGCGGCTTCCTCCCTCCTGGCGGGCAGTGCTGCTGTCTCTCGCACCTGAATCTGACGTTTGGGCTCTCCTTCCGCTGGCTCGTTGATCGCGGCGGGAATTGGCTCTCCGTCATTGGTGGGCTCGGGCTTGCGCTCTGTGCAGCGGGGAGATGGTGGGCTGGGCTTTGAGTCTGGAGTGGCATCGGCGAGATCCCCCTCGGGACAGACGGTGACCGGGGATCTGTGTCTCTCCAGTGTCCACTCCAAAAATGCGGTGAGATCCGCTCGAGGGCCATCTTTGGACGACGGCACTCTGCATGCGGGGTTGAGGCTGGAGTCATAGAACGCGCAGAGTGCGTCGTACGGATAGGTGGTGAGATGGGCCACAGCCAAAAACAGTCTGGTATGACCCTCGAGTGAGGAGGAGGAATTTGGGGTGAAGGAAGGGATCCATTAGGGCACACCACGGAAACAAAAACACAGAGAAAAACAAGAAAAACAATGGAGGGGAAACATGCAATTTAAACTGTTTTAGGTCGGGTCTTCTGTCACACTTACACTGTCTGAGGAATGATGGAGACAAGGAGTATAATAAACAGTCTTTTTAATTCATGAAACACTGGGGTAATCCAACACAGGAGCGAGGAATGACACATGTACAGACGAAGTAGACCCAACAGGGGGGAAATGCAAAGACAGGAGCTTAAATGCTAGGGATAATAGGAGACACACAGGATCACATAAAACAATCAGATTAAACGAGGACAGGAAAATTACCAAATAAGGAAACACAGGAAGGACTACGGGGGCAAAACAGGTACAAAAGTCTGACACGCATACAGTATGGCTTGTGTGCTCCCCTTTAAATCATGAAATATACGTTGGAATATTATGAAACCATCTTCCTTGGTTTCACAATACTCAATTAATTTGAGTATTGTGACTTTAGAAGACGTATCTGTGCTGAGTTTTCCATAAATCACAACAATCCCATGCTATGGGCACAGCCATCTATACAAGGCTGCAGCGGAAGTGTGATAATGGCCTATTGGCAGCTCCGCAGAGGCCTCCACGTCATGCATTAAAATTGTTTAATAAACAGCTAGCCGTGCATCTCTTACATATGTATGTATAATTGTTGTTAAACTGTTTGTCTAAAAAGCTATAGAAGAACTATGTATCTAAAATATGTCTCTTGTCTAATTTAGCTCAAGCACTTCCCATTCATCATCAAAACAGGTATAACAATTTTTCCATGGAACACAGAGATTTTTTAACTTAAAAGCAGTTTTTTTTTCAATACACATACTGATTTATGTTCTCTGCTCTCCTCTGTAATACATATATATATATACTATATATAGACTGTATACACATTACACAAAAGATTGGGGTGGTAAAATGTTTTAGTAATCCTCATATTAAAACGCACCAAGGCTGCTTTTATTTGATCAAAAAATTAAAAATGTAATTTATTCCTGTGATCAAAGCTGAATTTTCAGCATAATTACTTAATTACAGTCTCTAGTGTCACACGATCCTTCAGAAATCATTCTAATATGCTGATTTGCTGCTCAAGAAACATTTCTGATTATTATCAATGTTGAAAAATGTATTATATATATTTTTTTAATTTCAGGATTGTTTGATGAATAAAATTTGTGGCAGGGAAGGCTCAGGGCATTTATTTGAAATAGAACTCGTTTGTAAAATTATAAATGTCTTAACTGTCACTTTTGATCAGCCTAATGCATCCTTGATGAACAAAGTAGTGATTTCTTTAAAAAAAAAAAAAAAGTTTTACTGACCCAAAACCATTTAACAGTAGTGTATATACAGTATATTACACTAACTACAGCACTATAGGGACTTAAGTCAGCACAAAACTCCACTATGTGCCAAACTGTAAAAGAAGCTTGACAACCAAATAATAACAAGTGTACATTACCAGCGTGTAGTTAACAGCCTGCTTTTATGTGTTAGTCTTACAGGCAACGAGTAGCAACATGCAGAGCTTTTCTATTCAGGATAACTCATCTTGAGATCTTGTTCACTGTGCCAAAATATACTTGTCTAATCCTGTGGCTTTCAGCCATGTAGGCATTAGGCCAATGAGAAAAGAAAAAGAAAAAAAAGAGAGAGAAAAAAACTTGTATTTTACCGGTGCAGAAGCAATTTTCAAGCTTTCCTTCCAACCATTTGAAGCAAACACTGTCTCAGACTGAGAAGAAAAAAATACAGGCAAAATGATGACCACGTGTTCTGCTTAGACCACAGGTGTTGCTTGTAAAATGGCACCAAATATTCTCAGGTAAACAGGTTCGCAAATATTTTGGACAAATTTATATTTATTTATGTCCTAGAAAAAGATACGGTTACACGTAAATAACCTGCTCGTTTGTAGTGAAACTAAACGGATTTTTGATGCAGATACAACTCAATCTCATTCAAAAAAAATACAGGCACACAATGGATAGTTTCTACAGTTCCTTTTACTAAATTCATAACTCTAAACTGTCAGCAAGCCTGACAGTTTCACATACCTTATAGATTGAGCCCCCTCCCTCCATATTGTATTTGACAAGGGTTTGGTTGCCTTCCTCCTCCAGGTTCAGAGGAATGTGTTGAAAGTTCTTGCTTTTACATTCACAGAGGAAACAAAAGAGGAGTAGAACTGCAAAACAACAAAGTGTCATTAGATAACATACATATTACACAACAACGCATGTGGAGTAAAAGTATGTGCCATTATATGTACTGCACTCTCACACAAAAGTGCTTATACAAACAAATCAGTGGAGCAGAACTGTTGTTTTAGACTGTATTTGATTTTTAAAAATTTTTTTGTCTTTTGTCTCGTTGAAACTCACAGGCCAGTAGGAGAAGTCCGGCAAACATGAGACCGATGGCAGCCGGGCCCAGTCTTGAGGAGAAAGGAAGACGACCACGACACGTGTTGATTCCCGTGCACTCACACACAACCACCTGAAGAACGTCTTCTGCTTGCAGCCCCTGCTGATCTTGTATCTTCAAAGGAACGGAGTAGTTTCCATATGGCAGACTCCTCAAACTTATCAGAGAGGTGTTTGTTCCTATGGTACAATCCCAGCAAAACAGGGTTAACTAAAACTAAAACCATAAAAAAACATTTTTATTTCTAAAATAAAATGGTAAACACAATCTCTTCAAAATGGTGCCATTTTACACGCAATGTAAACCATTTTATTTCAGGTAGTTGTCAAGGAAACTACAGGTAGTCTCATTTGGTAACACTTTAGCATGGGGACCAATTCTTACTTTTAGCTAGTTGCTTATTAGCATGCATATTTAGCATATTGGCTGTTTATTAGTAATTATAAAGCACATATTAATGCCTTATTCTGTATGACCATATTTTAGATTCCTTAATCTGACCCCATTCCTAAACTTAACAACTACCATACTAACTATTAATAAGCAGCTTCTTACCAATGTAATAGTCAAATTCAAGAAATGTTTTGGATAAACAAGTCCTAGTATCTAATGCAATTCTCATGTAAATGTATCATGTTTGTATATTTTTACTAGACACAACAAGAAATGTATTATTTTATTATTAACTTATTATTGTGCAACCAACTGATGGAGCCAGATAAATGGTGAAACATCCTCAACCATTATCTGTGTAACTGTTAATGAAGTAAATGAAATGTGCATGGCCTGACCTGTGGTGGGATCCAGCTTCCAGAGATTCTTCAGCTCTTCCCCCAGAGAGAAGGTAAAGGGATTTGCAAACGGAGGGCCGTCAAGGTCTCTTGGTTTCACATCCACACGATTGACTTTGTTCCCGCACATGACCGTATTCTTGGAGATGAGATGGGGAGGATTATCGTTTAAGTCACCTAGGTAAACCACTACAGAACATGTACCTGTAGCTGGGGGCTGTCCTGTGAACAGCATGTGGGAAAAAAGTCAGTAACAGCAGAGATTAAATTAGTGTTCTTAAGAATGTGTTTGCAAAAGTTTGGATTGTGTTGAACATACTGAGAACAGAGAGATAGAGATGATGCTTACCGTCATCTATAGCGTGCACCACGACTGTGTAGGTGCCATTTTTGACAAAAGGAGACTCCCGGTCCATCGTCTGAACTGTGGTGATCTTTCCTGTCTTCGGATCCACACTCACCCATTTGGCTGGGTCTTGTATTAACTCATACCTGCATACACATATACAGACTGTAACTCACGTTTACGCTCTGTTACATCTCCGTCCAGTTTCCTCTACATCTCTGGTGTGTGTAACTAAAAACTGTATGTTGATTTATTTTATATTTGCATTTTATATAAACATTATATATATTATATATATATATCTATATATTATATATAAATTTTTTTTTTTTTATAGGATCATTAAACTGATTTAAAAGGGACATTGACGACTTTTATATTGTTGCAAAAAATATATTTCAAAAAAAGTGCTTCAAAAATCTTATTTTGTTTAACTTTCATCAAAGAATCCTAAACAACTTGTTTTCAACTGATAATAATCAGAAATGTTTCTCGAGCAGCAAATCAGCATTTTAGAATTATTTCTCGGATCATGTGTACATGAAGACTGGAGTTAATGATGCCGAAAAATTCAGATTTGATAACCCGGAATAAATCCTTTTAAATAGATTCAAAAAATAGAAGACAGATTTTTTTTAAAACTGGAATAATATTTTGCATATTATTGTTTTACGGTAGTTTTGATCAGATAAAGCAGCCTTTTGAGCCGTAAGAGAATTCTTCCAAAAACCTTAGAAAAATTTACAAATCCCCAACAGTTTTATGTTGTGAATTAATGAAACGGCCATATGATTTTAGGTACACTTTTTAGTTTAGCAGGGACCATTATCACTATTAAACAGTTGATTATTAGCATGCCTAGTACTAGCATATTGGCTGTATAAAGCACATATTAATGCCTTATTTGCATGACCATATTTTGGATCCCTTAACCCTAGTCATAGTTAGTAGTTAGTTAATAGTGAGAATTGGTCCCTAAACTAAAGAGTGACCTAATTTGATATATTATACGTTACATATTTTGACATTTTATCATAAAATTTAATATGATATTTTATATATTGTATAAAATTATGATACAATAAAAGTAAAGTAAGAAAAAATTAAAAATTAAAATAAAAGTAGCATACAAATCCTCAAAAATTAACCGGTTTTAATTGATGAGTAATTTGATGCTGTGCAGCTCATCCACACCTGAGATTGTTAACGTCCGAGTCCTCATCTTTGATCTCGGGCAAGAACAACACATCTCCTGGTGGTCCGTTTTCATTCCGGAAGACTTTTTCTACTTGCTTCTTAAACACGGGGGGATCGTTCACATTAATGACTTTCACTACCACTTTGGCGGTGTTTGGCTTTGGTGTGGTACCTGTTACGGCCTTTCCATCAACACACTGAAATAATTTCTCCTTGTTTTCGACTGCTATCTCCAGCTCTGTGATCTCAGTTTTCTCGAAATTCTTCCCCTGTGAAAATACAAGCATATTAAAAGCTCTCCATCTTGTGAACACAATGTGAAACTAGTATGTGTATTGAAAGAAATAATTGTAATAAGTAGGTGTGTAAACTAGGTGAAGTCTGTTTTTCATTTCTATGAATTCAACTGAAAAAGAAGCAATGGCTACAACCAACAAACAGTTGATCGTAACCAGTGACTTCCATAGTTTGGAGAAAAAAAAATATGGAAGTCAATGGGAAGCAGAAACTCTTTGGTACCAACATTCCTTCAATATCTTCTTTTATATCTACTATTCCTTTAAACTTTTCTAAGAAGTGTATGAAATATTTAAAGGGAACAATGGCATTTACCTTGACAACAGACAGCACACCTTCATTGGTTTTGGAGTCTGTCTCAATCTTATAATTTCCTTCTTCATTGCCCTTCAGGATGGAGAACACCGCTCTTGAACCAGGCGTGTTTGGTGAGTCCTTGTCTTTGATGCCGATTCTTAGAATCTCTTTTAATTCCATTTCCATCACTTCAGTGTTGTACTGTTACACACGCATATATTCATTTATATCCAAGTATATCATATCAGATCCCATTCTTTAAAAAGCCATTTAAAAAAAATCATAGTATTTATTAAGCATAAAACCAGCTAACAAAAATGTGTTCTAATAAAATGATTTTCTAAAGTTCCCATTAAGTTATGAAAACATTCTTTCTATTAAGTGTTCAAAATGTCTAGGTTTTTTTTTATGTTTTAATTTTTTTAGTTATAATGTTAAGAACATTCCATTTTATTATTTTGCAAATCTAATGGGAATGTTACATTTGAATGTTCTGAAACAAGTAGCCACATTAAAAAAAGTTTGCATAAGTTATGTTAATAAGTTATGCATAAGTTATGCATAAAAAACATTTTGAGATCATTATTAAAAACTTTGAGTGAATGTTCTATAAACGTTACTGGGAAAACTATATAGCACAAACCATAAATGCTGCTAGGAACTAATTCAAACTTGGCTAAACCTTCTGCAATGGGTTTATCTTTAAACATTTATGTACAATCGTGTTCCCAGTAACGTTATAGAACATTCACTCAAATTTTTAATAATGACCTCAAACCTTGTGAGGGTTTTTTCCCTGAAACTTTTTTTAATGTGGCTATACTATATATACGATATATAATATGTATATATTATATGTGTATATATATATATATATATAAAACTGGCTTCCACTTCTGTCATTGGTCAGCTCAAAACTCACGCCATTGGCTGACCCAATGTTTCAATGTCAGACAGCATGTTTTGAAAGCACTACACATTCACAGTGTTTACATTTTCTTAACACATCAATCTACACATGGCTTCCTTATAGTTGTGTGCATATTAAACTGGGATTGAGTGACTAGCCTGACTCACCGTGGCCGAACTGAATTCTGGGGGATGGGTGTTGTAATCAGTGATGTCCAGAATAACAGTTGCAGTTGAAAACATTGGAGGTGTTCCTTGATCCCTCGCTTCGACTAGCACTTTATATGATTTTTCTCTCTAAAATACGGGAGACAGAAGAGATGAGAAATACTGAAAAATGTTGAAAACGTGCATTCGACATCAGTTACTCACATCATAATCAAAGCATCCCGTGAAGGCGAGCTGTTTGAGTGTAGCGGTCCCAGGCATGTCCCTCATGGTAAATGTTGGTGAGGCAGGGTCTTGTGACACCACCTTCATGGTGAACTGGGAATTAGGAGTATCCTTCTGATCATTATCATGAGCTTGTAATGTTGCTTGGAGTACGCCTATTAAAACAAGAATGATTAAAGAGAGAACAATCTCGCTGCTTGCCATTTATCGTTAACAGTTTAGTTTCAATAACTGCTTCTTTTGGATTGGGAAGGAAGTTTTGACATTTTAAAAGTTATAGTATGCTAAAATATTACAATTAATTATTTTATCTGAAAATATCAAGAACAATAATATTCCTCAATATTTGTTGAATCTAAAAATCATAACACTGAATTTCTAACAGTATTAGAGCATGTCATTTCTGTGTCGCCAAATATAATTCATGTTTTCAAACAGATTTCCATTCTTTAAAAAAAAAAGGTACAAAAGCTGTCAATGGGGCGGTACCCTTTCAAAAGGTACATTTAAGTACTAATATGTACACTTTAGGTACTAATATGTATCTTTAAGGTATTAAGGTGCACACTTTATGGGTAAATAAGGTACAACGATGTACCTATTGAAAGGGTACTGCCCCACTGACAGCTTTTGGACCTTTTTTTCCAGAGCATTCAGGCCACTCCCCCATCTGCCATTGGTAGAAAAAACTGTTTAGCCCCGCCCCAAACACGCACCATTGGTTTAGTCAATGTTGTTGTATTGAGCCGGTCTGAATGCTTGAACAAAGCAACATTTTGAAAGCACCACACAACGTCAATGTTTACACTTTTAGGGTAAGTCACCCTACAAATGGCTAACTTACTATAGTCTCCATATATTAAGTTATGATTGAAGAAAGCATTATAAGGGAAACAAGCAGGCTTTATCTTCATATATGCAGTAAAATGTTCTCTGAACCTTCAGGCGTGTTCTCTGGAACTGATACACGGAGAGTGCTCGGAGTGAACACAGGTCTATTGTCATTCTTGTCCTTTATATCTACATTAAATGACAGCGTTTTGTCCACCGTGGCATCAGTCTGCCTGTCCAGCACATCAAAGTCCACCTACAAAAGAATCAAAAAGCCACAGTGGACTACATCAATATAAACTGAATCAGTCCATTCTTTGAATTCCGCTGTATTGTTTTGTTAGCATTAGTGTCATTACAATTTCAACAAATCTTGTTTTGTCTTACGTGGAAGATGTGGTACACTTCTCTGTCGATGGGCTGGTGTACGTATACAATCCCAGTGTTTTCATCAATGCTAAACAAACCAAGTGGTTTCTCTGTCACCCCTTGTCCTTTGATGCGGAACTTGATGGTGTTGTCCTCCTTTTTGTCATTGTACAGCTAGCATCAATTAAACCAAAAATACATGACAATCACATACAGTATAATTTATGATGATTCATGTATTTGCATCCATTATTAAGATTGTAAATCCATTATGACATACAAGCCTACATCAACCAAATGACATCTCATGAAAAACCCTACCAAATCGACCTTCGGGTAGGACGCAGGGCACGTGCGCACTTGTTCTATAGTGCACGCCCGGGCCAACGCGGCATGAAATGGCAGTACCGGCAGATGACAGCGCGGCATGCCACGCGACGCGCACTAAGGAGACACGAGCACGGCCTACGCGACTCCGCTGGGTGCAAGCAGACATGTTTACATTTATTCATTTTGTTTACACTTTTATCCAAAGAGACTTACAAATGAGTATTTATCTTTTAGTAACATGGCAAAAATATTTTTATTCTCCAGAATAATGTTCCTCCACCTAACACTACTAGCAAGTAGCATACTCATGTGCTATAATGAAAGTCTGTAGGCTCTCTAGAAAAATACAACTTTACCCAAACATCCCGAATACGGTAACACAGAAAAGACAGAGCTTGTGACGAGATATAATGAGGAACACAAACAGGCTGAACAATCAGTGACGGGGTGAAGTTACCTGTGTTACTATAGCGGGATATGGTCCAGGCATGTTCTCTTCCAGATCAATGGTGGACAGAACCCATCTTCTCTTTGAACGAATAAGAACAGCATCCTTTGAGATAGAGAGAGAGATGTAATGAGTGATCAGTTATTAAAAAAGTTACAGACAGACTTCTTCTGATTCAAATGGAACACTTCTCTGATTCTGGAATTCTGGGAAAACAGGCTACAGGATTTAAAAGAAAAAATAAAAGAAATAAAACATTTAATTCCTTCATAATTTGACTTAAATTATAAAAGATAAATCAAATAAAATGCATAAAGCTCATTAGATCATGTGTGACCTTGTGAAACTCACTGAACCCAATATGGAAAGACCTTAAGGATGAAGTCTGAAGATTTTGACTGATTTTTAAAAATCTTCTGTTTGATAGTAAGGTGTCTTTCAAAGATAGCTTTTTTATTTTTATTTTATGTTTTTCTACTGTGATGTAATATATGCGTATTTAAATCTAAATTAAGTCTTGTATTATTGTATTATCTTGTATTATGGGATTTGAAGTTGAGGGACATGTTATGTCAAAACAGTGAGCTGAGATATTAAGTGTTGATTTGGTCTTTTATATTACCTACCCGCTTTTCCCGATTGTTGATATCATTTTTGCTGGAAGTGGCCACGTCAACAACCTAGTGGATAGACAAAAACAGGGTAATACTAATTAATAAACATACCATCAATAAACTAACAAGAGATTGAATAGAAACCCTTCTTAGTGCCTGAGGAATGAGTTTTATGTATCATTGTCATGTTTAAGCACACAAATATAATATTATTAGGATATAAAACATGTAACCATGGTTCCCTGAGTAGGGAACGAGACACTGCGTCCTCTAGGGGTTGCTATGAGGAACGCCTCGTCGTGACCCGTGTCTGAAGCATACATTCAAAAAACACCAACAAAACATGTTGGCCGGCGACAGCCTATGACGTCATTATCCTGCGCGATCACAGTATAAAAGGGCTCTGGGATAACACGTCATCCTCTTCTTCGTCTGAAGTTTGCGTCCGAAGCATGGCAGGAAACCTAGAGGACGCAGTGTCTAGTTCCCCACTCAGGGAACCATGGTTACATAAGTAAACAGAGACGTTCCCTTTCAAGGGAACTTCAAACTGCGTCCTCTAGGGGTCGCTATGGGGAACGGTATACCCACGCCACCATGCTGAGGGGAGTGCATGCCAGAAACCTATGGCGAGCACTAAGTACCAACTCTACCATATTGCTATGGGAGTTGCCCCTAGGATGTTAGACGGCTGGCCCCAAAAACTTACCTGTTAGGGCAGACTCGGCCTGGGGTAGAGCTCCAAGGCTTGGCATCAGGATAGATTCCTTTAAGGGGATACGACCAAGAGCCTAGAATCATACTAGTCTTGGCCTGTTACACAGGGGCTACCGCTTGCTCTGCATGTGCTGAAGGAACTGTCTCAACAGACCCTTAGTAGCAACACCCTGTTAAAGTAGGTATCCAGAGGATACATAGGTGGAGTGGTGCCCAAGAAGGAACCGGGGCTTTAACCAACTCAAGAAAGGGCACGAAGCTGCTGGGCGTAACCCTCACCATACAGGATTTTAGAAAGAATGCAAAGTACTAGCGTGCGAACTTACCACAGTGTGGATTTTAGAAAGTGTACAAAGACTTCACGTGCACACTTACATAACATGGATTTTAAGATACCGTCCTAAGGGCTCTCGTGGCACTCTGAAAGAGCAACCCATAGATGGAAATTGTGCATCCCAAAACACTATGTTTGAGAAGTCATCAACTCGATCTATGGTATAATGCTGGAATGGCTAGCAGTAAGTTACCTAGCTGAGGGAGTAACACACCCAGCTCTCAGTTGAGAGGGGGCTCGACCTACAGCATGTTCGTTCGAAATTAGAAGGGTAAGCGTACTGCAAGCTAGCCAAAAAACTCGGCACGGGAGGCAAGGAAGGGCTTAGTTCGCCTGATGCTGCTGGTTCCAGGTGCTTTGGGAAAACAGAGAACTCAACTCTCCACGTGAGAGTTGAACTCTGAATTCAGAAAGGAGTAGCGTGCTCATAGGCAACCCTTTGATAAAGGGGAGCACTGCTCAACACTACCACGAGAACAGCCCACGGAGCGAGGAATCCAACTCCTCAGAAGGGGGAGAATTCAAACGCTCGAAAGAAAGCACCATGCTCACAATAACCCTCAATGTTGAGGGGAGTGATGCTTCAAAAGTGTGTCAACAGAGAGGCCATGGATACAACATCGACGAGTGAGGTAATCGCTGCAAATCGAGAACCCGGTTTCTGAATCCAGCAGAGGAGGTGCTCACCGAGTACCTACCCTAGAAAAGGACAGAAACATACAGGTCCTGGAAAACACTGCAAAGAAGGCTAGCAGACGGAATTCACACAACAACCAGAGCATTAAATATATATTTTTAATTTTTTTCAAAATGGATCGTACTCATCCACCATGGTTCCCGCGCAGGAGCCCCATTCAAGAAGCGAAGCCCGAAGAAGCCTAGAGTCCGGACCGTCAGTAAGGTGGTTATTATGGAGCCATAGAACCAACTGAAACATCACAGGTCCAGCATAGGAGACTGTAATGCAGGAAGTTCCTACCTAACCTCGGTCAGGGGGAGAGATGGTGGTTACAAGGGAATTAGGAAGGGGAAGATAAGGGCAGATGTAAGACCCCCGAAGGAATAGAGTAGATACTGAGGTATCACTCTGAACCGGACAAAAGCACTGATACCCTGTCTGGATCACATCCCTTAGGTCCTGCCTACCTCCCTTTGACCCGCGATTCCTCCTACCCCTACACACAGGTGGGGGAGGAGCGCGAGCCGCGACACTAGCTTTCTGAGCCAGTCTCTGATCCTCAAACTCAGATGGGCTAGGACCCCTGTGTTGTTCGGGCTCAGACCTGGACCTTCGTGGAATTAAGGATTTGAAGGCCACTGAGCTCGCTTTCGCCTCCCTGAACTTCTCGACGGAGGTACCGAAAAGTTTGGAAGGGGAAACCGGAGCATCGAGAAGAAAGCCTCTCTCTTTCTTCCTGATATCTGCCAGATTCACCCACAGATGTCTCTCAGTTACCACCATAGCCACCATAGACCTGCCTACAGCAGCAGCGGTCTGCTTGGTGGCACGGAGAGCGAGATCTGTGGTGCGGTGCAACCCAGCTACCTCATTGGGAGAAAGGCCCTCGCCTTTATCCAGGTCTTTCAGTAGATCAGCCTGATACGCCTGAAGCACCGCCATCGTGTGCAATGAAGCGACAGCCCGACCTGCTTCTGCTGCGTATGCCCTGCCATTCAAGAGATGTAATCTGAAGGGGGCTTGGATGGCAAGGAGGGAGTTTTAAGAGAGGACATCTCACCCATAGAGAGATAGTTGGCCAGCGTCTCTTTTACAGGGGGCATCTTCTCATAGCCGCTTTTGCGCATCCCCTCGATGTTGGCATAACTCGTATGCTGGAACCGATGGATGCGTGAAGGAAAACGGCCTCTTCCATTCCTTCTCGATCTCTGTATGGAGATCAGGAAGAAAAGGAAGGCTCACCTGAGCTGGAGGGCTATGGTCAGAAAGATAACGCTCATCGAGACGACCTCGCGACGTCACTTTCTTTGCCCGCTTCACAGCAAGTAAAGCCTCGCAGTGGCGCGATCCATAACCTCCAATAGCTCATCATACACAGGGCAGGAGGATTGGGAGGGCTCAGCCTCAGCTTATTCGCCCTCCTCAGACATCTCCTGCTCTTCCTGGGCCGAACCCAGCAGAGCACTGGCCCCTGGATCAGATGATGTTAGAGAAATAACATCATCTCCAGTGGCTCACTCTTCGTCAAAGCGACGAGCGTTTTTTTGTTGGTGTTTGTTGCGAGAGGGAAAGCCCCTCTTTAAACTCATTGGCCAGATCCACCTGCGATCCCCACAAGTCATTCTCCTCTGTGCCTCAGCAGTGGTGGGTCCTGAACCACGGGAAGCAAATGGCTGCCCCTCTTTACTCGAAAAAAGAGACAAACGAGAGCGGAGCATTTTCATTGAAAAACGCTCACAGTTAACGCAGATTTCCCCCTCGAGGACATTGCGTGTGTGGTCTTCGCCGAAACAAAAGACGCAAAGATCATGTGTGTCATCAGGTGTCAGATAACGACGACATGGATGCACATATCTTCTAAACGTCTTGCTAGTGCTCACCATAATGAAGGAAGAAAGATCGTTCTTACCACGGAATGCACGTTTCATACAAAACAGTCAATGAAGATGAAGAAGAGAATGACGTGTTCTCCTGGTGCCTATTTATACTATAGTCGCACCGGTAGTGAGATCATGGCTGTCGCCGGCCAACGTGTTATTAGTGTTTTTCAATGTATGCTTCAGACAAGGGTCACAACGAGGCATTCCCCATAGCGACCCCTAGAGGACGCAGTTCGAAGTTATATGGGAAACCATATAACTTGACTGTTCTGTGACTGTTTAAACAAATAGTTTAAAAGTTTAATACATATGGGGAGTTTTTTGAAATCGTAACCCCTGGAATGAACAATAAACACTTGCACAGTGAGTTTTACAGGAAGGTATTAGCATACAGTGCAAGTTGCACTGTATGCTAATACCTTCCTGTAAAACTCATAAATTTTGGCTAACAAAAATATATATATAGATATATATATTAATTTTGATTGACATTCTTTCAGTGTCTTTAAGTACAATTGAATGTTTTCTAGGTTTTTTTAAGAATGAGAATCACAGTTAACACGAGAAACAACATCATACCAACTGCCTTACTAACATAAAAGGCATTATAAAAGATGCTGTGGTTAAACCTTCTCACACCCAATGTACAACATTTATAGATGGTTCAATCGTCAATGAAAAATGATGCCAATACAGTAAGTACTCTTTTTAAATGACATATTTTTAAAGTCCTTGCATGGGAAACTCTAAAAAATACTTGGGAAAGCATGGAAAGCTTAGGGTGTTAGTTCTTCTGCGCAATCCAGGCAGTGAAGACCCCAAATGGTCTCAGATCCCCCTAAAGGTTTGGTGAGGTGGCTCAATTGACTTGTGTGATGTCCCCTTTTAACTCCACTTACACTGTGAACACCAAAAGCACTGAGGTCACTTTCAGCTGGTTCCCTTTTAGGTTTACTTGACTGAACAGGATTTGGTTAATATAAGTTTAAGTTTATGCGTTTAGCAGACAAAAGCGACTTACAGTGCAATCAGGCTATACATTTTTTTAGCAGTATCTGTGTTCCCTGGGTATTGAACCCACAACATCTGCACTGCGAACGCAATGCACTACCACTGAGCCACAGGATCATATATATAATATATATTTCATATTTGAAACCATGCTTAGAAACATATTAGTCTACCACCAACTCCTCTGTCTTTGAAGTTCCTAAAATAATTTTAGAACACTTTGTTCTAAATATGAAGAACATTTAATATTTTAAAGAACCATTTTCAACTATAAAGAGCCTTTTATGGAATGGAAAGATTCCATGGATGTTAAAGGTTCTTCATGAAAGGTCTTTAGAATAAAACATGGTTGCTAACTCATAAATTATAACCACTCAAAGTGGAACTGACACCACGCTAACTAGCTATGGAAAACACAAGGAAGCGACATCACAGGTAAACAAATAACTTAACAACGTCATCTGCTGCCATATAAATGTCACTTGATAAGAACAGCAAATGTGTTTCATAAACCATGGATGAATCCGTTCCATGTTTAGTTCCTCCTCAACAAGTGTATGACTTTTTGTACCTAGTGCCCTCTAACTGCTGCATAGTAAACCACGACACACTTCCTTCATGATCGCCAGTATTATATTTCACACAGAACTGACGTACATCATGAACTTCTAGTATTCATTTAAAGTTTCAAAGACATCTTTACAGAGAATTGTAGTAGACTATTTCTCTTAAATGTATTCTAATTACCTTTGCATGTGTATGCAGTATATTTTTTTTGCATCAGTTCTTAACAACTGCATATTATTTTTAAATCTAGTTTATTGTGGTTTTATTATGTGAGATTTCTAAAAGCTCAAATTAGACAGTTTAGTCAACACTTTATTAATGGGAGCCTAGAGGATACAATAAAGATTAAGATTAGATTAGATTAAAGATTAAATAAAATAATGAACAATAATGATTATGATGATAAAAGGTGACTCATTGAAAAAAAAAAGGTTACTCACAGCAAGTAGAATCAGGAAGAAGGTGCTCTTCGTCATTCTGCTGCGCTCCTGTTTGCAAGCACTCTCCAAATGTCAGATCGGCACCTGTGGCAATTACCTTAACTGGGATTACATGTAAAGCGAGGCAGCATTACACACCTTTTGTGTACTTTTTTGCATCTATGAGGATGTGCGTGTGTTTATGTGTGTGTGTAAACAGTGCCTATGAATGCAATGAGCCATCAATACGAAAACCCTTCAGGGCAGCAGCCTGGGAGTGGCTAAGGCTATACATAGCGAACAGCGAGTGAGGTTTCACTTTTTTTTCCCTTCAGCTAAAAGTGGACAAACAGGCTGCTCAGCTTGCCATCTGCCAAGTGAAAAAGGAGCACTTTTGGCAGTAAGCCTGTTTATATACAGTGGGTACGGAAAGTATTCAGACCCCCTTAAATTTTTCACTCTTTGTGATATTGCAGCCATTTGCTAAAATCATTTCAGTTTTTTTTTTTTCCTCATTAATATATACACAGCAACCCATATTGACAGAAAAACACAGAATTGTTGACATTTTTGCAGATTTATTAAAAAAGAAAAACTGAAATATCACATGGTCCTAAGTATTCAGACCCTTTGCTCAGTATTTAGTAGAAGCACCCTTTTGATCTAATACAGCCATGAGTCTTTTTGGGAAAGATGCAACAAGTTTTTCACACCTGGATTTGGGGATACTCTGCCATTCCTCCTTGCAGATCCTCTCCAGTTCTGTCAGGTTGGATGTAAACGTTGGTGGACAGCCATTTTTAGGTCTCTCCAGAGATGCTCAATTGGGTTTAAGTCAGGGCTCTGGCTGGGCCATTCAAGAACAGTCACAGAGTTGTTGTGAAGCCACTCCTTCGTTATTTAGCTGTGTGCTTAGGGTCATTGTCTTGTTGGAAGGTAAACCTCCGGCCCAGTCTGAGGTCCTGAGCACTGTGGAGAAGGTTATCGTCCAGGATATCCCTGTACTTGGCCGCATTCATTTTCCCTCGATTGCAACCAGTCGTCCTGGCCCTGCAGCTGAAAAACACCCCCACAACATGATGCTGCCACCACCATGCTTCACTGATGGGACTGTATTGGACAGGTGATGAGCAGTGCCTGGTTTTCTACACACATACCGCTTAGAATTAAGGCCAAAAAAATCTATCTTGGCCTCATCCGACCAGAGAAACTTATTTCTCACCATCTTAGAGTCCTTCAGATGTTTTTTAGCAAAATCAATGCAGGCTTTCATGTGTCTTGCACTGAGGAGAGGCTTCCGTCGGGCCACTCATAAAGCCCCGACTGGTGGAGGGCTGCAATGATGGTTGACTTTCTACAACTTTCTCTCATCTCCCGACTGCATCTCTGGAGCTAAGCCACAGTGATCTTTGGGTTCTTCTAAACCTCTCTCACCAAGGCTCTTCTCCCACGATAGCTCAGTTTGGCAAGACGGCAGAGCTCTAGGAAGGGTTCTGGTCGTCCCAGACGTCTTCCATTTAAGGATTTTGGAGGCCACTGTGCTCTTAGGAACCTATGCAGCAGAAATTTTTTTGTAACCTTGGCCAGATCTGTGACTTGCCACAATTCTGTCTCTGAGCTCATCAGGCAGTTCCTTTGACCTCATGATTCTCATTTGCTATGACATGCACTGTGAGCTGTAAGGTCATATATAGACAGGTGTGTGGCTTTCCTAATCAAGTCAAATCAGTATAATCAAACACAACTGGACTCAAATGAAGGTGTAGAACAATCTCAAGGATGATCAGAAGAAATGGACAGCACCTGAGTTAAATACATGAGTGTCAAAGCAAAGGGTCTGAATACTTAGGACCCATGTATATTTCAGTTTTTTTTAATAAATTTGCAAAAATGTCCACAATTCTGTGTTTTTCTGTCAATATAATAAGGGTGCTGTGTGTACATTAATGAGGAAAAAAAAATTGAACTTAAATGATTTTAGCAAATGGCTGCACTATAACAAAGAGTGAAAAATTTAAAGAGGTCTGAATACTTTCCGTACCCACTCTATGTGAGTTCAAAACATTCAACCCTGCTGCTTATATGCAAATGACATAACCACCACCAGTCTGTTTCAGGCCTGGGCGTGTATTTCCTAATAAACTTATCTGAAAAGGCCAGTAAACTACATGTCAAGGCACATGCTGTGATAGGCAGGATGCGAAAAGTGGTCTGAAAATGTTCTCTTTTTTGCTTTGGCCTGTGAAACCCAATGGGGATGTTAATTAACGGAATAGTTTACTCAAAAGTGAACTGTTGCTGAAGATGTACTCACACCATTCAAGATTAGGATGAGTTTGTTTATTCATCAGATTTGGAGAAATGTAGCAATACATCACATGCTCACCAATGGATGTGAATGGGTGCCGTCAGAATAAGAGTCCAAACAGCTGATAAAAAAACATCACAATAATCACAAGTAATCCACACCACTCCAGTCCATCAGTTAACATCTGGAGAAGTGAAAAACTGCATGTTTGTAAGAAACAAATCTTTCATTAAGACATTTGTAACTCTATTCCTCTATCAGAATGGTTTCGCCAGTGAAAGGTCATCTTGTCTGAACAGGAGATGGACTTTTTCACTGGAGTAAGCGTTATTATGGCTTATGGCCATAAAACGTCTTGATTATGGATTTGTTTCTTACAAACACAACAAACAACAAATTTTCATTTTGGGGAAACTATAAATACTTAAACAAGGGAAAAAGTTTACTATGCAGTGAGACAATGTCCATGTATGCACAGGATGGGCAACTTCGGTCCTGGAGGGCCAATGTCCTGCAGAGTTTAGCTGCAACCATAATCAAACAAACACCTGACAAGTTTATCAATGTCTTCAAGACACTAGAAAAGGTGTGTTGAATCCATATCATAATTACCGTGATTACGAGATACCAACTTGTAAAAAGCATTCACGTCCTCGTAAAACTCGTAATTACGACTTGTGAACTGGGAGTCGTAGTGAGTTATGTGATAGTTCAAAGTCCGAGGATGCGAACAGCTCCAAGTAGAATATATGTGGTAACCCAAAATCACAGCAATTACGACATGGCGTGAATGCAGAAAGCTACGTGCAGGTGTGTTTGATTAGGGTTGGAGTTCAACTCTGCGGGACAGTGGCCCTCCAGGACTGAAGTTGCCCAGCCCTGCTATAGCCTAAGACAGTAGTTCTCAACCAGGGGGCCGGGACCCATGTACTAGGGAGCCTCTGCAAACTTTTAAGGGGGCCTTAAGATGACTTAAAATGACTTAAAACAAAGACAAGCATTAAAATAAGCTAAAACAAGTCAAAGTTATTTTAATTCACCCCCCCCCCCCCAGCAACTGTTTGCCCCATTTTTGAAGAATTATAAAAGTGTGAATTCTAAATCTAGAAAAATCTAAATAAAATTGTCATGGACATTTTATATGTTTTATGAGTACTTATTTTTATGATATTTTTTTTAGTTATGCCAAGCTCTAAAATATTTTATAAGGTAGAAATCAAGTTAAATTTTATCCTTATCCAATATATCGCAAACAAGTTGAAAAATAGGCCTTTGAATATTGTTGTGGACAAAGGGAAGCCTTGAAAAAAAGGTTGAAAGAAAAGAAAAAAACCTAAGGTAAAAATATGACTGTATTTTCTGATCACATTTGTTTCATATTTAGGCTACGTTTACATGACAACGGTGTAGTTAGGGTTAGGGTTAGAAAAGTTTTTCCCCTTGCGTTTTTAAAAAGTTTCACATATACACAACAACGTTTTCAAAACGATTCACATTTACACACATCCGCAAAAACGGCCAAAAACGCTGTACTACGTATGCCAGGCCACTAGTTGGTGCTGTCACCTTGTTAGTAAACAGTACCTGTAGGGAAGTGACGATTATATGATGTATATGATGCGTTTCTGCTGTTGGTTGTAATATTTTTGAAGTAAATCCACATTTTGCTGAAGAAGTGTTCCATGTACTCTTCCATTGTTGTGTATGTTTGTTCGTGCTTGCCTTTAAAATCGACACTTACTGCGCATGTCTACATACCTAACACACACTACGCATGCGCATGACGTCACCATTTTCAAAGATCCCCGGTATTCAGTGTTTACACGGAAATGACAACGGTGCCGTTTTCAAAAACTTCCACTTTGAAACCCGTATTAAAAAATATGAATTTTCAGTCCCCAAAACGCCGTTGTCATGTAAACGTACAGTCAAAACGCATAAAAAGTTTCCCGTTCTTGTCTGAAAACGGTGTTGTGTAAACGGCCCCTTAGATTGTTTACAGGCTAGATGTTTGTCAGTTAACTACCTCAAGCCAGAAAAAAAAAAAACTTCACATGCACCTTTTCTACTGTGTAACTTTATTTTGGTGGTTGGTACATACATAAACTGTGACTCATTTACATTTTTTGGAGAAACTGTAAGAAAGGAACTCTCTAAATCACCCACTACCTGAAATTGTTGCATTTTAAACACCAACAAAAAACATGAAACAGCAACTTTTAATCATTTCACCATTTCAATACTGTGTGAAAATAATTCAGAAAATATTATAAAATTATGCAAATAGTGTGCAAATATTATGTAATTGTGTGTATTTAGAACACAAAAAATGTGAGCTAAGAAAATAGCCATATCAAGTAAAAGGATTGTATGTTATTATAAAGGATGTTATTAAACACAAAGATATAATTTGAGATGTGATGGAAATATCCCCATTTAAACACACCTGAACCAGCTAATCAAGGTCTGCAGGATCACCAGAAACTTCCAACTAAGTGTGTTTGGGGCAAGTTGGAGCTAAACTCTACAGGCCGTTGACTCTCCAGAGTCGGATGGGCCACTCGGCTTTAGATAATGTGATTATGTGATAATGTGATAGATAATGTGACGACATGGAGACAGGGTAACATCCTCTGGCATTGGTTTTCTCCATATTACCTAATAACTTATCGACTTTGCACTTCATTAAATGCTGCTAAATCTCTTATTCAGTTTAATCAAAAAATAATGTATAGCCAAATCATTACAAAGCCTTACAAATTCCACACAAACCAGCCAAAGACAACAGTGGAGTGGAAAACCCATAACCTGAGATGTTAAAGTAGATAGGAAGAAATGTTGGGAGGAGCTCAAGTCAACTCATCAGTCTGGCATCTCTACCAATTGACCGTTCGCAACGAGCTTGATTGACAGGCGATCTGACCAATCATAATGCAGAATCTGCCATTTTCTCCAACAAACAAATCAGATTCAAAACGGTATTTATTGTTTGAATTTCTTAAAAATGGACAACATTTGAACGCTGAGACCTTGTTTCATACTAGAAGTAACCTGCTCTGACTTGTCTGACGGCGTGTTGTCAGTGTCCTCTTTGCTCCGCAATGTTTTTTGCTCTGTGTGAGAAATGATGTGTAGTGTGAGAGCGGCATGGCTTGTCGGCTTGAACTGCATCTCCTCCTAGACCATTAAAGCTACAACCACCAAACTCGGGTCAGACCTTCAGACTGGTCTGAAGTTAGTTGCTATGACTTTTCTAACTGATTCGACTTCCGGTTTTCGTAAACCAGACTATCCAATCCACCAGAAATCCCATAGACTTTCATTGAGAGGGTTCAAACCTCTGTACAGCGAGACCTATGGTGTATTTAAGCTGTCTATTTCTATAGCAAAGCTTAACAACTCCCTACTGAAAAAAACAGCTAAAACCAGTCTAAGCTGGTGGGATGCTTTGGCTGGTCTCCCATGCAGGCTGGTCTTAGCTGGTCAAGCTGGGAGACCTGCTAAAAGAACAACCAAGTTTAAACCAGCTACTAGCCTAGGCTGGTTTTAGCTGGTTTTTAGCTGGCTTTTTGCTAGATCAGCTGGTTTTAGCTGGTTTCTAGCTGCTTTTTTCAGCTGTTTTTTTCCCCCATTCATGTTAGCAAATATGTTAAAGGTGACCTATTATGCAAAAATCACTTTTATAAGGTGTTTAAACACAGTTGTGTGGCCGCAGTGTGTGAAAACAACCAGCCTGTAATGGTAGAAATCCACCCACTCATTTTTTTATAATCCCAATAAATCATAAACTGTCTCTCCCTATATTGACGTCATACTAGTGAAAAGTCCTGCCCATTTGTGACGATATCTGCCCTATTAGCATAGATACAGCCCTGAGCGAGAAGCTGCAGTCCGCCATTACTGTTTTCTTGCTGTAGCTGCTGGAGACACAATGTCAGCACCAAAAAGCCATTGCAAGTGTTGTGTTTCGGGGTGCACCAACGAACATATAAGTCTCCATAGACCGCTGAGGACACGTTGGTTAAATTTCATTTTCGAAGGAAATGTCTATTAAAAAAAACAAAAAAGTCCTATATGTTTGTGCTAATCATTTTACGCCGGACTGCCTCACAAACGAGGGTCAGTTCAGCGCTGGAGTTGTGCAAAGATTGCTTCTGAAAGAGGGATCGATACCAACGCTTCATGCACGAACTTCAGCTCCAGACAAAGTAAGGATCACGCGTCATATTTTGTTTTCCAAAAGAGCTTCTTGGCGCTCTACAAGGCTAATGTTGCTAAAGCTACTATTGTCTCTGCCTGTTTTCACTGATGCTGCCTTCACGTGCTACTAGAATGATCGTAAATAGAATTGTGATAGTTAAAAATTGCATATGAAAGCAATGCGAAGTCGACCGCTTGAATTTGCTGAGCTCATAATGTGATAGCACGTGAAGGCACCATGAGATCAGCTATGTCGTTATTTTTATCGCGCCATGCTCCCTGTCTGTGTAATTCATAAATGTGCATTTACTGCAAAGTACAATCAGATTGTGTGATATATTGTTCTGTTTTGTTGTTGCCGGTGTTGTGCCCAGTTCTTACTCCCTGCCAGATTATTATTTCCTAATATTGGTAGGTTTAAGATTAGGTGTGGGGGAGGGGTTAGGATTAGGGGTGGGTTAGGATTAGGCAATCAGGTAGCGGCTGCAACGAGGAGGGTAATAATTTGACAGGGGGTCGAAATTGGGCACAACACCGGTATGCCGGAGCATGAGATCTTGAAACTCCATCCTCTTCTGAAAAGGAAGGCGGGAGCACCAGCTCATTTGCATTTAAAGGAACAAACACAAAAACAGCGCATTTTGGCTCATACCCTAAAAGACAAGTAGCATGCTAGCAACATGCTAGTAACATGCTAATAATGCTAGAAACATGCTAGTAATTTGCTAATCATGCTAACAACATGCTAGTAACATATTAATAATGCTAACAATATGTTAGCAATATGCTAGTAACTTGCTAATCATGCAAACAACATTCAGACTTTAATCTTTCAAATTGTTTTAAACTGAAAACTGTCAAACATTTACAACTTTTTAAAAACTTTCTGGTCTGGCTTTCTTTGGCTTTACTGTGGTCGTTGGCACTTGGCTATTTTTTTAAAGGCCATTAAGCTTTGATTGCTTTGTTAATATCTTTGGATTGCCTCAGCATTCTTGAGCATGGGTGGACTTTTCACACATTTGAAGCATTTCATGCAAATTCACCTATTATAATGTTTTCAGAAAGTAGAAAATGATGCAGTCCTTTCTAAAGCATAGAATCACGCTAAGGACAAAATCCAAGTGTCAGACCAAATCCTTTGTGTAAAACAGCACCCTCTAGTGTTTAAATGAGGATGTTGCTGTAATCAAGGCAATGGCAGAATCCAATGATGAACAAACAGCAACAAGACTGCCCCAAAGTGAAGCACTTATTCTTTCAAGGAATCACAAATGCTTCTCTTTGGAGTCATCTAGAGAGTCTCCTTCAAATTAAGCAAAACTGAAAACAAACCAGTTGGACACAGAGAAGTCTGTCAGCAAACATTTACCCCAACTTGAAAGCACTTTCTACCTTCATTGAAAAGAAAGATGCTAAAGTTAGAGTAGACATCAGCTGGTTTGCACTCAAGAAGGCAAGGAAAAGTGGTTACAGATGAAGATGCAAAAATGTGGCCAAGTTTTGCCCTATCATTTTAGCATTTAAAAGTTACAAGTTGGGATCAGAGCTATATTTGTGCAAAACAATTTCATGAGCAGGGAAATCATAAGAAAAAGAAACTAGTTGGAGCCTTGCCTGCAGTTCATTTCCTCATTAAAACTACCCCAAAGAGAAGCACTTATGAACATAGGACCAATCAATGCTCCCATTTGAAGTAATCCTAATGTGTTGAATTCTGTGATTAAATTATCATTGCATGTAGAACTCAGCTACATGCAATGAGTTCAATAAAAAATGATGCAATCCTTTCTAAAGCATAGAATCACGCTAAGGACAAAATCAAAGTGTCAGACCAAAACCTTTGGGTAAAACAGCACCCTCTAGTGTTTAAATGGGGATATTATTGTAACCAAGGCAATGGCAGAATCCAATGATGAACAAACACCAACAAGACTGCCCCAAAGAGAAGCACTTATCCTTACATGGAATCACAATTGCTTCTCTTTGTAGTCATCTAGAGAGTCTCCTTCAAATTAAACAAAACTGAACATAAACCAGTTGGACACAGGGAAGTCAGTCAGCAAACATTTACCCTAACTTGATAGCACTTTCTACCTTCATTGCAANTTTAAATGAGGATGTTGCTGAAATCAAGGCAATGGCAGAATCCAATGATGAACAAAGAGCAACAAGACTGCCCCAAAGTGAAGCAATTTTCCTTACATGGAATCACAATTGCTTCTATTTGTAGTCATCAAGAGAGTCTCCTTCAAATAAAAAAAAACTGAACATAAACCAGTTGGACATAGGGAAGTTAGTCAGCAAACATTTACCCTAACTTGTTAGCACTTTCTACCTTCATTGAAAAGTAAGATGCTAAAGTTAGAGTAGACATCAGCTGGTTTGCACTCAAGAAGGCAAGGAAAAGAGAAAGTGGTTACAGATGAAGATGCAAAATTGTGGCCATGTTTTGCCCTATCATTTTATCATTTAAAAGTTACAAGTTGGGATCATAGCTATATTTGTGCAAAACAATTTCACGAGCAGGGAAATCATAAGAAAAAGGAACTAGTTGGAGCCTTGCCTGCAGTTAATTTCCTCATTAAAACTACCCCAAAGCGAAGCACTTATGAACATAGGACCAATCAATTCTCCCATTTGAAGTAATCCTAATGTGTTAAATTCTGTGATTAAATTATCATTGCATGTAGAACTCCGCTTGGAGTCCCAGAAGGCAATTATCTCCTGAAGCACTGGTCACCTGAAACTACCCCAACAAATAGCACTTACCAAATTCAAAAGACAAGTCAGTGCCATTGTGAGGGTACTGATAGTGACAGTTGTAAAGCTTTTCCATTTTTAAGACTAAAGTTCTGTAGCATCAGAGGAGGTCATTTGTAGGCAGAGATACCAGGAGCATGCTGCCTGCAGTTAGGTTGAGATGATCTGAGCAGTTTGGTTTACAGCACTGAATATTAGCATGTCCATTCTTTGGCTTTGCTGTGGTCGTTGGCAATTGGCTATTTTTTTAAAGGCCATTAATCTTTGATTGCTTTGTTAATATCTTTGGATTGCCTCAGCATTCTTGAGCATGGGTGGACTTTTCACACATTTGAAGCATTTCATGCAAATTCACCTATTATAATGTTTTCAGAAAGTAGAAAATGATGCAGTCCTTTCTAAAGCATAGAATCACGCTAAGGACAAAATCAAAGTGTCAGACCAAATCCTTTGGGTAAAACAGCACCCTCTAGTGTTTAAATGAGGATGTTGCTGTAATCAAGGCAATGGCAGAATCCAATGATGAACAAACAGCAACAAGACTGCCCCAAAGAGAAGCACTTATCCTTACATGGAATCACAATTGCTTCTCTTTGTCGTCAGCAAGAAGTCTCCTTCAAATTACCAAACTGAACATAAACCATTTTTACCGCATGTATCAGCCGCAACTTTACCCACCTTGTAGCACTTTGCTATCGCTTCGTGAAATAGAAAGATGCTAAAGTTAGAGTAGACTACAGCTGGTTTGCACTCAAGAAGGCAAGGAAAAGTGGTTACAGATGAAGATGCAAAAATGTGGCCAAGTTTTGCCCTATCATTTTAGCATTTAAAAGTTACAAGTTGGGATCAGAGCTATATTTGTGCAAAACAATTTCATTAGCAGGGAAATCATAAGAAAAAGAAACTAGTTGGAGCCTTGCCTGCAGTTCATTTCCTCATTAAAACTACCCCAAAGAGAAGCACTTATGAACATAGGACCAATCAATGCTCCCATTTGAAGTAATCCTAATGTGTTGAATTCTGTGATTAAATTATCATTGCATGTAGAACTCAGCTTGGAGTCCCAGAAGGCAATTATCTCCTGAAGCACTGGTCACCTGAAACTACCCCAACAAATAGCACTTACCAAATTCAAAAGACAAGTCAGTGCCATTGTGAGGGTACTGATAGTGACAGTTGAAAAGCTTTTCCATTTTTAAGACTAAAATTCTGTAGCATCAGAGGAGGTCATTTGCAGGCAGAGACACCAGGAGCATGCTGCCTGCAGTTAGGATGAGATGATCTGAGCAGTTTGGTTTACAGCACCCATTATAAGCATGTCCATGCTTTGGCTTTGCTGTGGTCGTTGGCACTTGGCTATTTTTTAAAGGCCATTAAGCTTTGATTGCTTTGTTAATATCTTTGGATTGCCTCAGCATTCTTGAGCATGGGTGGACTTTTCACACATTTGAAGCATTTCATGCAAATTCACCTATTATAATGTTTTCAGAAAGTAGAAAATGATGCAGTCCTTTCTAAAGCATAGAATCACGCTAATCAAAAATCAAGTGTCAGACAAATCCTTTGGGTAAAACAGCACCCTCTAGTGTTTAAATGAGGATGTTGCTGTAATCAAGGCAATGGCAGAATCCAATGATGAACAAACAGCAACAAGACTGCCCCAAAGTGAAGCACTTATTCTTTCAAGGAATCACAAATGCTTCTCTTTGTAGTCATCTAGAGAGTTTCCTTCAAAGTAAACAAAACTGAATATAAACCAGTTGGACACAGGGAAGTCAGTCAGCAAACATTTACCCCAACTTGATAGCACTTTCTACCTTCATTGAAAAGAAAGATGCTAAAGTTAGAGTAGACATCAGCTGGTTTGCACTCAAGAAGGCAAGGAAATGTGGTTACAGATGAAGATGCAAAAATGTGGCCAAGCTTTTCCCTATCATTTTAGCATTTAAAAGTTACAAGTTGGGATCAGAGCTATATTTGTGCAAAACAATTTCATGAGTAGGGATGTCATAAGAAAAAGAAACTAGTTGGAGCATTGCCTGCAGTTCATTTCCTCATTAAAACTACCCCAAAGAGAAGCACTTATGAACATAGGACCAATCAATGCTCCCATTTGAAGTAATCCTAATGTGTTGAATTCTGTGATTAAATTATCATTGCATGTAGAACTCAGCTTGGAGTCCCAGAAGGCAATTATCTCCTGAAGCACTGGTCACCTGAAACTACCCCAACAAATAGCACTTACCAAATTCAAAAGACAAGTCAGTGCCATTGTGAGGGTACTGATAGTGACAGTTGAAAAGCTTTTCCATTTTTAAGACTAAAATTCTGTAGCATCAGAGGAGGTCATTTGCAGGCAGAGACACCAGGAGCATGCTGCCTGCAGTTAGGATGAGATGATCTGAGCAGTTTGGTTTACAGCACCCATTATAAGCATGTCCATGCTTTGGCTTTGCTGTGGTCGTTGGCACTTGGCTATTTTTTTAAAGGCCATTAAGCTTTGATTGCTTTGTTAATATCTTTGGATTGCCTCAGCATTCTTGAGCATGGGTGGACTTTTCACACATTTGAAGCATTTCATGCAAATTCACCTATTATAATGTTTTCAGAAAGTAGAAAATGATGCAGTCCTTTCTAAAGCATAGAATCACGCTAAGGACAAAATCAAAGTGTCAGACCAAATCCTTTGGGTAAAACAGCACCCTCTAGTGTTTAAATGAGGATGTTGCTGTAATCAAGGCAATGGCAGAATCCAATGATGAACAAACAGCAACAAGACTGCCCCAAAGTGAAGCAATTGTCCTTACATGGAATCACAATTGCTTCTCTTTGTAGTCATCTAGAGAGTTTCCTTCAAAGTAAACAAAACTGAATATAAACCAGTTGGACACAGGGAAGTCAGTCAGCAAACATTTACCCCAACTTGATAGCACTTTCTACCTTCATTGAAAAGAAAGATGCTAAAGTTAGAGTAGACATCAGCTGGTTTGCACTCAAGAAGGCAAGGAAAAGTGGTTACAGATGAAGATGCAAAAATGTGGCCAAGTTTTGCCCTATCATTTTAGCATTTAAAAGTTACAAGTTGGGATCAGAGCTATATTTGTGCAAAACAATTTCATGAGCAGGGAAGTCATAAGAAAAAGAAACTAGTTGGAGCCTTGCCTGCAGTTCATTTCCTCATTAAAACTACCCCAAAGAGAAGCACTTATGAACATAGGACCAATCAATGCTCCCATTTGAAGTAATCCTAATGTGTTGAATTCTGTGATTAAATTATCATTGCATGTAGAACTCAGCTTGGAGTCCCAGAAGGCAATTATCTCCTGAAGCACTGGTCACCTGAAACTACCCCAACAAATAGCACTTACCAAATTCAAAAGACAAGTCAGTGCCATTGTGAGGGTACTGATAGTGACAGTTGAAAAGCTTTTCCATTTTTAAGACTAAAACTCTGTAGCATCAGAGGAGGTCATTTGCAGGAAGAGACACCAGGAGCATGCTGCCTGTAGTTAGGATGAGATGATCTGAGCAGTTTGGTTTACAGCACCCATTATAAGCATGTCCATGCTTTGGCTTTGCTGTGGTCGTTGGCACTTGGCTATTTTTTTAAAGGCCATTAAGCTTTGATTGCTTTGTTAATATCTTTGGATTGCCTCAGCATTCTTGAGCATGGGTGGACTTTTCACACATTTGAAGCATTTCATGCAAATTCACCTATTATAATGTTTTCAGAAAGTAGAAAATGATGCAGTCCTTTCTAAAGCATAGAATCACGCTAAGGACAAAATCAAAGTGTCAGACCAAATCCTTTGGGTAAAACAGCACCCTCTCGTTTAAATGAGGATGTGTGCTGTAATCAAGGCATGGCAGAACCAAGGATGAACAAACAGCACAAGACTGCCCCAAGGAGCACTTATCCTTACATGGAATCACAATTGCTTCTCTTTGTAGTCATCTAGAGAGTTTCCTTCAAAGTAAACAAAACTGAATATAAACCAGTTGGACACAGGGAAGTCAGTCAGCAAACATTTACCCTAACTTGATAGCACTTTCTACCTTCATTGAAAAGAAAGATGCTAAAGTTAGAGTAGACATCAGCTGGTTTGCACTCAAGAAGGCAAGGAAAAGTGGTTACAGATGAAGATGCAAAAATGTGGCCAAGTTTTGCCCTATCATTTTAGCATTTAAAAGTTACAAGTTGGGATCAGAGCTATATTTGTGCAAAACAATTTCATGAGCAGGGAAATCATAAGAAAAAGAAACTAGTTGGAGCCTTGCCTGCAGTTCATTTCCTCATTAAAACTACCCCAAAGAGAAGCACTTATGAACATAGGACCAATCAATGCTCCCATTTGAAGTAATCCTAATGTGTTGAATTCTGTGATTAAATTATCATTGCATGTAGAACTCAGCTTGGAGTCCCAGAAGGCAATTATCTCCTGAAGCACTGGTCACCTGAAACTACCCCAACAAATAGCACTTACCAAATTCAAAAGACAAGTCAGTGCCATTGTGAGGGTACTGATAGTGACAGTTGAAAAGCTTTTCCATTTTTAAGACTAAAATTCTGTAGCATCAGAGGAGGTCATTTGCAGGAAGAGACACCAGGAGCATGCTGCCTGTAGTTAGGATGAGATGATCTTAGCAGTTTGGTTTACAGCACCCATTATAAGCATGTCCATGCTTTGGCTTTGCTGTGGTCGTTGGCACTTGGCTATTTTTTTAAAGGCCATTAAGCTTTGATTGCTTTGTTAATATCTTTGGATTGCCTCAGCATTCTTGAGCATGGGTGGACTTTTCACACATTTGAAGCATTTCATGCAAATTCACCTATTATAATGTTTTCAGAAAGTAGAAAATGATGCAGTCCTTTCTAAAGCATAGAATCACGCTAAGGACAAAATCAAAGTGTCAGACCAAATCCTTTGGGTAAAACAGCACCCTCTAGATTTTAAATGAGGATGTTGCTGTAATCAAGGCAATGGCAGAATCCAATGATGAACAAACAGCAACAAGACTGCCCCAAAGAGAAGCACTTATCCTTACATGGAATCACAATTGCTTCTCTTTGTAGTCATCTAGAGAGTTTCCTTCAAAGTAAACAAAACTGAATATAAACCAGTTGGACACAGGGAAGTCAGTCAGCAANCAACAAGACTGCCCCAAAGTGAAGCAATTGTCCTTACATGGAATCACAATTGCTTCTCTTTGTAGTCATCTAGAGAGTTTACTTTAAAGTAAACAAAACTGAATATAAACCAGTTGGACACAGGGAAGTCAGTCAGCAAACATTTACCCTAACTTGATAGCACTTTCTACCTTCATTGAAAAGAAAGATGCTAAAGTTAGAGTAGACATCAGCTGGTTTGCACTCAAGAAGGCAAGGAAAAGTGGTTACAGATGAAGATGCAAAAATGTGGCCAAGTTTTGCCCTATCATTTTAGCATTTAAAAGTTACAAGTTGGGATTAGAGCTATATTTGTGCAAAACAATTTCATGAGCAGGGAAGTCATAAGAAAAAGAAACTAGTTGGAGCCTTGCCTGCAGTTCATTTCCTCATTAAAACTACCCCAAAGAGAAGCACTTATGAACATAGGACCAATCAATGCTCCCATTTGAAGTAATCCTAATGTGTTGAATTCTGTGATTAAATTATCATTGCATGTAGAACTCAGCTTGGAGTCCAGAAGGCAATTATCTCCTGAAGCACTGGTCACCTGAAACTACCCCAACAAATAGCACTTACCAAATTCAAAAGACAAGTCAGTGCCATTGTGAGGGTACTGATAGTGACAGTTGAAAAGCTTTTCCATTTTTAAGACTAAAACTCTGTAGCATCAGATGAGGTCATTTGCAGGCAGAGACACCAGGAGCCTTTGGAAAAGCTTCTGTCTCTTGCTTGTCTATTTCCATGGCTTAGCTTTAAACCTACAAGTAAAGCACTACTTGGTCATTTATTTAGTCTTAAAATGGCTGAAAATTTAATTTCTGAGACAACAAACTGTAGACAGATAGCGGTTTTCTTAATTCAGAACTCATATTGGTGCGTTTGCAAAACCATGAACCATGCTTTCATGTTTTCTGTGTACTTGAGAAACCAAGACAGACAGTGTGGCACACTGACCCGAGCATAAGCTTTATAAATTCCACAGTTAAACCTTTCTAGTGAGAGTGGGGTGCTAATGAGATGCAGGACATAATGAATTATAATTATTTTACTACCTCAGAAGTTACCACAGCTCAGACCCACACTCCGATCAACCGATATGCACATGCTTTTCTCACAGTGATGTAAATAGAGTCATTGTCTGTCAAATGGTTTGGGAATCAGTTGGAAGAGGAGTGAGCATGTTTCTTTTCACTTTTTGTACATTATTTTATTAATAGGTTTTGGGAATATCACACAAATCATATAGATACCTTGAAGTTCACTGGTTTGACACTGGTGGCCAAAAGTTTGGAATAATCAAGTTTTGAAAGAAGTCTCTTCTGCTCAAAAAGGCTGCATTTATTTGATAAAAAAACAAAACATTAATATTGGGAATTTTATTACATTTAAAATAACGGTTTCTATTTTGAAATGTACAGAAAAAATGAATTATTCCTGTGATGGCAATGTCAAAAATCAAATGAGTGGTTGTGGTTTGATTGTTTCCCTGATATATTCTTTGTTTGATACATTCATAAGTGCCTAATCAATGTAGATATTCAATATATCTTGAATGAAAAACTATACTGACCCTTATTAGACTGATCCTGATTGATCTTGGCCTTGCATAGACAATGTTTCCATCAATGTCTCTCTTTCTCCAATGCACCCTTGGTTCAGGTGTCTTTACTGGTGCCGTTTCCTCCTCTTCCTGCAGCTCACCAAGCAAGTCATCAAGACTTTGGAGCTCATCATTGAGTTCTTGATGATCAACCAGTTTATCCAGCTTCATAAACTGTTCTTGGAGTTCTGAATCACTCATGGTGATGGGCAGAAACACAAACAGACAGAAAGACTCACAACAAAGATGGACAGATACGACAGCTACAGATGTAAACAGAGAGAGATAGAGAGAAAAGAGCGAGCGAGCTACAGAGAGAGACAAGTCCAGGTTAACAAGACGGACGTGGCTCTTAAAAGTGCCTTCGTTTTGTGTGTGTGTGTGTGTGTGTGCATGTGGAGGGGGGTAAAAATAAAGGAGAATGTTGAAAGCTGGCAAATTTGAAGGACCTGATAAGAGAAAAAACAAATATTCAGAATTGAACTCCTTACATGTTTACCAGTATTTTCTTCATCAGTGTTGGTAGATTGGGCAGTTTTTGATTGGTTTTGAGTTGTACTACGTGGGATAAAATGGCCTTGGACAGGTGGAATTTTGATATTTCTGTTGTACCCTTTTATTTCTTTTATGGCAAAAATGACAGACATGGGAAATAGTTTACAACGTAGCCTTCTTTAGAGAAGAACACTTAATTTGCTTTATTATGACATATTGAAAAATTGTGATGAGCCACAATATTGTTGTCGCTATGAATGAATTTGTATGGTTTATTATTGGTAAGATTTGTGTGTTGACTATATAATTTTGTGTGGATTTTGAACAATTGCTGGAAAACAAACCAATCTGGCGACACTGTTCTTCATCTGAACATGTATTAATGGCTAGTGTTGTGAGCTACTGTAATATGGGTAACTGAAAACACATCATAACTAAAAATCATACAATCTCCTATGATATTACCTTGCATGATTATATGTGAAAAAACTAACTAACGTGAATTTAATTAACTAACTTATCTAGCCTACTACACATTTGGTGCAGCAAGTTATATTTTTATAATGTCTGGCTGTCATTTACTGCATCACGAAACTACCTTGCACTTCTAAAGGTTCTAAACACAACTTTTGTTCCGTAAATTTAAGGACTGTTCCCATCTGTATTAATTAACTGTTCTACTCATAGACATAATAAATACCTATATATTTTGTATTTATATGTCTATGGTTCTACTTACCAAGTGGAAAATCGCAGTGGACCTTGGGATCGAGCCTTACAATGACGTCAGCGCCACTGATTAATTGATTTATTAATAAAAAATACAAATAAAACATCAATCAATCATTTAATCAATCAATAATCAAATAGATAAATAAATAAATAAATAATAGGTTTTCGTTTTAATCATTGATTAATCGTTTTGCCTTATTCCTAATGTTAACCGGTTTTTGTTAAATGTGGACCAAAATCATCACAATTAAAAGAACTAAATACTTAAACTACTTCAGTCTGTGTTCATTGAATTTATTTAATACACGAGTTCACAATTTGAGTTGAATTACTGAAATAAATGAACTTTTCCACGACATTCTAATTTATTGAGATGCACCTGTATTCTGCCAAGATCAACAACAGGGATGCATTTCCCAAAATCATTGTAAGCATAATGCGTACAATGCAAATTGCCTTTTCTTTCAAACGTTATGGAAAAAGTTGTCCAATTACAGATACTTCTGTTTTCAAATTCGACTCTAGTATTTGAACCATTTCAATCAGGTTTTACAACCTATCATAACACTGAAACGGCTTTGCTAAAAGTGATGAATGATTTGCAACTTGCGGTTGACTCTGGTGAAAATGCAGTTTTGGTTTTAATGAATTTAAGTGCCGCTTTTGACAAAGTTGATCACGACATTCTTTTGTCACGCCTTGAACACTGGGTAGGTATTAAGGATACGGCATTATCGTGGTTTAAGTCATAACTTAAATCCAGGACAATTTCAGTGGCTATCGGAGGTCTTCCTCAATCTTCACTGGCTTGTTTGCAGATGGTCCAGAATGCAGAGGCCAGATTGTTAACTGGTGCAAAAAAACGTGATCATATCACTCCAATTTTAGTGTCGCTCCACTGGGTTCCGGTCTCCTTTAGAATTCAATTCCAAATTTTGTTGATTGTTTTTTAAAGCACTTAATGTACAAGCCCATCATACATTTCTGATCTTATCTCATTTAATTCTGCTCCTAAGTCCCTCAGATCTGCTAATACAGCTCTTTTAAATGTCCCATGTTCACGACTTAAGTTTAAAGGTGACAGAGCCTTTGCTGGTTGGGGGTTGACCACGTTTATGATCATTCACTGACGGAGAGTGCTCTGTTTATTTCGCTTTTTAAGTCTAGACTTAAAACGCATCTTTATTTTATGGCCTTTCCTGATTTTTAATTTATGGATTAGTGCTGTTATCTTGGATTTTTAATTTGTATTTTATTTTATATACTTTACTGTATTTTATGATTGTTTTGTACAGCAGTTTGGTCAGTGTAAGCTGAATTTAAATGTGCTTTATAAATAAAATTTACTTACATAAGTAGATCATACAGATAATTGGTGCTAAAATTTTCTACAATATTCTTGGACTGTAAACCAGTCTTCTCAGCATGCTTTCAGAGTTCCTTTGGCATGATTTCCGTCAGGAGATGGTGTCGTCTGCCTTTGAGCTTTTGCAGGGAGCCAAGGTCTTCACCAAGCTTGACCTCTGGAATGCCTATCACCTGATTCACATATGTGAGGGGGATGAGTGGAAGACTTGAGTGGAAGCTTTCAACACACCCACGGGACACTTTGAGTACCGGGTCCTACTGTTTGGTCTGACCAATGCCCCAGCTGTCTTCCAGGCCCTGATCAATGATGTGTACATGGTAAACAGATTTGTCTTTGTGTATCTCGATGATATCTTGATATTTTCCCCGTCTCCCCAGGTACACACTCAGCATGTTTGCAAGATGCTTCAATGGCTGCTGGAGAACCAGCTTTATGTCAAGGCGGAGAAGTGCGTCTTCCATGCCCAGTCAGTTGTTTTTGGGGTTCATCATTTCTGCGGGAGAGATCAAAGAGGACCCCTGTAAAGTAAGGGCCATTGCCGAGTGGTCAGCTCCTGACTCTCGTAAGGCTCTACAGCGGTTCCTGGGGTTTGTCAACTTTTATTGGCATTTAATCCGAAACTTTGGTCAGATTGCTGCACCCTTAACAGCACCCATCTCTCCCATGGTACCGTTCAAATGGAATGATGGCGCACAGGAGGATTTTGATAAATTAAAGTCTCGGTTTATCTCTGCTCATGTCTTGTCTATTCCAGATCCTGAACGTGGATGCCTCTGATGTCGGACTAGGCGTGGTCCTATCACAGCGTCACGCCAGGATGGGAGGGTGCATCCTTTTGCCTTCTTCTCCCACCACCTTAGTCCCTCAGAATGGAATTACGACATAGGCAATCAGGAGTTGTTGGTGGTCAGGCTGGCTTTGGGGGGTGGCATCCCTCTCCTGGGACATCGAAAGACGTGTAGAGGAGGCTTTGTGTAAAAGCCCAGTGCCGATGGGGGGTCCAGCGGGCAGCCTGTTTGTTCCCACCAAACTGTGCTCTGAAGTAATCCAGTGGGGTCACTCATCCAGGCTGGTCTGTCACCCAGGAGTCCGGAGGTCGCTGGGTGCCATCCGTCAGCGATTTTGGTGGCCGTCCATGGCCAAGGATGTCAGGCAGTTCGTGGCTGCCTGCTCGGTGTGTGCTCAGAACAAGACTTCCAATGTGCCTCCCATTGGTCTTTAGGAAGTGCACTTACTGTGCATTTACTGACTTTTGGTGACCCAGGAAGCAGTCCCTGGATAGTAATGAACAAAAGAGGACAATTCAATTCATCATGGTACCATGTGTGTACAGAAAATCATGACAGCCAGACACATTCTCGTATTTTAATTCCTTGGCAGACTTGGCATCATCATTCAATGGACCTAACATTTAAATGTCCATTGTTCCACAAATGAAACTAGTAAACATGATGTGAGTATACTGTTTGAGACACCAGATTTGGTCTTATGTTGTGCTATTGTCAGCAGAAAGAAATTCATAACAAATTAAAAGAATTGACAGGAGACCTGCTATGCAGAGGGTCTGGAACTCAGCGGGGTTCTGGGGAGATGTCGGGGAAGATCAGCCACTGAGTGCCAGCTGGACTCTAACTGCTCTGCTTAGGGTCACATCTACATGATGTGATGGACAGCCATGCCAGAAAACATCAGTCAAATTATCATACTGCACTAATGATAGTGCTGAAGTGATGGAAAAGGTCTCCTGGCCATGAAACCAAAGGAATGTGTGAATGACAAGTTTATGAGTAATAAAATGCTCTTGATTATAATTAGAGAGAAAAAGAGAGAGATTGTGCTTCTGATTATCACACAGTGGTTTGCCTTTGTAAAGTCCACCCAATTGGCCCAATGACGGAATCCAATGGCGTGGGCGAAGGTATAATGCGTGTATGTCTTTTATTTGTATTCGTTCATCAGAGACCCGATGTCGCATTTGAGTCTCGCATGGTAGGCGTGGATCTCGATTACAAACTCACCAGTCTGATTTTAGTTAGAAGATGTAGGTTGATTAATACCTTTAAATCTGCCCCCTACTGCTTGCTTTTGACAAAAAGTGTAGTTTGCTTGCTAAATCAGTGACCGACAGAAATCAGAAGAACAAATTCAACATAGTCACACATGTAATTTGAAATTGATGGACAATTTCAGTATTACAGTTATTCTAATTTTACACAAAACAGATCTACAACCTTTTACCTAAGTACTTCATAAAACACTTACAGTAAAACAATCATCTGTTTTGAAGAATAAACTCAAATAGTCTATGTGTAGTAGCACAAATAACTATGATGTGTGTTCTATGAGCACAATGTGTTTAACACTCAAATATAACATTGGGTCCCTGATGAATGAATGATTGAAAGTATGGGCTGTCCAGAATAATCAATCTAAATCTAATCTAAATTAATACATAATCGATATTTGTGATCAGTTTTTAATGAGAAACATTGTCTAAATTTAGTGATCACTTAAAATTGGAGTCATATTGAAAACGGAGCTAGACTAAAATTGAAACTAAATCTTGATAAATTAAGTGAACTTTGCAGAAGCACATGTAAAAGACCTACACGCATTTTACCTTTGCCCATGCCATTGGATTCCGACTTTACAATTCGTTCTACCTTTTAGAGCTTGAGATGGAAAAACAGAACCAGGACTACATAGAGACAGCAGATCTTACTTTACACAAAGGCTGGATAGAGCAACACACACCATGAGATAACTGACCACAAACATGGCCATCCGAGCATCATGCCACAGAGGGTTTGTATAATTCAGTTGATTCTGCCCTTTTGGACTGTTTTGCTCACACAAACTCATATCCTTTCAAACATATTTCTGTAAATATTCCCCAAATTAATGTAGAATCAACATAAAGGAAGTATTTTAAATTATTTGTTTACTGGCATGTGTCATGGCTAGTATTGCTAAATACTATCAAGAGTATTGGCAATGCAAGTAACTTACGTGGATTTTTGTTTTTCAAATTTGAGGTTAAAACAGCTAATAATAGGCATTCAACAATATATTTGAATCATTTTTAACATTTAATACACAAACTGTAAATTATTAGACTACAGCATTAACAGCAATAACAGAACATAGTTGTTCTTATAACAACTTTTGATTTAAATATTTGCTTTTATTTATGAGAATTAACTCCAGATGTCTCGCTTGGGCCACGGGGAATCTGTCCCTTAGCTCTCCGCTCTCCTATTTGAATAAGAGATATTTTTCAGCTACCGTGGCTGGACCATCCTCTTACCAAATGGCATGCATGTGCTTGTCTCAGGAAATGAAGAAGAAGAAAACGATCCTGCATATTTATATTAATTAATTTTATAGCATTAAACAGAATCACATAAATTACAACAGTTTATTTGTCATACAAAGAGCTAATTAAGAAAACAGAAAAATCTGGATAAATATCACTTTAAAACATTATTTTAGTGGGTATGCTAGGTGGTCATTTCAATCAGCTAGTACTATTTTGAAAAGTCAAATGTTCAAAAAGTTTGAAATACAGTTCATGGTATTATTGGTCTTTAGGATGCAGTGCAATGTCTCCTTGTACGGTCTATACAGTATATAGTATCCTGTTGAAGCTTTTGTAGTGAACAAGTTCAATGAACTAGTGAGAGTGAATATAAGTTTTGCTCATACAAAAGTGTATTAATTCTAAAATCCACAGGCCCAAAATTCGCCCACAAAAGGGGCAACACGCCTAATGCCCCAAGAACAGGTTCTTTAATGTCCTTGGTCCTGCAACAAATTGTGACTCCAAATAAACTTATCTGCCCCAGAACAAAGTACCAAGCATGGTTTGCAAAATATGACAATAATGCCTTGTTCTACAGATATGGTGATCTCAGAATTGATGATTTCTATCTCTACCTCATCTCGAGCTTTTGGTTGTATATTTATTACTTGGATCAAATAGTAAGGTAATTATCTTGATAATCTCTCTGCGATACTTTTAGGGCAACATAAAAGTAACTATTTATGGGCTGGATTGGCACGTAGCTGCCAGGATGATTCGTTTAAGTGCCGAGCCTGATATAGCCAAAGGCCATTTCATTAACCAGTTCAGTCTGAAACTACAAAAAATACACTAACACATATTGTTAACTGACAACACTTAATAGGAACAGACCAATTATTTTTCAAATCAGTTTGATGCAAACAAAAAATAACCAAGCTTCATTATTTCCTATGGATAATGGTTTCCCGTCATCTGGTTGCCTAAGGTTGCACGCCATCTGACTGCTACTTAAAACACTACCATAAAAGATTGAAGATGTCTGTTATCCTTGTCAGTTACTGTGCAGTACTCACAGAAAGGTCTCTAAAAATATCTTCTAACCTGAAGCACACACCAAGCCAGCTTTTTCTCGAAAGTAGGTACACAAGAGGCTTGGGCTTGGGATCCCTTATAAAGCATGTGCAGAATATACCAACGCCCACAGTCAGATACAACATCCACGTATTGACTGGTTTTGCTTTTATAATTAGTCTCACAGGCGGAGAACTGGAAAAGTCCCTTCTCTGAAGTTCAAAACACATGCTAACGCATCAACAAATTAGGAGCTGTTTCGGGCTCTGTCCAGGTGGTTTTTGGATAAGAGAGACCACCGGAAGTGTAGACGGATCTATTATCCCTTTACATATTTTGACTAGACCAAAGACAAAGGATGGGGCAACAAGCGCCAAATTATTCCGGTTTAAATAACCACTTCTGTAACGTGCTGACATTTGCATCTTTCTGTCTGCCCACGCACACTTCCAACATCCGCCCTCAAGCAATGCTGGCTACTCCACGGTCACTACGGTCGACGTTTTCTCCCTTGTTTTGGTTTCATGGTAGACTCGAACCTATAGGTCTAAGCTCGGGCTGACGGATTTGCCAAAATTTTATATCATGCATATGTTCTTAAGTTTCCTGGGCTCGAAAAGTCGATTACAATATAATAATCCGATATCGATATGAACCTATTTAAAAAAGCGTTTGCATAAAAACGGGCGGCAAGGAACCTTCGCCTCCCCTCCCACAAAGACGGATGAGTTGGTCTTCACCTACACACGCTATAAAAATACATCCTTTATTTGACCATCTTGCACTAACGCTACTCCTATAACTATATAATATTGAGGGTAAATGTGTGCAAATAAAAAATGTTTCGAGCCTTTATTTATTGTTCCTCCCTGTACATACACGCCAAGAAATGGATGAATCACTGTGTCAATATCTCAGACTCTCCTGTATTAATTTATTATTTTTGGTACTTGCAAACTGTAGGCTAACATCCAGTCCAAAAAGTTTTGAACAGAAGATTTTTTAAATGGGTTTTTAAAATCGTCTTGCGGCTCAGAATCCTTCATTTATTTGATCCAATACAGGGCCGAAAACGTTAACATTTTGAAAGTAGGTTATTTTACTATTTAAAAATACGGGGTTTCTATGTGAAAATAATTTTATTCCTGGTGATTTCAAAGCTGAGCTTAGCATGCTTAACGCCGGTCACATGATTCTTCAGAAATCATTCTAATATCTGATTTGCTGCTCAAAAACATTTATTATTATGATGTTGAAAACAGCGCAGTAGATTTTTTTCAGGTTTCTTTGAGGAATTAAAAAAGTTCGGAGAAACCGGCATTTATCTGAAATAGGCAGATTGTTTTGTAACATTATACATGTCGTTATCATCAATTTAAACACTTGCTAATGAAAGTAATCATTTCTATAAAATATAATTTTAAAAAGATCTTTTGAATGGGTATAGTGTATAGAGATGTTACAGAAGACCTGTTATATTTCAGATAACATAGCTATCTTGATCTTTCTATTCATCCAGAATCCTGAAAAATTTACGCACTGGATTTAAATAGTGATATCATGCAATCCAGCAGATTGACGAGTGCTGAAGGATCATGTTACACTGAAGACTGGAGTAGTGATGCTGAAAATACAGCTTTGATCACAGGAATAAATTACATTTTTTAATATATTCAAATAGAAAGCAGTTAATTTAAATAGTAAAAAATATTTCACAACATTACTGCTTTTGGTGCATTGGATCAAATAAATGCGGGCTTGGTGAGCAGAAGATAATTCTTTAAGAAACATTACAAATCTTGCAGTTCAAAAACCTTTGACTGGTAGTGTAGACTGATTATTCTTATAGATTGAAACGTGCATTAACCAGGATAACGAGTATGAAACATGCTCCGAGTTGCTTCAGAAAACAAAAAAATAGAGCAACAACAAAAGCATGTTGCTGGAAATGGGTTTATTATTGAAATTGCAAACTGATTGTCTGCCAGCAGGAGGCTCTTTGAGAGCGGTAGAACTAGTGGTTTCTCCAGTAATGGCTGTAAACAAAGCAGCTCCGCTCATGAACGCTACTTTATCAGATAAAAATGCCATCTAAACTATTCTGAAGACAGTCGGTTCCCTTCAGAGATACATTCATATAAAACACCCGTGCGTTTTGATTTTGAAACGTGCAGTGCTCATGTTTATTCAACGAAGTCAAACGCCACAAATAAATCAATGTATGGGAAACACTGGTAATGTTTATCGAAATATCGGAAATGTGTTTAAAAATCATATCACCGTTATTGAAAAAAATTATATCGCGATACATATTGATATTGAATTATTGTCCAGCCCTAGTCTAAGCCCTGGATGTATCAAGCATTAGTTAATTTTTGTATTACTATAATTATTGGAGTTATGCCAATAAAGATTTGAAGTGTCACCATAACAGATGAGCACACTGTAAAAACCTCAAACATGTGATTCTGATACGAATTTATACTCTGAACTTAGATAATATTACTTCTGTATTTCATCTAAAATGATTCTCTGTTGAAACCCCCATACTAAATATCTGCCAGTAATATGTATGCCTTCAGATCTTTGCATAGTGGAGTGCATTAGACTCTGACAACAGTGTGTCAGGTTCTCTCTCTCTCTCCTTCTCTCTCTCCCTCTCTCCCTCTCTCCTCTCTCTCTCTCGCTCTCTCTCCTCTCTCTCTCTGTGGTGTTGTGTGTCAGAAAACAGCAAAAAAAGCTGAGCACACAAACATCTGAAAATCCCAGAATACAGTACCTGACTGACATCTTTCCATCCCATGTGGTGGCTATGTTTTTCTGCCAAAAACAAAGTGACATTTAAAGACACATCAAGCAATTATTCTGATCTTCTTTAAAGGTGGATATATATATTTTGTAAGTTATTTATTTGTTATGTTTCCTTGACTACCTGAAGCTATTGGGGAAAGCAAAGTACTCTTTTGCCTATATTTCTACAGTTAAAATATGAGGGATGATTTTTTTTTTAATAGAGAATGAGGAGTTACGTCACAAACTTTTCACTCCGCATTGCATTTCGGGAAGGCGCCGCCATATTAGCAGGATACGCTATCCGTTCCCATGGTTACTTCTCATTCTCTATAAGGATAAATGCTTCTCTTTTGTTTTGTTTTTGCCTTTAAGTTAAACAACCATTCATTCTTCATTGTTTCGTTTGCAGGGAAGATAAGGTATTTTATCGCACTGCATGGTATGCACTGCATTTCTCTCTTAGGTTTTGTAGAATTTGGTTTACAGTGTTTACCCGATTAGAGTGAAAACAGTTTCGCTCGCTGCTCAGTCATCATATGGTACATTATCCAAATAAAAGTGTGTTCAACAAGCTGACAGAAGTCCATTTCTTTGTTGGAAACTTTTAAATGACAAAGTATAATTGTTGTCATTATAAATATTCATTTTTCCATGGCCACGGAGGAGAATCAGAGATTGTGGGTCACATTCAGCGAACAGTCACGAACTCACTGTACTTTTTATATTTATTTCAACAAATGACAAGCAAAATCAAATCCCTAGGAGCTTGGGGAAAGTTTTGTAGCATTTTCAAATGCTGATTCAATGTGCTTAAGACAGTGATGCTAAAAGACATGCAGATGAGCCAGAATATTAATGTGACATGTTCAAATGTAAAGCGTTTTCCTCTCTTTAGAAAACTGTAATCTAGAAAGCGCTTCTGGATTAAGGGAGCGATTTCTAAAGTTCATATTTTGGGCTCATCTGTTTTTCCACACATATTATGCTTTAGTAAGATGTGTGTACAGAATGTGGTCTTTAAATATCACTCGGTGCATTAAGCGCGTTCTTTATATGAGAGGAAAATTGCGTTGCGTTCACATTTTGATCTTATATGCATATCTGCACATAGTATATGCTTTACAATTTTGTCTTTATCACTGTCTTGGTACGTTAAGCCACTTTAAGCATTTTAGAAAGTCCAAGTTCTGCTAATTCACAAGCTTAGTGAGAGTCATGCTCGCAAAGAAGGTAATGTTAACTATTAAACCAACCAAATCAAAACTTTCAAAAACACACATCAATGTGGTTCTTTTATTGAGTGAGAGTCAGTGGGTTTAATCAGTGACATTAACAGATTTACTATTCGGCGTCTTCTCCGCGACCTCCTTCCCTTGGTGTTTTTACACATAGAAAAGGCGAAAAAACATATTGCATTGTCCAGTTTTCTCTCAGAACGATGATCTGAGTTACTATTGCAATTATCGATGCAGTATGAATGACATACACCGGTGACATTTTTCACAATCACGACAAACAATCAAATACTGCCCTAAACTCAGTAGCGGAAAGGCAGCTCTATCCTGCAAGTATGGCGGATAAACAAAGCAGTTTCCCAGAACTCAACGCGGCGTTACGTCACATTCTCATTCCTAATTGTGACTGTGACATTGTTAGCCTCCAGGATATCTAAAAATAAATAGTCTAAAAATATCCTTATGGCAAACATCTCAGGTGTCTGAGGAAAGAAAAACTGTCTTTTCCTGACTAAGGAGCATTTATTGCTTTCAAATGATTAAAAAACTGGGTCATCTGGCCATGACATAAAGTGGCATCTTATAAAATTGAATATAATGGTGTCCAGACTTTCTGTTGGAACACTTCTTTACAAAAGTTGTTTCAATATAGTTGGGTTGGCTAGAGTTCATGGTCATATGTGACATGATGACTCATTGTGTTTCCTAGAGGTGTGAATGTTTGTTTGTTTGTTTGCAGGATCTTGCATCTCTCATGGTAAACTGATTCCTCACAGAGCTTGTTTGAATCTCACAGCACATGGCTCATAGAGTTTCAGAAGATTTGGATGTAAACCTCGGGAACTGTTGTATTCCTCTGCACTTTTGGCAAGGCAGGAGACTTCAGGGATCAGAGGAATGTTATGATTTAATGAGACAAGTTCAGCTGGCTAATCAAACAACTTTCAAATTACACACTGAGATGTAACAGCTGTGTACCAACTTTGCTGACCTGCTCAAAGGGGATATTCAGTGCAAACCAATGATGATTACTTATAATCATACAAATGGGTCTTCCATTTATTTAACATAAAAGTATAGTCATCTAAAAGAGATGTGCTGAATGTCTGTAATTATGAATAATTTCAAGTCTAATTTTGTGCAGCTTGATTATAATACATGTGGTAACATTTATTTATTTACTCAGTACTTACAAAGCATGTATTGCACATGGACATATATTCTACATCCCTAATCCTACCCTAAACCCTAATCCTAACTTAACAACTACCTTACTAACTATTAATAGCAGCAATTTAGGATTTTCATGAGGCAAAAGTCATAGTTAATGGTTTGTTAACGTGAGATCAGACCCAAAATATAGTGACTCATGGCAGTCCCTTTCAGATAAGCTTATTAGTTTACATTTGAATCAATGGCCTATATCACCTTTAGTTAACCCAGAATAAAGAACAATTCATTAAGAAATACAACCATGGCAATTTTCTCTATTATTTTGCTAAAGGGTTTGCCTTTGTGTTAAAAACAATTTATAATTAAAAAATATCTGTTACTGTGCCATCTAGTGTGTTGGTCACCCATAGAACCTGACAGTGGAATAATCTCTGTAAAGGAATACATTTGCTAGCTCTTCATATTTCAGTTCTCATCGACTACAACATAATACTGCTGGAAATAAATAAATATGTCGATACCCGGTTCACTTAAAAGAATCAATACCCTGATATCCTGTCTCATTTGAATCATGACATGTTCTGCTGCCAGTGTATCCTCAAGACAAACAATATTTCTGCCATGAGCCACCCCCTCATACACTTTGGTTAAGCGACAATCTGAGAAAAATTGTAATTGCAAATGGATTCCGTTTCACTGCTTTATATGCTACTCAGTGAACCATTAAAACCTCAACCCTCATCCAGGCTTATAACATGGAAGAACTGTTCCTGAAATTAGACATAAGAATAAGAAAGAAAAAAACATAGATCTATTACATGTCATCATGCATGTTTCTTGTTTGGAAAGGTCTGGTCCATAGTGTTTATCCCACCAATTAGCTCATAGTCTGCTCTTTTGTTCTGCTCTTTGTGTTTATACGTATATATATATATATATATCCTGTATTTTAGCAAACGCTTAGGTATATTGTAGTCAGACAATAGCCTTTTTACCCTGTAAAAATAAATAAATAAATACAAGTTTTTACAACTTTAGCCCCCTGGTTTCACAGACGAGGCTTAAGCCTAGTCCCAGACTGAAGTGTAAGTCTGAGCTGTTTCAACTGAAACAAACTGATTGATTGATCTTAAAATATGTCAGTGCCTTTGTTTTGTCTCGAGATGCACACCAGTAATGTTTTTTTCTAAGGCACGTTTATACAAACTACGTGAAGTCCTAATTGACCCTATTGCCTATCATGGCTTTAACCTTAAGCCCTCTGAAACCATGCTATATTTCCAATTGCCAGTTATTTTTCTAAAATCTCCTTTACTGTAATGTCTTTCACATTTTGAGTCCTGCTGCGTTACTTATAACCTTATTTATTTATTTGTTTGTTTATTTTTTAATTGTAATTTTGATGTATATCGTTTGTTGTTTCTTATGATTGTGATTTTATTTCTCATTACTGTGACTATATCTCACATCTGTGACTCTGTGTCTAAATTTCACAATTGCGACTTCATATCTCACAATATTACTTTATTACTTACTTTAAAGCCAGAATTACATTTTCTTATTCTGAGGAAACTCAAAAGTTCAAAAGTTTTTAATCTTATGTTTATGAAGTGTTTACTGCAGCATGATAATGTTACCAAGCTCATTACAGTCACAATCCGCTGGCAATAAAAACGTGCTAAAATGAAAATGAGTTCATTCAATCTTCTCATAATTAGCATAAGGCTGAACTGCTTGAAATTGATGATTTGAGAAGAAATTAGAAGCTCATACATCAAGAAAATCCACTTTGATCTGTCAGTTGATTGAACTGGAGCTTCTGTATGACAATTTGATACCTTTTTAAATTATTTTTCCAATTAAATTCAGAGCCCTGTTTCTTACTATCCTGTCAGCATTTCCCAGCATTTGCTATCAAATCATGCTAGACTTTTCAGATTTGTGACCTTTTGGTCTGTTTTGCATTTCTTTCAGATGTGTCATGTCACTCGCTCTACACACACTATACGATCATAAGTGCTAACAGAGAGACTCATTAATGGACCTCTAGATCATCTCAAATGTCAGACTTCTTATAATATGAGATCATTGTCATATTGTTCCTTTTTCAGATGTCTGTGAGTCATGGCCGGGAATAATCTTAAGGGCTTTGTTTCACATGCAGAAACCCTCATATGCATCAGTGAATGTGAAAGAATACAGGATATTAATATGAGAGTTTTTATTTTTATTATGTTACAACAATTTAATATCTGTGGTTGGGTAAATAATTGAATTAACATCTCTGATACAGAGGGTCCTGTTTTGTATTGTGGCAACCTTGTTGTATTGACACCATGTGACTCAGCTCTCAGTGTGCTATTGTGCTCTGTGGTGATGTAGATACTGCATATGTATGGCTGATGTCTGGATGTCAGACAGCGGGAAGACACATAACAAGGATAATCAATGCATAATGAATTTACAGGCCTTCAGTAAAACATCGTAGCCTTATGTATGAAAAAAAAACGCCAGAGCATGACTAAACAGACAGGGTCATGCTGAACATAAATCCATGCATTAAAGTATTTGGCACATGGTAAAATGGCTAGACAAGGTCACAAAACTTGAGTCGGAATCCATCTTTCCTTGTCTGAAGAATATCAAGAGGCTCCAAAGTTGTACAGTTTAAGAAGGAACTTCAATATCTTATTTACATATATGTTTGTAAAAGCTGCACAAAATAAATACATACATACATGCATAAAAACAGAGTGGGACAGCTGGGATGGCAGAGCTGGTATCGCGAGGGGTGTGTGGGGAACGAGTTACTGGCCCCCTGTTAATTGCAGAACTGTTTTTGTTGTTGTTTTTTAGTAAGGGAACGTCTCGGTTACGTGTGGTAACCCTCGTTCCCTGAGGAGGGAACGGAGACGTTACGTCAGTGACTGACGAATTGGGATCTCGCCCGAGAGCCCAATCACCTTCGAGTGTTAACTAAACAAGCCAATGACAGTTGGCGTGCGTGTTTCGCCACGCGCACCCCGCTCCGCAGCGCGGGTATAAAAGGAGAGCTTGTGCAAACGCACATCAGTTTTTCGCTGAGGATCCGAGACTACGTGCCCCGGCCGTACAACGGTGGTACAGCAACTGTGGCAACGGAAAGTAACGTCTCCGTTCCCTCCTTCAGGGAACGAGGTTTACACAAGTAACCTAGACGTTCCCATTCAGTCAGTCACGTTCAACGTTACGTCATTGACTGACGAATTGGGATCCGTATGGAAAACGCCACTATTGCTGACCCCTTCCAGTGCCCTGCGGAAGCTGGCAAGTCCCCCCACACCAGCTGGGGCGGAAGATAGGACAGCGGCTAGGCAGGTGTCCGCCACTGCTGTTCCATACAGTGGTGCATTGGATCGGAAGCGGCCTGTCCAGCGGCACTGTAAGCCTTAGCTGTCAGAGCGGACGAGAACTTTCAGGCCCTGGATGGAAGGCGTGGACTACCCCTCCAGGCGGCTGCGTTTTGCGGGCAGAGCTGCATGGCAATCGCTCGCTCGACCGGAGGGATTTCCACATACCCTTGGGCCGCCCCCCCTCCCTGTCGAGGGTGGTGAGGACGGAGGGGGTATCAGGTCTGTTTCGGGCAGAAAAGGTGCCTTCCAAGACTTAGTAACCTCCTTATGCACTTCCGGGAAGAATGGAACCGTAGGCGGCTGCCGAAGCCCGGCCTGCGCCACCAGGAACCAATCATCCAGCCTCGAGCGTTCGGTAGAAGTCGGAGGCCTCCAGTGCAGCCCGACACTCTCAGCGGCCCGGGAAAGCTTAGCGGTCAGCTCTGGATCTGACTCGGTCAACGCCACTCTACCTGACGGTGGCAACGCAACCGAATCGTCTTCTCCAGAGCCTAGCTCGCCCTCCGATTCAGCGATCGATTCATCCTGTCATCCGCCTGTGCTCCGCTCAAGATGCTGGACCCCGCCCTGTCCGGGGACCCAGCACACTCGTCCGGAAGCACCCGGTGGTGCGACATGCTCGAGGAATGAGAGGCACGCGGAGACGTACTCGACGGGGAAGCACTCACCGTAACCCTCAGGTCTCCCTGACCATGAACCGAAGTAGCCCTCCGAGAAACAGAGGAGCTAGAGCGGGGCATGGCAAAGGGATACCCCCCCCGTTTAATGAGGAGATATCTAGACCGCAAAGTCGCGATGGTCATGTTCCCACACTGAGAACACAACTCATCCATGAGCGCTGCTTCAGCACGCTGTAAGCCCAGGCACGAGATGCAGCGATCATGACCATCAGATGGAGGCAGAAAACGACCACATCCAGAAACGCACGAAGTCGGGAAGCATCTTTAAAAAGAACCCCCGCGCTCGTGGATGCTCTTTTAGAATTTGCTTTTCAGAAAAGGAAAAACACTCTTTATAAAAGCGCTGAATCGCCCAGGGAAGGGTCGCGCGGACCGCAGAGAATGAAGCTGCCGCTCGCCGAGGGTTTCCGCGCCTGGATGGCAACCGCCCGCTGATAACGCCGCACACACAACCAACGCAGCTGTTTCTCGAACACTCGCGATATTCGTTCCTGTAAGAAGGCTCGGCTCCCCGCCGAAAAGCTGATGTGCGTTTGCACGCGCTCTCCTTTTATACCCGCGGTGCGGGGCGGGGTGCGCGTGGCGAAACACGCACGCCAACTGTCATTGGCTTGTTTAGTTAACACTCGAAGGTGATTGGGCTCTCGGGCGAGATCCCAATTCGTCAGTCACTGACGTAACGTTGAACGTGACTGACTGAATGGGAACTGGGCTGTTTGTCACTTTGTCACAAGGGCTATATCTCATTAACTGTAAAGTCCAATAAATTGTATGTTCCTGCTAAAAGTGTCTGCTAAAAGAATAAATGTAAATGTATGTAGAACGTAAAGCATTACACATGATGATCATTTATGGAGTTTCTACGTCACTTATTGTAGTCCTCTCCGTCTCAAGGCTTGTTCCACACACATACAGTATGCGCTCTTCCGCTCTCAAGTGTTCTGAAGAGGAGACAAACTCGAGATTCAAGAGCCTCGCCAATGAACGCACCAGCAGCAGGAAAAGCTGAATTTGTCTCAAGTAGGATGCCTCTTGGTTACCGTTACTTTTGCATATCTATTATTTACTCAGCATCATGTCAAGATAAGACGAGCCTCCTTTGTTCGACCTCTGTCGGTGAGATTTTGACTCTGTAGATCACCTGTACAGTTTGAGAGTCTGCAAAACTGTTTCATTTTTGTGTTGACCTGTGCTTTAAATTTAGTAGCGGCAATAGTGGCAGGTGTGAATTTATAGCACACTTTGCGACTGCATCTTCGGAAATGACCAACAAATGATCAGCTTAACCTACAAGCTTAAATGTGTTTGTGATTGACTGGGAGGCTTTTTATTTGGGCTGCTGAGCCCTGCAACTGTATTCTCGCGCTGTGAAGACATTTGCGAGAATTTGACCACAGCATTAGATGAAGCATGAATTGAGACTCTTCACAGAACTTCCCGTGAATGGCATGGTCCACGCGGAGGTGTGGGGAAGCTCCGAAAGAATTTCCTCCGTGCATCAAGCATGCAATAAAAGTAACTTCAGCTGATTAGTGTTAAGGAAAGATGTTTTCTGAAGAAGCTAATTTCAGTTACATTTCGAACGGCACGGATGAGGACTTGGTGTCTGCGTTAGATGACGATTGGAGCGACACTCCGGCTGAGAAAATGTCACGGACGGGACATAATGTGGTCGCAGTTATTTTGGGATCTATTCTGGTATTCGGGATCCTGAACAATTTCATCGTCCTCGTTCTGTTTTGTAAATTCAAGACCCTGCGGACTCCTGTGAACATGCTTCTGCTCAACATCAGTGTGAGCGACATGCTCGTTTGTCTGTTCGGCACCACGCTCAGCTTCGCGGCCAGTATCAGCGGTCGGTGGCTGGTGGGGAAACACGGGTGCATGTGGTACGGGTTCGTCAACTCATGCTTTGGTGAGTAAGAATATAAAACGAAAAAACAAACAAAGAATGCAAAGATAGATACAGTCATTGGGAAGCACCATAAAAACCGTGTTTCTTATCATAATGTGTAAGGTTAATAGCGGTAAACAAGTTTATTGTAGTTTTATTTCAACAGCTTTTACTTGTTTACTAATCACAATTCACAAAATGTTTCTTTTAAGTTGTTTTTTGTTTTTGGTTTGCTTAGGATTCTGAAGAAAAAATGTTTCAGTCCGTGCTCTAGAAACGCTGAACATAATGAAAAACAATGATTTGCCTCAGTCTGTTCAAAAATGCAATAAACAACAAACAAGAAAGTATGTGAACGTAAAATATATCAAAGTAAATATGTATGGGAATATATAAATGAAAAGTATTAGTTAAAAGTTTTAAAATATTTTGCTTTCAACCTAACAGGTTTGTGTGCCAAAGAGAAAAACAGATTTAAACTTTCATGATGTATCAAAAATGTGTTTTTACAAACACACACACGAGAAAGCGTATGTAGGCTATATATGGATAAAGTTTGAGTGAATAAATTACTCACTCATAAACAGGGCCGGATTTAGGCATTCTACAACAGTAAAAGAACCAAAACCCCAGAAGACATTGAGCAAATAAATATAACTAACAATAGGGTAAAAATGACTACTATTTCCATGTCTTCAACCCATTTTATGTACGGAAATCACGCTTTCTTTCTCCCTTTCTCTCCCACAGACGCACACACAGTACAGACACGCACTCGCACACACACGCGGAGACGCGGACAGAAACTTGTCAGAGGCTGCACCGCGAATTTATAAATAAAATAGTTTCGCAGCTGAAAAGCTACATGACATTTCTCAGTAGCGAGGTTCTTGAAGCAGTTAAACTTAAAGATTCGCTATTAGTAGACGCTGCTGAACACTGCTGAGAGACGCACAGACGCACGTATTCACACGCACTTAATCTCTCTCTCCTTCTCTCTCCATCTCTCTCTTTGCCTCTCTCTCTAATAACTTTGTTAACCTGCATAACAGCTGCATTAGCCTGCATATCAATGGCTCAAGCCAGCTGTTATTAGCTCTAAAATTACATTTTGGAATTTGCAACGGAAGGTTTAGGATGCGGTCGTAAAAAATAGCTATTCAAAACACGAGATTTCAGGACGGAAACATGACAAACGTCTTGAAATAAATCATCTGAACTATGTCTTGAGGTGTGGATGTTACTCCAGGCCATTACAATTATTAGAGAAATAATGCACTCCCAGGGCCTCATTTATAAAATTTTGCGTCTAAACCGAAAAAAAAATTCAGCGAAAACGAACGGCACAAAAACACCTGCGTAAGCCTCTCTTCCAGATGTGACATTTATAAATTGCAAATGATCTTGAAATTGTGCGCAGCTGACTGGTGTCAGATCTCCGCCTTGTAAACGCCCCCTAATTAATATAATTACCATATAAAAGAGCACACGCCAATATCCGAATTTCTATGCTTGAGAATGACGAGCACAAAGAAAAAAAAACTTTACTGAGTCTGAAATTGAGGTCCTGCTGGCGGAGGTAGAGGTTCGGGGACGCTTTATTTAATAATGTGTAATTTTTCTGTGGACAAACTGTGTTGTTATATTTTTTTCAATTGACTATTATCAAAATGACTACTTCTAGAAACAACAGAAATAATAATAATTATAGTAATTCTAAAACAACTGGGTTTGCCAATGTAAGAATAAATACGAATTCAAGTAAATTTTCAGTCATCTTATAAAAAGTGAGCCATCCTACTTTTAAAATCACTTGCTATGACAACTAATAAAAAGTTTAGTATCACAAAATTCTTGCAAAGCTTTAAAAAACATTATTGAAAGAAAATTTGGACGTTTCATATCCTAATAAAATAAATTATTACACGATTATGGTCTCCGGTCTGAAAAAAACCTGTATGTGATTTGGCATTTCTTTATATTTAGAGTTTACTAATGCTGCTCAAATGTGCCATTAATGTACTGACACACAAATATATAGTGTATTTTATACAAATATAACTGATGTAAATTGACAAAAAACAAAGTTTAAGGCTGATGTCTCCATTCATTTTCACAGAACCAAAGCAACAGAAGTTATAAATAAAAACAGTTAACAATGATATTGAATACAATAGATTAAAACCGTTATTGCACGACATAGGCCTATTCTTATAGGCTACACAGACAAAACAGTCGGGGATGCGTTTATGCATTTTTTTTCTATTTTACGCATTAGTAGTAAAAAAAAACATGGAATGAACCGTGTACGGAAAGCGAGTAGAGAACTCTCAACATTAGGCTACTAAAAAGGTCAGTTTAATCTCACAAAAACTCCCGTTAATAAAAAATCTGACTACACTGCACAATTAATCTTTTACACTGCATCTTTGTTGTTTATGATGAATTCAGTGCTTTTATTATTATTGCAGCTTAAATGTTCAAATAGCTGCACTACTCCGACTTTGCCACAAGGAAAAGTGCGTACGCCTGCTCAGACCCTGACTTGGCGGTAAGTACTTCCACGTCAAAGACGTTTTTATAAATATGAACGTTGCCGTGGATTTTAGCATACGCCAAACCTAAGATCAAATCTGTGCGTACGCACATTTGATAAATGAGGCCCCGAAGTGGTTATGTGGCCACGACGCTGCGCCTATTAATGGAATAGTCTTTCTCAGTTCTCAAACAAATGAAGAACTACATTCGATATTGCGATAGAAAACACTGTAAAGTTTCCACTGATTAAGAAATACTTTTGTTTGCTTGGGTGGTAATATTAGGCCTATTATATTAATAGGGAAGGGGGGAAAAAAAATGTGTTTTGTCATGAAAAGAGGTAAATCCGGCCCTGCTCATAAAGACAGCTGTTTCGAGTTTAACAAATTGGATGAATGACTGATTCAGTGACACACTCGTGGTGACAGTCACTTGTCGCCACCTACTGTTTGAATCAGGATCACAAACTTACTATATTAGCCTAATTCTTTTTGGAAAAATTTGAGTGATACGAAATAGGCTCAAGGAAGGCTAGATTGTTTTTTTTTTAAATTATATATAAGTTTTTTTTTATTTTGCATTTGCATTTAGTTTGCATTTACATTTGGTCTATTGTTTCTGATCACCACAAAATGAGGTTTATCACAAACAATAAATAAATACAAATAAAAATAAATCAGCAAGGGTACAATGAAGTAATGCTAAATAACTTCCACTGATCGTTATGGACGACAACACTACACAGAGAAATTCAAAAACAGTTGAAGATCCTCAGTTTTGCCAATAAGAGTGTTGATCTGAAAGCCTTGGGCCAGGTATATGATTTGTATTGGCCTTGTCACTAGTGGAGAACTGGAAAGATCATGATGTGCAAAAGATGCAGTTATATGTTCACACTTTAGTTTCTGGACTACTTTTCACTATTAACTAGCTATTAACTTTTGCCTCAGTAAACTCTTAATTTTCTGCTTGTTAATAGTAGTTGTCAAGTTTTGGTATTGGGTAGGCTTAAGGAATCTAGAATATGCAGAATAAGGCATCAATATGTGCTTTATAAGTACTAATAAACAGCCACTATGTTAATATGCATGCTAGTTAATAGTGAGAACTGGTTCCCAAACTAAAGTGTTACCATAAAACTTAATTTACTTGTACAGATTTAGAAATGAGGATATCCTCAAAATGAGGTTTTGTCAGATTTAGCTCACTTCTGAGTACAAATTTACCCCAAAATATGGTTAAGGTAACTCCCTCTCTTGCACCCACACACTTTCTTTGTAAAACTACAGACTACAGTTTTATGTGTAACCTCTTTGGACTCTGGAAAATTCTTTGATGAAAGTCACTGTTGAACCACCCTCTGTAAATCATTCTATAATTGCTGAAAAGTATTTTTAATGTTCCAGATGCATTAATAAGGACGTTTAAATCATGTAGTAACTAATACATTTTGAATTATGCTCAGGGAGATCATCCCTGGAGTGCAATAAATGTTCTATAAAGCATTTACTTTGTAAGGTGAAAAATGTACTGCATGTTTAAATTCATCACAGTCCCTGGGAAGTTAAGCTTTGATGCATGGGAAAACAGCTGCAGTATAGATGTGGAACACAAGACAAATTAAGATATAATTAAATGTGCAAGCAAAAAACTTTGTGACATTGTGTTGTGTGTGTGTTGTGTGTGTGTGTGTGTGTGTGTGTATGTGTGTTTTTTGTGTGTGCACTGGTTTGGGTGGTTTATGAGGACACAAATTTGTATAATGACATTGGTATGACACAGGTATTACAATATGAAGGTGGTTTATGAGGACACTTCCTGTGTCCGTGTAATTCAAAAGGCTTAAAAACTAAAAGGTGTTTTTTTTTAATCTAAAAATGCACAAAGTTTTCTGTGTGGGGTAGGTTTAGGTGTAGGGCAATAGAAAATACAGTTTGTACAGTATAAAAACCATTACGCCTATGGAGAGTCCCCATAAACCACCAACACCAACATATGTGTGTGTTGGGCCATAACCACATGCCAGTGTTTCCCTTTTTCTTCCAAGTTGACCCTGAAAAGTTTTTTAAGAATCAAGATGCTGATGCTGTCCATGTCATGCCATTCAAAACAGTAACACTCAACCAAGTGTATACAACTTACATTATCATGTAGTTATTCAGTAATACATTTGCCCCATGTTGCATTTTTAAGGCCTGTCCTATGTCATGGAGGTCATGAAAAACAGTATTAGGGACACATTTTTTTATAGAGTTGCAAAGATGAGTGGGATATTGAGTATATTGTCAAACTGTGTAAAAAAGTTTGACTGTTTAATTCTTGCAGTACATCCTTATTAAGAACATTAATTAGAATATGGAGTAGTTGTCATTGCACTCTTATATTGTGATAGCATGCTTATTTGTATGTGTGTTAGACCAGGTTAGAAAGCTGCACACAGTGTATCCATGTTAATCTCAAATTGAGCTTATTTCTTGTCTTCACTTAAGTATGTTGGGACTAAGTCCTTGAGCAGAGTATTCTCTTAAGCTTAGATAAGCATGATTAAACCGCTTTGAAGATAAGAACATGCTGTCCTGTTAGAAGAGAGGCCTGAGGAGTGATTTGGGAACATTAGGAAATTGATTGCATAACTCACCTCTTTCCACGTAAAGCCAGTGCTGAAGAACTTCAGATCTAAGTCCAAGAAGAAGCTCAGGATCGGTCCTCGTGACAAAAGTACTTTCAGAGAATATGTGAATCCATCTTTTAATTAGAAATTATCATTAGATGATTGATGCTGACAGAATATTTTCTCTCCAGAATTATAATAATGACAATTAAGAGTTTCTCATATTCAACAGATGATATTATGTATTATCCTGACACCCACCTGGTTTCCGTTTCTGATCAGTCTCTCCAGTTAATAGCTGTAATGTGGCAGCGATTACCAATTTTGATTTGCATTGTAATTACTTCATCCTTTTCTCATTAAGAATGAAATAATGTGCCCTTGTCACAGTGAGCAATGACAAGTCAAACTCTGTCTAGTCTTATTCACCTTATTTCTCAGCATAGAAGGAAGTTATTTTCTGTGATTCTTTCCTTCCGATACATTACTATATGTTAATAGCAAGAAGAAATGGAAAAACACTATGTTCTACAAACCAGCGTATTTATGATTTTGATAAACTAAAATAATATAGTAACAAAGATCAGTTTGCAACTTCAGGCACCATAGCAGACTGTTTTGTACACCTAAAATAACCAGAAGTGGCTGACACTGGAAGATTTGCACATTCTAGTAAAAATAAAAATAAAGGTGCATAAAGTATTAAAAATATATATGAATCTGTATTTATATATCAAGTACGTACTTCTCTGGAAAGGTCCCTGCTGACAGAAACTAATTCCAGCAACAATAACATCACTCTAGCATTAGTTATATATGTTCTTTATCTGAAAATTAAGTTATTGATTTACATTGCAAATGCTTTGGTGCTTCAGTTTAATAACAGAGATTTATAAAACAGCGGGCCATGGAGAAAAATATATCCTAAGAAAACCAAATATATTTTATTCCATAATTTCAAATGTTCCTCAAAAGACTAGTATGGAAGAAAATTAATGACAAATGTCTTTGAAACAAAAAAGCATGCTGAATTGCACTAACTGAAAAAAATAATGCATTGAATTAACAGTGCTTGAATTTTTAGGTGCTGAAATTTAACATAGTTGTTTATTTAAGCTGTGAATATTTCAATTCAAAATATTTCACACACCTTTTCATAATTAAAAATTCAATAATTCACATTCACCTTCTAGAATTCACTTCCCAAACATTCAATCTGTTTAAAAATACGATGTATAATATTCGACAGGTAAATTTCGGTCCATTTTATTTCACTTTCCAAATTCGCTTCTACAAATTCAGCAGAAAAATTCGGCATTTCACATCCGGGAACTTCAGGAATAGCAGTAGAGCGCTGATGCATGATCTCCAGCTGCCGTCAGTCTCTCACCAGCAGGCGGTGCAAGCGGCTGTTGATGAAGACCAAAACAACCGGTAACGCAAGTCATTCATTCACAAAAACTGATTTGCAGAAATAGAGCAAGCGGTGAGTAGAAGTTAAGATTATCAGGGCCAGTATCAATATGCGGAAAAGCTGATTGTGTTTATGTTTAATTCAACATCTTCTCTGTTCCTCGTTTCCCCGTGTAGACTACATGTAAGCAGCTTTCTCTACCACAAAGGAGATTATAATGCTATTTTACCCAATGCTAAAGTACAGAACTAACATTACTTCTGAGGAAGACATATATTGCTTTTGGTTGCTTAGTTTCCGAAACTTTGTAAGTTTGTATCATGGCTTGTGTGACACAAAATACACTTTATTGATGGTGGGAACCAACTACAGGTAAGCAAATGAGGCAATGCAACTCGCTGCATTTTATTTCTAATCGCTTTTCTAGCACCATACAGTTAGTTTTAGGTTCGATATTCACAGTACATTCGCTTTCCCTTTCCACTGATTTACAGAGTCGACAGTCACAAAGATATCACTACCAATAGTGATTAGTTTGACAATATGCAACCACTTTATATCAACGTAAAAAAAAAGATTTAAAAACCTAACCGCCTGTGTGTATTGTAGCAGCAAATTTAAACCAGAGAAATAGCGGCGCTTGATGCGTAAGGGACCGTCTGACAATTCCACCGACTGAGTTAAAACGTCCAATGTATTTTATTTGAAATAACTTTTAACATTTAAAATAACACACTTTCAAACTGTAAATCCTTTATTACTCATAGTGATTTACTACAGGTGATATTTTGCCAATAACTCCCTCTATGAGTACACAATTATTTTCTTTAAAAAAAAAAATCATGTGACCAAACAGTGGTAGTGTACATTGCTAGATATTAAGATTGACTTAATACAGGTTATATTTAGCACATATCGCCCTTTACGGTATGTACAGAACAATTTATTTTAAAAAACAAAAACTACAGTAAATTAACCCAAGTTTTTTTCATATTCCAAAAGCTGTAGTATGTTTGTAGTTATAAGACTGACCTACTATAGGTGAGGTTTTGCCAATATCTCCCTTACTGTATGTACCGTTCACAATTATAAAAAAAACAAAAAAACAAACTGTAAGTCCCCAAAAGGGTTTTTTTCATGTTCCAAAGGTTGTAGTATAAAATATTGATGTACTTTATGTACAGTAAGGACGATATTAGCCAAAATTGTACCTATAGTAAATAAGTCTAGTCTAGGTTTGGGTACCGAAACCCGGTACCAATATGGCACTGGTAACTATGTAACCGGTATGTACTAGAACCGAATCAGAACGCAGATTTCGGTGCCTCATTTCGGTGCCATGCCTGAGCGATCGATTTAAATATTTGTCCCCTGGTTCTCTGAAACGGACGTATAAGAAGCATCATCACCGGCACCGCACGTGAAAAATAATTTCCAGACTGAGAAAATGCACGTGAACTCAAGTTGGAAAGCTCTAATAATACAAATCCAACACATCTTTGTAGTAATGTTAGTGTCCATGTTGTTTTCACATTCTGATTTAAAAGCACAATTTGGGAAATGAGAGCATCCGAGGAGCACTTGAATGTAGTAATTACACTTGCTCTGATGGCAGCAGGTAGCCTTCCGCTAACTAAGCTAAATATGCTTAAATTAAAATGCCTAAAGCTAAACATCCCTTGTATTCACATTTCTAAACCTGTTGTCCAACAAAAGAGAACATTATAACCTTTTTACTCCACAACACCAGTCAAATGCTTCCTTTGTGATCTGATGTGGGATCTTGATTGAACAATTGATTGGCTCTATATGACTCTCTCTCCTCTCCACCTGTAACTGGTGTGTGGTGAGCGCACTGGCGCCGCTGTACTGTGGCTGCCGTCGCATCATCCAAGTGGATGCTGCACACTGGTGGTGGTGGAGGAGAGACCCCCCATATGATTGTAAAGCGCTTTGGGTGTACAACAATACACAATAAAGCGCTATATAAATGCAACATTCATTCATTCATTCATTCATTCTTGTCACAGAATGAGGCAGAAAATATGTTCCATAGGCTACTTTTAAAAGAATACATGATTAGCAATGGATTATACATATACTTAATTATTATAAAATACCAGAGATGGCTTGAATAACACAGATAAACACTCGACTGCGACAATATAGTTTATTTTCTTTGTTTTATCATTCAAAATGTTTATGTTCTGTTTACTCAGTTACAGCTAGGGATGGGTATCGTTAAGGCTTTAACGGTATTACTACTCTTACCGATACTGCTTATCGATTCGGTACTTTAACGGAATTCTTATCTGTACTTTTTGTTTTATTTATATATATATATATGACAAATTAAGAACTGAATTAACATTGCTTTATATTCTGAAACATAAAATAAATATGTAATGAAATGAATATAAAACATCAATTTGTAAATGCACCAGTGTGCAGGCATTTTTAGTTTTATACATAAGATAAGATACAGTAAAAACATGAACAAAGAAACAAAAGTAAAACAAACTGACAAATACAATAAAACAAATATACAAATTAAATGAAATAAACAGTGCTTTAATTCTTCCATGAAGTTCTACTAACATTACTGTTCAGGTAAGTAGCCTACAAAAGAAATCTAAAAGTAAACAAATGTAAATGAACACTGCATAGTTTTCATTGTATGTACTGATAGATTAATGCTTATTAAAGCTAAAACGTTATTCAGATTAAGAGCAGATTTACATTTTGATGGCCCAAAGCGCCAGTCTGTCACTTTAAGACAAAATATTGACACACATCAGATTTTCTCCCAACAGTTCTCCTCCACTTAAGACATAAAACGTGTTTAAGTAAACACTCTCCAAACCGGCCATTTTGACATATTTTTGTGTATATTTGATCGATTGGACATGTGCCCGAAGCTCAAAGTGTAATTAGCTTGTCCGTTTTGGAGCGCGCCGCGTGCACACATTTCAGCCTGAGGAACAGCGTCTCTTGTGCGGATTGTGCTTTCAACGTTTTATTATCAAACATGTCCCGCAATTTAGCAGCAGTAAAGACGGCATCTTACAACAATCACAACTGAGCTGATTCTGACGTTAAGTTTGGGTTTTAGGGAGGAACGAATGCACACCGCTGTGAAGGGAAAAAAGTTGCGCTAGAAGAAACGCAGCTAGTTTTTAATAGCTTTACCTCATGTCTTCTTTTGTATAATCATTAGAAGCCAAAATCGAAATAAAAAAAAATAAATTTAGCTTAAAACAGCCACAGGCCTAAAGTGAAAAGCAGTGGTTTGAATGTTTAGTTCTCTCTTCTATCATAATTAAACAGGGCTTTCATGTTGCACGTGCTGAAGCTCCTCCGCGTGAGCGCGATCTCGCTTCTGAATTGCGAATAGCAAAAATGCATCATAGACAAATGTTTGAAAAAACAGCTGGCGACTCTGGTGAGACAGAATTTGCAAGACAATGTATCTATAGCAATAATAAATGTATGTGTGTTTTCTTAATTTCTCCAGTACCGATAGCAGAACCGTTAACGTCAGAGCTTATCGATACTCCGGTCTTTCATAATTTAGCCCCAGGGCTGATTAAATACCGAGTTTCGGTACCCATCCCTAGTTACAGCTAGAATAGCAATGCCTTTGTCCATATAAGAGATTTCCTGAGTTTCGCTACATCTGTGACTGGATATGTGGATTTTCTATGAGAGGGCGCCCTCTGGCGTCCAGTATGAATGAAACCGATATCATGTGTTTATAGTGCTAATGGCCAATCCATAATTTTTGGGGGAATTTTTATTTATTTATTTTTTAATAAGTATTGGTTCAGGCACCGTTTAGGCACCGGAACCGTTATAAAAGTATCGATTTGGCACCGGTATAAAAAAAAAACCCAAACGATGCCCAACCCTAGTCTAGTCACTAGGAACGCATTACAACATTTGGAACATTAAAAAAAAAACCTTTAGGTAAATTACAGTAATTTCTTAAGAATAATTATATACTGTATGTACAGCAATATTTCAACTGTAGTAAGCCAGTCTGGTCACTAGTAACATACTACAACATTTGGAACATGAAAAACCCTTTTTGGCGAATTACTTGTGATTGTTTTCTTAAAAAAATATTTGTGTACATACTTAGGGAAAGTATTGTCTAACGTGAGTTATTAGCAATATATATTTAGTCAGTTTGCCCTCTAGGCATTTACTGTAAACATTGATTTGAATTAATTAATGGACTTCGTTTTTTACTGTGAGGTAAATTTGCAGACGGTGCCTAAAGCAGCATCAGCGAATATACAGCCAAAATCAAACCTAAAACTAGCTTTACCGCGCTTGGTTTTCTGTATAGGAGAAAAATGGTTTGGTGAAACTTTGCGAGTTGTGGGCTCATTTGCTTAACTGTTCATAGTATACTTTATTCATTAGATGGCGAATTTGATCATTTATTATGACTTGAGGATAAACCACGTTAAGTGTCTTCTTTATGTGAAATATGTTTAACGTGCAGTTTTGCGCATTGCGTAAGTTGCGTTCATATTTCATCTGCCTGTTTATAGTTTGCATCATCATCGAGGTGTAACGTTACTATGAGTTTGGTCCCACTTTGGCCCACTTAGCCGCGTGAAGCCTTTTTTTGTAACATTTTTGACGGAAACTACGGAAGTTCTAAGCGGCCATGCATTATTATTTTTTTTCCTTCTTGTTTTCTCGTTATAACGACTTATTTTCTCGTTATATCGACATAACGAGAGTTGTATTCCCGTTATAACGACTTATTTTCTCGTTACATCGACATAACGAGAGTTGTTTTCTCAATATAACGACTTAATTTTCTCGTTATATCGACATAACGAGAGTTGTTTTCTCGTTATAACGACTTATTTTCTCGTTATATCGACATAACGAGAGTTGTTTTCTCGTTATAACGACTTAATTTTCTCGTTATATCGACATAACGAGAGTTGTTTTCTCGTTATAACGACTTAATTTTCTCGTTATATCGACATAACGAGAGTTGTTTTCTCGTTATAGCGACTTAATTTTCTCGTGATCTCGACATAAAAAAGTTGTTCTCTAAGTTACAAAACTGCGCCAACAGGTGGCGCTATTGACCTGAATATAACTGATGGGGTGTTGTAGGCTATACTGTATGTCCACTTTACTGTACGCGTTTGGGATAGAATATGAACGACCTCGTGATCGCTATAATTTGTACAGTATTGTTCATTAGGCTACTGACATTTAATTCATTCATAAATGTTAAATGCTTGAATCAATATGACTATTTTGTGTATTAAGTTCTTGCTAGATGCATGAGTTTCACCAACGCGTTCTGTGTCATAAAATAATAACTGCTTATTAAAACCAAGGTTGACGTCACTGTATTCTGTTTGCACCTATATCTTTATTTGTGCACATGATTGTTAGTTAATAAGCAGGGATGTTATGTTTATCTAGGACGCGCTTCAACAGCGTATTTGTAATGTGCATCTTTTCCTTATTTTTAATCTTTATTGTTAATAAATGTATATTAATAAGAAATGTGATTTATATGTAAAGTGTATAGGCTAATTTAATTCAGTGATGTTCTACAGTGTTGTAATCTTTTGTGTTTTCTACATTTCTTTGTGGAAACCACACAAGCACACACACACACACACACACACACATACACATATAGCTACACATGAACGCACTTTTCAAACAGAAGCTTGTAACGCACATGATATCAGTCACAGCATATAATCACTACTAAAAATTACAAATTATATATAATTTTCTCTCAAATAAAAGGAAAAAAGTGAGTTGAATCCAAGCAGCTCTGAAAGATTTTAGAATAGTTCTGCATCCTGAAGGTGCTCCGCCTGTGTTTGCGGTGTTGCTTTAACCTTAAACATGCTAATTACACAAACAAAATGTTTAGCGTACTGTCTCTGGAAATATCAACCGTGATTGATCAGCCTTTATTTTTGTATTGTAGACGTTATTACTAGGCGTTATCCACGACCTAGGCTACAGTAAGAGCGCATGGTTTGTCTGTCCATCAGATTGAGTTCGTTACTATAACAACAGTAGATCAAACAATCATTGTAAAAAAAAAAAAAACTTGTTCTTTTTATCGATATAACGAGAAAATTAAGTCGTTATAACGAGAAAACAACTTCCGTTATGTCGATATAACGAGAAAATTAAGTCGTTATAACGAGAAAACAACTCTCGTTATGTCGATATAACGAGAAAATTAAGTCGTTATAACGAGAAAAAAACTCTAGTTATGTCGATATAACGAGAAAATTAAGTCGTTATAACGAGAAAACAACTCTCGTTATGTCGATATAACGAGAAAATAAGTCGTTATAACGAGAAAACAAGAAGGAAAAAAATAATAATGCATGGCCGCTTAGAACTTCCGTAGGAAACAGCTGAAACCTAGCAATCGTTCATATCTGCTTAACTGAAGTCTATATAGTTTGCATCATCAATAAAGTGTATTCCGAGATCTGAGGTCTTCACTGTATTTATCACTTCACTGTAGCCTATATATCACTGTATTAGTTAATTGAGGTGGGCGTCCTGGGGGAATCCTGGAGTGTGACGTATGAGCGCAACCCCAGTATTGCAGCTCAGTGTCACACAAGCCATGATACAAACTTACAAAGTTACGGAAACTAAGCAACCGAAAGCAATATATGTCTTCCTCAGATGTAATGTTAGTTCTGTACTTTAGCGTTGGGTAAAATAGCATTATAATCTCCTTTGTGGTAGAGAAAGCTGCTTACATGTAGTCTACACGGCGAAACGAGGAACAGAGATGGTGAGTTAAACATAAACACAATCAGCTTTTCCGCATATTGATACTGGCACTGATAATCATAACTTCTACTCACCGGTTGCTCTATTTCTGCAAATCAGTTTTTGTGAATGAATGACTTGCGCTACCGGTTGTTTTGGTCTTCATCAACAGCCGCTTGCACCGCCTGCTGGTGAGAGACTGACGGCAGCTGGAGATCATGCATCAGCGCTCTACTGCTATTCCCGCAGCTCCCGGATGTGAAATGCCGAATTTTCTGCTGAATTTGAATCACTGAATTTGTGGAAGCGAATTTGGAAAGTGAAATAAAATGCACCGAAATTTGCCTGTCGAATATTACATTGTATTTTTGAACAGATTGAATATTCTAGAAGGTGAATATGAATTATTGAATTTTTAATTATGAAAATGTGTGTTAAATATTTTGAATTTAAATATTCACAGCTTAAATACACAACTATGTTAAATTTCAGGACCTAAAAATGCAAGGCATTAAAATGCAAGCACTGTTAATTCAATGCATTATTTTTTCAGTTTATTGCAATTCAACATGCTTTTTTTTCAAAGACATTTAGCATTAATTTTCTTCCATATAATAGCATGCTCGACCTGTTGCACATGCAACTAGTATTGAGCATAATCTTGTTGGAGCCTGACAGATCAAATATAAATGCCATTTGATTTTGTGAAATTTATAGGATCGATGCTACATTAAAGTGGTCATATGATGCTGCTAAAAAGAACATTATTTTGTGTATTTGGTGTAATGAAATGTGTTATGCGGTTTAAAGTAAAAAAAAATTATTTTCCACATACTGTAAATTATAGTTTCTCTATGCCCCGCCTTTCTGAAAAAGCATTGATTTTTACAAAGCTCATCGGTCTAAAAAGTGAGGTGTGCTCTGATTGGCCAGCTATCCAGTGCGTTGTGATTGGCCGAATACCTCACGCATGAGACGGAAATGGACGCCACTCCCATTAATGTTGATTTGCACCCCCCTTTTTTTTTTTTTTTTTTTTTTTTTCAACGGCCGGGCTTCGAGACAAAAACATTAAAACCCATCACAAACGAGGCATTCACAACGAAAAACACTGCAGATATGTGTGAGCTGAGGCCGGAAGAGTGAGCTGATGGCCGGGCTAGAGTGACGAGGCGGCGGGGTCGAGGAACAGCGAGGCATGGCGGATTGAAGAAAAGGAGCGGGCAACACATGTGACGACCCCAGGCTCGTACCCCCACGGTGAAAGCAGATTCCGGCGATCAACAGCACTAATGTATGTGTTCCCTCAGCAACCAGCACAGCACAAGCTCTAGGCATGACGAAGCGGCTATCATCCTCTTTTGGAAGACCAAACAAAGTAGTTTCGCTTTCACAACGAAACACACATCATCTTCACGACATGGCGGCAGCGGCAACAACAATACTACAGTGAGAATAAAAGTTACGCTTCTTTCTTTGTGTGAACATTTGGGCGGCGTTAGGCAAATCTTCCCACATCGGAGGTAGATATGTGGGGGCGTGTTAGACCCAGCCGTTTTAGGGGGGCGTGGCAGAAACTTAATTTTGATAAAGAATATCTCTTTGGATTCGAGACTTTAGTCTTTGCAACTTTACAGATCTTTTTATGCACCAAGAGCTTGTAACACTCCAAAGAGAAAGGAAAAATTAAGGCATTCATAGGACACTGTACTGATCATTCGAACACGCATGTCATGTGCTGCTGTGGACACATAGGTTGCATTCTGCTTAACAGGGTTCCTAAACTGTGTTCACTGCTCCCTACACACTTAGCAGAGGATAACTGCAAGAGTTCTCTTCACTTGACAAAATTCAGAAACATAGCACATAAAACTTTTCAAACGAAACATTTCACATTATATATACAGTATATATTTAAAGTACATCTACTATGCACTAATAATTTGTACATTTATACACAGTGTGACTTAAGAGTCCAAATACTTTTTGGGACCCACTGTATATTATCATGTATATTTATATAAAATACATACAGGGGTTGGACAAAATAATACAAACCTCCATTATTAGGGTTTAATATTATTTGTGTAGGCTACAGTGAAATTAAATGAATAAATAAAAAACAAATGTTACGATTTATAAAATCTTTTCGCTGTCTATATTCTCTAGCTTAAAATCAGTGTAGTATAAGTTGTGTTTAGTACAAGCCATGAGAGAAATGTGTGACTTGTCAGACTTCCAAAATCGGCAAATCATGGTAGCCCATTTAACAGGAGTGTCTTTAAATTTAACAGCCCATTTTTTTGTGTTTTAAGAACAACAGTCTTTAGAATTTTGACTAGATACACAGAGCATGGCAAAACTTCATCAACAAAGAACAATAATGGGTGAAAATGGGTTTGAAGATAGTCAAACTCTTACAGTAGAAGGATTGTGTTCACACAACTCAGAACTATTGCTGCAAAGTGACAGCAAACTAAAATATTTACCTTGAAGTCCCTGTCTCCACAAAAACATGACCATGGAGAGTTTCACAAAGCCAACATCTATGAAACTGCAACTTTTAAAACTTTACTCATGGATAACAATGCTAAACGCAAAAAGATGGGGTCATGAACTTAAAACCTGGACAGATGGAGCACAAAAAATTAACTTTAGCATCTTTCTTGGCCAGTTCAATCATCTGACTTGAATATTACCAAACCACCGTGGACAGTTTTGGAAAGAAGAGTGAGAGGCTGATTCCCTCCTACAGCATATCTGAAGCAATTGGCAGCTGTTCTGAAAGACAACACTACTTGCACTTGCTCTGCGATGTGCATCTACGACTTCACAAATTACATAATCACGATGGAAAGGTCACACATTGGTAGCTCTTCATCTGTGTACTCTGGCTCAAAATGGTAAGGTGAAAAACTCCATCTAATTTTCTCCTCCAACTTCAAAATCGTCCGACATCGGTAATTACGTAATGTGTGAAGTCGAGCTAGTGCAAGATGAGCATTTGTGGTAAAAAATTATATAAATTAAATTTTTTTTAGAAAATGACTGATCGTTTCACTACACAAAGACCGTCTCAGGTTACGTATTTAACCATGGTTCCCTGAATAGGGAACAAGACACTGCGTCTTCTAGGGGTCGCTATGGGGAACGCCTCGACTTGACCTGTGTCTGAAGCATATATTCAAAAAACACCAACAACATGTTGGCCGGCGACAGCCTATGACATCACTACCGGTGCGACTATAGTATAAATAGGCGCCGGGAGAACACGTCATCCGCTTCTTCCTTCTTCGCCTGAAGATTGCGTCCGAAGCATGGCAGGAAAACTAGAGGATGCAGTGTCTCGTTCCCTACTCAGGGAACCATGGTTACATACGTAACCTGAGACAATTCCCTTCAAGAAACTTCCGAAGCTTCGTCCTCGAGGGGTCCTATGGTACCTGATAAGCCCCCCCACATGCGAGGGGAGTGCATCGCCAACCACAGGCGACACTAAGTACCAAACATCTACCACAAACTTTAAGTGATTTGTCCCTAGGACGTTAGACGGCTGTCAGTGACATTATCCCCTACGGCCAAAGGCCTAAGCTGGCTACCCCAAAAAACCTACCTGTTAGGGCCATAACTCCTGGGCCCGGGGTAGAGCTTGGAATCAGGAATAGATTCCTTTAAGGGGATACGACCAAGTGCCTAGAATCGTACTAGGTCCTGGCCTGTCACCCAGGGGCTACCGCATGCTCTGCATATGCTGAAGGAACTGTCTCAACAGACCCCTAGTAGCAACACCCTGTTAAAGTAGGTATCCTGAGGATACATAGGTGGAGTGGTGCCCAAGGTGGAACCGGGGCCTAACCGACTCAAAGAAAGGTCACGAAGCCGCCGCACGTAGCCCCTACCATACAGGATTTTAGAAAACGCAAAAGCTTATGTTCGAACTACCACAGGGTGGTTTAGAAAGTGCACAGTGACTTTCGCGTGCACTACTTACCTAACATGGATTTTAAAGATACCGTTCTAAGGGGCCCTTGTGGCACTCTGAAAGAGCAGCCCATAGATGGAAATGGTGCATCCCAAGAACAATATGTTTGAGAAGTCATCAACTCAATCTATGGTATAATGCTGGAATGGCTAGCTGTAAGTTACCTAGCTGAGCAAGCATAACACCCAGCTCTCAGCCGTGAGGGGGCTCGACCTACAGCATGTTAGTTAGAAATCCTGAAGGGTAAGCGTACAGCAAGCTTAGCCAAAAACCCAGTGCATCAGGGAGGCAGAGGAAGGCCCTAGTTTGCCTGATGTTGCCGGTTCCAGGTGCTCTGGGAAAACTCACTCTCCCGTGACAGGAGACTCCGAAACTCAGAATTCAGAAAAAGAGTAGCGTGCTCATAGGCAACCCTCTGATAGAGGGGAGCACTGCTAACCACGAGAGCAGCCCATGAAGCAGGGAATTCCACTCCTCAGAAGGGGAGAAAATTCGAACACTCTGAAGAAAGCCCCATGCTCATAAATAACCCTCACAGTGAGGGGAGCAATGCTTCAAAAAATTTATCAACAGAGACACACTAGTTGAGTGGAGCCCAAGGCGAGTACCGGGGCCTAAGCCAACTCACTAAGCCAAGAAAGGGAACGAGGCTGACAACGCATAACCCTTACCATAAAGGATTTTAGAAAGTGCGCAGAGTGCTTAGCTTGCACACTTACCACCATGTGGATTTTAGAAAGTGCGCAAAGTGCTCAGCGTGCCCACTTACCACTTATGTGGATTTGTAGAAAAGTGCGCAAAGCTTAACGTTTGCACTTACCATAGTATGGATTTTATAGAGATTCCCAAGCATCTGCTCAAAGATACCCGGAATTACTGAGCCAAATGGGAGTGGCAGGTTCAAAGACAACCCTCTGAGGCGAGGGGAGCACTGCCTGGCGATAGCCCTTCACAAGAAGGGTTTCTCGCAAAAACGCCACTCATACCTCCCGCTCGACGTCTCAGCAAGAGGGGATATCCTGGTCCACAGGAAGCGAACCTGGATATGGCATACCAGACAGGGCAGCCTGAAAAGCATAAGCCCAGCCCGGATGTCCAGGAGAATTGCAGTGCTGTGCCGGGGGCCTGATGACCAAGAAGGCTCCGCAGAAGCCTGTGATCTGGCCGCATGATCCAGGAAGCATGAAGCCGGAAAAAGGGCTATCATACAGTTTGGATCCAGCATCGACGAGTGAGGTCATCACTGTAAAGTCGAGAACCCGGTTCTGAGTCCAGCAGAGGACACCAGCTTAGTGCTCACAGAGGACCTACCCTAGAAAAGGACAGAAACACACAAGTCCCGGAAACACTGCAAAGAAGGCTAGCAGAAGGATTCACACAACCACCAGCCTATTTTTTATTTAAAATGGATCATACTCACTTACCATGGTTCCCACGCAGGAGCTCCATTCAAGAGGCGAAGCCCAAAGAAGTCTCGAGTCCGGACCATCAGTAAGGTGGTTACTATGTAAGACACAGAACCAACCGAAAACATCATAGGTCCAGCATAAGAGACTGCAATGCAGGCGCAGGAGGTTCCTACCTAACCTCATCTAGCTACCTCATCAGGAGAAAGGCCCTCCCTTTTATCCAGGTCTTTCAGTAGGTCAGCCTGATATGCCTGGAGCACCGCCATCATGTGCGATGAAGCGACAGCCTGACCTGCTGCTGCATATGCCCTGCCATTTAAGTGAGATGTATCCTGAAGGGGCTTGGATGGCAAGGAGGGAGTTTTAAGAGAGGACGTCTCACCTACTGTATAGAGAGATAGCTGGCCAGCATCTCTTCTACAGGGGCATCTTCTCATTGCCGCTTTCGCGCATCCCCTCGATGTTGGCATAACTCATATGCTGGAATCTATGGATGCATGAAGAAAACGTATGGAGATCAGGAAGAAAAGGGAAGGCTATTGAGCCTGGGGGGCATGGTCATACGATAACGCCTCTTCGAGACAACGCGCGCGGTGCACCGTCCTGGCCCTCTTCCACGGTAAGCTTCAGAACTTGCCGTAGCGTATCCATTAACCTCCGTCAGCTCATCATAGAACGCGCGGCAGGAGGATTGAGAGGGCTCAGCCTCAACTTCTTCGCCCTCCTCAGACATCTCCTGCTCTTTCTGGCCCGAACCCAGCAGAGCACTGGCCGCTGGATCAGATAATGTTTGGGAAATCACATCATCATCCTCCAGCGGCTCACCCTCGTCCTCAGCCGACGAGCGCGAGAGGGAAACCCCTCTTTAAACTCATCGGCCAGATCCACCTGCTCCCCACGAGTTCATTCTCCTCCGTGCCTCAGCAGTGGCAGGTCCTGAACCGCGGGGAGCAGATGCTGCCCCTCCTTCCTCGAAAAGAGAGACAGACGAGAGCGGTGCTTTTTCATAGAAAAATGCTCGCAGTGAACGCAGATTGCCCCCTCGAGGACATTGTGTGCGTGCTCTTCGCCCAAGCAAAAGACGCAAAGATCATGCGTGTCATCAGGTGTCAAATAACAAGGACATAATAAGGGAAGAAAGATCGCCCTTACCACCGGAATGCACGCTTCATACAAAACAGTCACTGAAGACGAAGAAGAGGATGACGTGTTCTCCAGGTGCCTATTTATACTATAGTCGCACCAGTAGTGATGTCATGGCTGTCGCCGGCCAACATGTTGTTGGTGTTTTTTGAATATATGCTTCAGACACGGGTCACGTCGAGGCGTTCCCCATAGCGACCCCTAGAGGACGCAGTTCGAAGTTCCCTTGAAAGGGAACCTTATTCCTCAGCTGGGATCGTGTAGAGCCCTTTGAAGCTCTAATGAAACCGCAAATTTGTACCTTCAACCCGTTGGTCCCCATTGAAGTCCACTATATGGAGAAAAATCCTGTAATGTTTTCCTCAAAAACCTTAATTTCTTTTCGACTGAAGAAAGAAAGACATGAACATATCATATTCCTAAATCATATTCCTGTTACCATAATCAGAGTTAATAGCATGCAAATTATGCCAGCTCATTCTGAGTATGCAAATAAGCTGTAGCGGGGAACAAATAAACTTTTTGGGTAAACAAAGTTTGGGTAAAGCATGTTCAGGTAATCAACTCAATCAGCACAATAGTAAATATATATATATATAGTCAACTTATGCAAAGTATAGATTTAGGGAATATATACAGTAAATATAAAAATAACTGAGATTGAGGAACTCAGATCAATACTCTTTCTGAAGCTGCTGAACAAAAAATCTAGTCTATATAATAAATTGCAAAATAAATGAGCACAGCAGCTGGTATTCAAATTCTTACTTCCTATTTCTGTTGGAGATTTTTTTAATCCATGTGTAACAAAGTGACCTGTTCCTGTTGGTTAGCACAGCACTTACACACACACACACACACACACCTCATTCCTCCTCTGTAATTCCCTGCTGTGGGGATGTGGGTGCACACACACACCATTAGTCTACTGGTCTCTCATACACAGAAACTGGCAAACACAGGTAAGTATTTATAACACAAAACCAAACTAAAAGAAAACAAAGGACAACTCCAATGTCCTCCAATGTTATGCGTAGTGTGGATTGCTGTCAGGCAGTGGCGTGCACAGACCTCTGGAGGAACAGGGGAGTAGTGACATTATGAGGGCACAATCGTGGTCCGGGCACCTAGATCCGACCGAAAGGACACTTTAGCGTCTGAGATTAAAGGGGCAGGGGCTCGAGCACCCAACCCTCCCCACAACTGCTGTCAGGGGATGGAATGGGGTGGATATGTTTGTGTGTATATGTTATGTTCTGTATTGCACTTCTGTTATTAAAATTGTATTGTAAAAATACATAAAAAAATATGACTGTGAGTCAATTTTTGTTTTTAAGATGTGTTTAGGATTTACAGTGTAATGGGCAAATAAAAAATAGGTGTGGCATGAATATGGTTAAATAATGGATCTTGGTGTATCAGCCACATGTGGGCCACATAAGGGCCCTCAGCCCTTTAAAGAACTTAACCATACAAGAATACCAAAGTTCATATATTAGCCACATCTGTTTTTATGATTTGGCTCACTTCGGATCGGATTGGGTTATGGCACTGTTTTGGTTCAGTTCTGTCTAAAAAGATGTGGACCAGTTCTGGGCTGGCAAACACATACTAATCTGGGCTACACTTTAGCTGTTGATATGGACTAGATCTGGTTATATAGTGCCAGAGTTGCGGTGCACTGGTGTGAAGCAACCGGAAGGGGAATTATAAAATGTATTTCCATTATTTCTGTATATATTTGTTTATTTTATAGTGTAAAGATATTTATATGTGGAGTAGATGTTATGTTTATATGTATATTTATGCTATTGTAAATATGTACATACTTACCTTTACTTACCTCACTAATTAGTCATCCTGGTTTAATCCAAAGGGGTAGAGATTGGACTATAAAAAGAAGCCCCAAACTCCTTTTTTTTGTTGTTTCTTTGTACAGTGTTTTCTTTGTTAATTTGTATATAGCTTTGGTTGTTTTCTACTGGGACTGTTTCACCTCTCGAGCACTGTAATAAAACATCACTTTACTTTAACATCTCTGTGAGTATCGCAATCATTTTTTTCGGGATTTTTGTCTTTTTTTTGGGGGGGGGGAGTGAACCCATTTCTTGCCTGACAACAGTCCTGCGAAGACCCGTTGTCCCACATTTGGTGTCAGAAGTGGGATGGCTACTCACAAGACTGTGACGAGAGGCAGGAAGTCTAGGGTGGGGCTTCGCTCCCAGACCAAACATCGAGAAATTCTTGCACCGTTTTAAGAAACTTGCCAAAACCTGGAGGTAGCCAGAGGATGAGTGGAGTTATCATGTAGTTCTACTGTTGACTGTGCAAGCACTGGAGGCTTACCTGGCCATGGACAGAGCAGAGATCTATGCTGACCTGAAGGAGGTGCTCTTGGAAAAGTTCAGCATCTCTCCAGAGACCCACCATCAGTGGTTCCATGCTGTTTCTACTCCAGCTGGGGAGTCACTGACTGAAACTTACCATTGGCTGCAAAACTAGTACTATCATTGTGTGAGGCCTGAGCTGCATATGAAGAGATTGGTGAGATAATATTCCTGGAACAGTTAATCTGGGTTCTTCCCTACGAGATCCGAGTGTGGGTGATGGAACATGAGCTGACCACTGGACTTGATGCTGCTAAACTGACTCAGCAGTACATCAGCGCTCACCGTGGAAGTCAGCGCTCTCAACCCACGAAAGGTAACTTTAAAAGTTCTCCCAGTGGCTCTAATGAACCTCATGTTGACTTAAATGTCACTCATGTACAGAAAGTAGCTCCTGAAAAAAGACTTGTTTGCTGCCAAGAACCAGGTCACATTGTAACAGTGTGTCCGGTTCGTAAATCTAAACTGACTGGTTTTTGCTATGTCCCAAGAGAGGAGACTGAATGTGGCTGTTGTAGAGGATTTACCTGCTGACATGATTTTGGGGAGAGACTTACCAGTTTATTGAACTTTTGCACTCTACCTAACCACCAGTGTTGGGGGTAGCGCATTACAAGTAACGCGAGTTATGTAATCAGATTACTTTTTTCAAGTAACTAGTAAAGTAACGCATTACTTTTTAATTTACAAGAGAATATCTGAATTACTTTTTCAAATAAGTAACGCTTTATCTTTTTTTCCTCCAATTTATTGATTGACAGCTCTCCTGTCCCCATGTTGAGAGAAATCAGAAGATGTTACTGTAGTTCTAAAATAAAAATAAATATGAATATGCATTAAAACTCACTCACAAAAAAAACAAACACAGATTCAGTATTCCTCAAAATTAATAAAAATAATATAACTCATATAGACGCAACCTCAATATTGAAATGTTAACACACAATATCCTATTGTATTTAATTCCATTCTCTACCCAATGTCTTGCTTCTGACCTTCGATGATCCAGTTCAACCATACTAATTACTAGCAAAAATTACTAGACAAACATTTCTGTGTCTTTTTTTATTGCTGAAGTGTGTTGAAATTTCTTCTTCCGCATTCTACTGTACGGACATACATTTACATTCTTATTCATTTCACTTTTGGTGTGAAAAGGCTTTTATGTTTGCCAAAAATAGAACTTTTTTATTTGAAAAACAAACAAGCAAGCCCTGTCCAGATTTAAAAAGTAACGCAAAAGTAACGTAACGCATTGTAGTAATGTGATTAGTTACTTTTGTATGGAGTAACGCAATATTGTAATGCATTACTTTTAAAAGTAACTTTCCCCAACACTGGTAACCACATCTGTTCATGCTGATGTTGTTTGTCCTGTTGTAACACAAGCACAGGTTAAAGCAGTTCTGCAGCCATTGCCAGACTTACACCATAGTATGTTGCAAGGTGGCACTAAGGGCCCAGAAAGACACGTTGTCAATGACGACAAGAAAAAAGGTCTTGGTACCCCAGCCCCTGAGATCCAAACTTGGGGTCTTGAAGTTCATGGCTGGAAGGCCCCAGAAAACATTTCAGAAGGAAAAAAAGCTGCAAAAAGCTGACGAGTTATTGAAACTAAAAAAGTTTGCAAAAGTGTTTGAGGGAAACCAAGCTAACTTATGTGGGGAAAATAGGTTATTATTAATGATGTATTGTACATGCAAACCCCTGAATCCACCCATTTGGTTGTCCCTACATGTTATCATCCCATTGTTTTACACTTAGCACACAGTATTCCATGGGCAGGACATATGTGAACATATGTTTTCTGGAGTGCCATAAGCTCATGATTTATTTGTCCCTCCATGTACATTGATGTACAGCCAAAAGAACAGTGCTATGCGCCAACAGGCACCTTTACGTCCTCTGCCTGTGATATCTGTCCCTTTTCAGCGTATCGTCATGGACATTGTGGGAACTCAGGAAAAGAGCAGGGCACCAGTACATCCTCGTCATCAGAGATTATGTGACAAGGTATCCTGAGGCTTTCCCTCTTCGATCCATTACTACGCCCAAGATCATCAACCAGATGAAATCCTCACAGATCAAGGGACCAATTTCACGTCATGGCTGATGAAGCTACTGCATCAACAGCTAGGCATCACCGCGATCAAGACCAGCCCATACTACCCCCAGACCGTTGGACTGATGGAGCGCTTTAACCAGACGCTCAAGAACATGTTCCGCAAGTTTGTCTCTGACACTGGAAGGGACTGGGAAAAGTAGCTACCATTCTTGCTGTTTGCCTACAGGGAGGTTCTACAAGCATCAACAGGTTTTTCTCCATACAAGCTCCTGTATTGATGGCTGGTTCAAGGGCCACTGGATCTTCTGCGAAAGAGTTGGGAAGTCCCTTCGTTTGATGAGACGACGAAGTCTGAGAAGGGCATTGTCCAGTATGTCCTTGAGATGAGAGACCACCTGGAGCGTTACATAGAGATGGCCCAAGAGAACCTCCGATAGGTGAAAAAAGCACAAAAGAAATGATATAACCAGCACGCCAGAACCCAAGATTTGCAACCTGGACAAAAAGTACTGTTACTGCTCCCTACCTCAACGAGCAAACTGCTGATGAAGTGGCAAGGACACTACACCTTTGTTCGCAAGATGGGACCAGTGACATATGAGATTCATCATCCCGACAAAGGCCAGGCTACACGGACTTACCACTTTAATCTGCTGAAGGAGTGGAAAGAGCCATCCAGCAAACCTGAAACATCGCTGCTGATTCATGAATTGGAAGAGGATCAGGAGGATGAACAACCAGAACCGAACGTGAGAGAGCCAGCACAACCAGCAGGCGAGTCCAAACAAGCAGAGTTGCACAACCTTCTGGATGAGCACCCTTCGGTGTTTCGTCAGAGGCCTGGGCAGACCAACCTCCTACAACATAAAATCCACCATCTTGATCCAACACCTTCCTGACAGCAGCTGTACCGAGTACTCAAGAGGCTGGTGGCATCCCTGAAAGCAGAGATTGAGACAATGTTAGAGTTGGGAGTTATTGAACCCTCCAAGAGTGAGTGGAGTAGTCCAATAGTTATTGTCCCGAAGAAAGATGACACTGCGCATCTATATTGACATAAGGAAGCTGAATGCCCAGTCAAGATTCAATGCTTACCCAATGCCACACATCGATGACCTTCTGGAGAGGATCGGCCAAGCCAAATACATCACAAACTTAGATCATTGCAAAGGGTATTGGCAAGTTCCCCTGTAGGAGGCTTCCAGACCCTAACCGGCATTCTGGACCCCGCTGGGGCTATTTCATTTGACCATTTGACCATTCGGGCTGCATGGGATACCACCTAAGAAATGGGGAGCTGATACCTCAAGTAGGTAAGGTAGAAGCTGTTCAATGCAGTCCAAGATGAGAATGAAGAAAGAAGTCCGGTCTTTCTTGGGACTGGTGGGATGGCATTGATGTTTTATCCCCAACTTTTCTACCACTGCTATCCCACTGACCAACCTGCTCTACAAAAGTGTGAAGAACCCCATTAACCTGGACTGAGGAGTGTGAAGCAGCCTTTAACACCCTAAAGGAACAGATATGTTCAGGCCCAGTCCTCAAGAGTCCAGACTTCAACAAGGAGTTTGTCATTTAGGTAGATGCTTCTGCTATGGGGATTGGAGCAGTCCTGGCCCAGGGAGATCCAGGTGAAGAGGACCATTGCGTACCTGAGCAGGAAGTTGACATGGATCCTCACAATGAAGGATCACAACTCTCGTGTGACCAGATGTTACTTCTCCCTGCAACCCTACCAATTCAAAATTCGACATTGACCTGGCACTCAGAACAAGATAGCCGACTACCTGTCTCGGTACCCAATCAGTTCGTGGCCTGGAGAGGGGGGAGGTGATGTAACAAAGTGACCTGTCCCTGTTGGTTAGAACAGCATAGCACTATATAGGCTATATAGTACCTGAGTTGCGGTGCACTGGCACAAATGAACTGGAAGCCAACGAGTACATTGTGTGTTTTAAAGGGGAATAATGAAATGTTGTGATTATAATATGCTTCTGTATATATTTGTTTATTTTATAGTTTATTTTATAGGGGGGTTGGAGTTAACAAATTTTTTGTCTGACATCGGGCCTGCGAAGACCCGTTGTCCCACACCATGGTATTGACACTTTCCTTGTGGAGGCTCTTAAGGACACAGAAGAACACCCAAGCAATATACAGTAGAGTAGATGAATAAAAAAGCATCCAATTATGATGACACCGTTTATTAATCACTCAGAGACTCATTCAAAAAACAGTATTTTTGTCCCCTGTGAAGGGAGCAGCTGGTTGTTTGCTACTTAATGAGCTGATCTGTCTAACCTTACAATTGAAATAAAGTCCTATGTAGTGCAAGCAACTGAATAAAGTTTTATATTCAGGCACTTTTTTTTAGTGTGGGACACACTAATTCTAAAAACTCACAAACTCATATACAGTAAGGAGGAAATGTATTCCTTGAGATGTAAGAATAAACATGGTAATCAGCTAATAAGAAGTTTTATAATTATATATATAATTTTTTTTTTTGCAGTGAGCATTGTAGCCAATGTTTAATGCATGAATGCATAGCCGGAGTTTTTTTTTTTCAGCGCAAGCTCACATACTCTTACAAATGCTCTCATCATAACCAACAAAGTGTAGTTACTATGTAAATATAAGATTCATTATATAGTATAGACGGTTTCAAATATTATAATACAAGTTTTGACAAACGAGCAGACCTTGTGCTGAACCAAAATAATTGACAACTGCAGTGATTATAAAGGGAGCATTCTTAGATAATATAGATGTGTATAAACTAATCAATGAATATCAGCTGTTTTTATGCCAATAAAAGAAAAATGTTAATGCTAAATATAATGCTAATAACCTAGTGGCGCATCAGTGTAACCTGCAGAAAGAGATACTATATCTTAGCACTCTCGGCCAATCAATCATAGCCCACCAGGTTAGTTCATCACATGCCACTGATTTTCAAGAATGGTGTGACAAACAAAAAATAAAAAAAACATCCAGTGGTAGCAGCAGCTCTGTGGCAAAATTTTTTTAAAAATGGTTAATAACACAAGATTAGAGGATAATTCTGACAGGTTCAAGCTGACAGGAAAGCAACAGTAACTGAAACTGACAGTAACAGCCACACACTGCCTTGAATGTCAAATCTTGAAGTGGGTGGCCTACAGCAAATGAAGTCTCATCTGAGCACCCCCCAGTGCTTTGTATGTCTAATGTAAAATATTTCTGCTAGTTCAGTTAATCTGAGAAACTGTTAATGAAAAAAAAAGTCTAAGTTGAGGGGGGTCTACACCAAACACATGCATGGCTTGGAGAGATGAGTAAAGTCTTCATCTCAGTTGTGTAAAATCAGACTCATCGATTGGTGTGGAATTACTTTATAAGATTTCAGCTAGACATCGCTCTCTAAGGCAAAACCAAAACTAATTGGATAGTAAATCAAGATGTTTGCGCATTAGTAGCAAGAGATCTTTTATATTTTCCATTGTTTCAGAAATATGCATGTGGTTTTAGCAATTATCTAAATCGGACTAACATCAACAGCATTTTTTAGTCTGGAAATAAAAAAAGCCCCCTACGTGCTGCTAGCTTTGATGAGCATGTCCTAATCAAGAAGACATTTTAGAGCCTCTTTCCAACTTGTGAAAGAAATATTATTTAAAATAGCATGAACAGGTACATATGATTAGCTTTTATTTACTATTAAGCACCTTTTTTTAAGGGGACATGGTGGTCAGATGAGGTCCTCTGTGCAATGTTTGTTATCCTGTCCTCAGACTTATTTTTGCAGAGTTTCTACAAAGTTTATAACCCCTACTTACTGCTTGAAATGATATGTGAATGCTGACATGACCATACATTATATTGTATCTTTTGAATATGATGCTATTATCTCTTTGTAGCTGACTTTTAGTGAGCTGTATGTACGTGTCAAAACCCCCAAAGGGCTGAAGAAAGGCTAATAATAGTAGTGAGAACATAAACATTAAGAAAATAAACATGCTATTATAAATTTTCTCATGTATTTCTCTGGTAAGCTTTACCCTTGAGTTTACAAACATTAAACTTATGCTTGGAGCTTACATTTTCTGAGTTTAATAAGTTCATCTCTGTTCTCAACATTTGTTATTATTCAACATTAAGTCCCTTCCTTTTAATCTGATTGGCCGAACAGCATTCCAATAGTGTTGATATTTAGTCCAGTAGGACTAGGACTTTTCACTGTTTGTATGACTCCGCTTTTTTGTGTTTGTATGTTCCAAATATAGTAAGCTGTCAGTGTAGTGGTGGGGATTTTGCAGTTACTATATTACACCAGTAGTTGACGACAAGTGATAAAGTAAGTCTCTATCAGCAAGTTATTGAATAATTTTCTAACCCCTCAAAAAACACAGATTCATTCAGGAATTGAAGATCACTGCTGTGTGTTGCTTGGAGACACGCAATGGTTGATTCTGCTTTGACTTGGTTTGGAACTATTTTTGATGACAGCGCAAAAATAGAAACTTAGTTTACAGTTGTAAAAAAATTACATATAAAATCTATACAATACATATAATACATATAAAATCACACAAAATTACATATAAAATCAATAGTATTTACCCACAATAAGTATCAAGAATAAGCATTTAAAAGGTAAGTTGACTGATTTTAACCAGCTTTATATTTAACCACAATGTTAGTATATGAGTAAATTAACAATATGTATTACTCTGTGTTACCTGCACCAAGATATCCATCTTCATTTGTCAGCAAAAGTCGCAAAATGTGTAATTTGGCTTTTGGGCTTTTGTGAAAACTACATATCATACTTCTGCATTTTTGTAACCCTGCTCACTCATATTCTGAATGAGCCCAGTGGATTATGAGTGTCGAAGTTTGCTAACCTTTTTTGCCACAGCAAAACTTAAAAAAAAAAAAATTCTACTGCATAGATAGCCAACTTTTATTAAAAGTGCCTCATTACTATAGCAGAGCCGAGCAGAAGGTACGCTGCAGTGTCTGACTCTACTAAACAACACACTCAAGATATGAAAACTACCCTGTAATCCCCTGCTGTGCGTTTCTGCAGTGCAAATATGTTTGGCTCCAGTCTTGTGTGCCGTTTCTTGCATACACAGTGACAAATGCGACAGCCTCAGATTCCGTCAACATACTCAAAAATGAGCAGATTTACAAAGATCTTTATTAACACAGGCCTTCGCATACGTAAGGGGGAGAAAACAAAGGAACAATCTATGAGCCTGTCATATTCTGGTGAATAGCTGGTGAATTAAAGGAACTTTCAATAATATGTAATAGCAATAGAATATGGCTGTGGTAGTTCTCCAACTTAGCGGGTTTTTGAAATAGCCATTAACCTGGGAGTCATTTATAATTCTTGTTTTGAAAATCATAACATCACTTTGACATTAAGAGTGCTTCTCTTGGGAACTAATGTAAATATGAGGACGATTGCTCCCCCCCCCCCCCCCCCATATTTATTCCCTGGCAATCATTCTCAAATTGATAATTTATGCTTTGTCAGGAAATGAATGTATGTAAATATATTCAGATAAACATATAATCAAACTAAGTCACTTGTATTATCAGATTTGTGCTATTTTAGTAAACTGTTATTATAATTTAAAATTTCAAGAGTTGATTTATGTGGATGCTTTGAGGTTTCAATTTAGAGAAAGAAAAAAAAGGAAGAAAGAAAGAAAAAAAAACCTATTGTAAATATCGTACTGTAACTATTTGTAAATATCTTTCTGTAAAACATTGACATCTAGTCGCTTGTTGTATCTTTCTAGGAAGTTTCTCCTCATCACTTTAATATGTAAGAAATTATTATAATTTTTTTTTTTTACTTTTTAATATTATCTCTAAAACTTTAAAGCTGTTTTGGAGCAACAAAACACTTTTTGTGAAAAGTGAATTAAAATAAATAGTTGCCTTTATATATTTAGAAGGGGTCCCTCATTAGGGTGTCATCATAATTTGGTCTTTGGCATCAAAATGTTTGAAAATATCTGAATTAATAAATGTTATTAATACAAAATATTATTATTGTTTGCATATTATCATATATCACAATATTTGTTTTTATAGCACAATGAAAAGTCAGTGCTGAATAATAATTATTATTTTGCTCTAATAATTTAGTGTAGCTGGCTTTGTGTTATCTGTTGAAATCTATGTTGAAACAGCAAAGAGCTAAATTAAGACCAATAATAATGGTACAAATGCAAACATTAATTAACAAACAAACATGGTATTTAAATTTTCTCATGTGCTTCTCTGACAGCTTTACCTTGGAGTTTATAAATATAGAACTCACTCATGGAGCTTAAGGAAATATCCCCGGGTTCATTTGCATTTTTTTCTATTCATTTAAATAACAATTGTGACATGATTGTCTTTGATTATACAAGTGGCTTTAACGGTGAGCATGAACATACAGACTAATTTCTCTTTTAATTTTTTTAACAGGGATTGTATCATTGATCTCTCTGGCAATCCTTTCGTATGATCGTTACAGTACTTTAACTGTTTACAACAAGAGGGCCCCAGACTACAGCAAACCCTTGTTGGCTGTCGGGGGCTCCTGGCTCTACTCACTGTTCTGGACAGTCCCCCCCTTACTGGGCTGGAGTAGCTATGGACTGGAAGGGGCAGGAACCAGTTGTTCAGTTACATGGACGGCTAACACCCCGCAGTCACATTCCTATATCATCTGTTTGTTCATTTTCTGTTTGGGAATCCCCGTGCTGGTCATGGTGTATTGTTACGGACGGCTCATCTGCGCTGTCAAACAGGTAAATTCAGTCACAACACCTCAATTCAGTGTAAATGTTATTCACAATAGAAATAACCTACCATCTGGTTTAGAGAAACCACTGACTCATCAGGCTCAGGAATATAATTTATTGATATTTTTAAAGATGTCCTAAAATTCTGTATGTTGTGGAACAAATAAATTGCATTCCAAATATAATGCACAGCTTTAAACAAATTTCATAAAGGGTCTTCTTTATTTTGTAAATGCACAATGCTTTTTTAGAAGCTAAAAACAGAGTTTGAGTATATGAGTTCTCGGAAACTTCTAAAAGAGGCTATTTTTCATGAGGTCCCATCAAGAACATAATCCTTTTTTGTGACCTATTCCGAAAAAGTGCATCATAGCGCTGACTTATCTTATTTTTCAGCATAGTAGAGAATGTGGACTCCAGATTTCACCGGCGTTTTGAGGTGGTTTAAACTTTATCTGGAGTCTGAGATATTGACCTAGTTTCAGCTTGAGTCAGGGTTATTGTTTAGTTCTAGAGAGGATTGCAAACTGTACTGCAGGCAGCGGTTTTGTGTTGTGAAATCTGTCCCTGTTGTTTTGAAAATGTACACAAATAATCAGAAATGCTTTCATGAGGGATTTGCGTATACTGAAGACCAGGTCTGAATCATCTGCTGGTGCAAACAAAACAAAAATACAATTCAATGTATATGTTTTTCCTCAGGTAGGGCGTGTCAGGAAGACAGCAGCACGACGGAGAGAGTACCGCATTTTATTTATGGTCATCACTACAGTGGTGTGCTACCTTTTGTGCTGGATGCCTTATGGGGTTGTTGCAATGATGGCCACGTTTGGACGTCCGGGGATCATCACACCCATTGCGAGCGTGGTGCCGTCCCTCCTTGCCAAAAGCAGCACAGTCATCAACCCTGTTATTTACATCCTTATGAACAATCAGGTTTGACTATTCCAACTTTTTAATTAGCATTAATTCATGGGATTTGATTTATACACCATGGTTCCATAAAAATTAACATTCCTTCCACAAATCTTAATCCAACATCCACAATGATGAAACAAATTACCAGCGTATAGAAGGAACAATGCCGAGTACAACATTGATTGTAGGAAATGATAAATAATACTAAACTCCTTTCAAAATGTGAGTTCTTTAAACAATAACTGCAGGTTAAGTATTTGTACAGCGACACCATTTTCTGTCAAAATATATTACAGGTTTTTGAAATGCATGAAACTTTTTACTAAAATGCAAGAAGTAAATAAAAAGGTTAATAGAAATAATATGCACAACAGTCAGTGTTAAACTTTTCTGAGCAAGACGCTCTTCTCAGAGAGGTTTGTCAGTAGTAGTTCACATTCAAAACAGATTTATATTATGAAATGAATTATTCATAAAACACCTTTAAAAATGACACTGATCAATTATCTAGAGTTAAAATCTAACACTTATAGTCAGGGCCGTTTCTAGGCATAGGCAAGCTAGGCGGTCGCCTAGGGCGCCACCAGCTGAAGGGGCGCCAAATATGCGCACGTACTGGCACTTTTAGCAGGGTTGTGATAAAGAGTGGCACGGTCACCCTGAAATATGACTGCCGCCCCCACTGGATCACCCAACATAACTGGGCTAGAGTACTGTCAATCTGACGATGCCTGTATGCCACTAGATTAGAGTGCTGTCAATTTCTGCCTGATTGTTGCATGCAAAGTTTGCATTTGGAGCGCTCAACAACGCCATTAGATCAGTGGGCTCTGCCAGTGCTTTGGCAAGGTAACACTTTTTTTTGCCATGCAATAAAGCTAAGTTCAAAGGCCAATTTAAAATATCGGTACAGTAAATAAAGTGCACAAAATCAGTATTTTGTTTAGGCAGTATTTGTGGCACTTTTGTCCAAATATTTGTGGCAGATTTGTCCAAAAGGTGTGCATTTTTTGCGCCAATGCATTGTTAAAGGATCAGCGTGTCATGTAATATTCCCATATAAACTTTAACATCCAATTAAAAAATATTTGTATAGTAAAATTAGCTAATTCACGAGATCAATACATCAATACATCCTTTACATACCGCTTTGTCGAGTTAAATGCATCCTTACGGAGGTGTCGAAATGCTGAATCAATTCATTCACTTCCAACAGCGCTTAATGGGAGCAGTGTCATAGAGGGCAGAGCGTCACGTTATTTAAAGGGGACGTTAACGCGTTAACGAGTAGCAAATGATTAAGTAGCTGCATTGGTTACTTTTATGCCACTGATAAAGCTTTTATATGTAGTTTGGGGTAACAAAGGGGTTTTATAGGTTTGACTGAAATAATAATGCAATAACTGACACTTTAAATCAATATTTCAAGAAACAGCAACAAAAATGTTTAACAAAAAACAGATAGTAGCCATTGATAATATCTAAACAATACGTAGTAGTATAGTATATAGTATCCAAATCAAAATGTAATAAAATTAATTTATGTGTGATTTATGTGTAAATTATGTGCAATGTCTTAGCCACTAGGGATTGTTACATAGGGCTATACAAGCATCTAGTGGCAACACAATGATATTACAGATACTAAATTGTGCAAAATGTTTATCTTAACAGTCAATTTACAAATAATGCATTCAGATTTGTGGAACTCAATGCACTGAATCTCCACAAATTAGTGTCGTTACTATGACAACCAATTTGAATGTGACAAGCAACTGGTATCTGAAAATAATTTTATTTATATATATAATTTGGAGGGGGGGCAATAGGGATTTCGCCTAGGGCATCAAATTGGCTAGAAACGGCCCTGCTTATAGTACATTATAGTACATTAACAGCTTTGAAGTGTCATTCAACCAATGACAACAGCAAGAGATTTAATCACAAATTACCACAAAATATTATGAGAACAGCTCAGATAGACAGAAAAGAGAAATCTCTTTCCATTTTGACTCATTTCGTAATGTAGCTTACCATATTTAAACATTCAAATTGAGAATTTATTTTGAAACTCATTTTGTCCTGCATCACAACCATGTTTTGTGTACACAGCATATGTAATCTCAAAATTTTGGTCATTTTAAGGTCATTAGGCCATTTTTGACTCTGTTGCGAGTGTTAGCTGCAATGTCTTTCAGCATAAGGACCATCTGAGATGATCAACTTTTGAAATTGGTTAATTACCCTCCTCATTATAATGTCTTGTCTCAGTTTGTTACAAGAACTATGGGTAAAACTCCTATTAGATGATAAAAGTCTGTTAGTTTAAGTTTGAAGGGCTCGTACAGTCTTGAAGACCCGTACACCTTTTTATGCGACTGTACGTTTGAGTCTGTAAATCACAGTGGACACTTGATGTTACTGAATCCTGGCAGTGTGACCTTTCCCTTTTTCTTGAGGTCCTTCTCAGAAGCTGTACTCATTCGCTTGACAAGCAGTTTCTCGTAAAGCAGAGGGTGGTATGCCCCAAATGTGCAGGCCGCGTCGTAATACATCTCATGGTAATGGCACAGATTAGTTTGTCTCATGGAAGGAATGTACTCGTACACATGGACCTCCTCACAAAAGTTCATCATCACGACTATACCTGTTAAATACACACACAGATATAGTCAATATACAGAAATAGTCAATATATATCTGTCAATATATATAATTAATAATGACTGTACAGAGTAGCCCACATGAGTTCATCCAGATGGGAATATTATCAGTGAATAACAATTTACATTTCAGTTTGCTTCTCACACAATCTATTGTACTGTACATTACCAGTCAAAAGTTTGGAATAATTATAATATTGTTTTTGAAAGAAAACTCTTATACTCACCAAGGCTACATTTATTTGATCAAAAATACAATTAAAACCAATAATAATGTGAAATTTTAATGCAATTTTAAATAACTGGTTTCTATTTGAATATTATTATTCCTGTGATAGCAAAGCTGAATTTTCAGCAGCCATTACTCCAGTCTTCAGTGTCACATGATGGTTTAGAAATCACTCTAATATGCTAATGTATTGCTTAAGAAACATTTTTTATTATTGTTGAAAACAGTTTTTGCTGTTTAATATGTTTGTGGAAACCATCATACACTACCATTTAAAGGTTTTGGGTAAGGGGGAAACCATTTTTATTCAGCATAGACACATTAAATCAAAATTAAAATTAGCAGTAATGACATTTATAATGTTGCAAAAGATTTCTGTTTCAAATAAATGCTGTTCTTTTGAACTTTCTATTTATCAAATAATCTGGTAAAAAAAAAAATCATATTTTCCGCAAAGATATTAAGCAGCAAAAGCTGTTTTCAACATTGACAATAATAAGGGTCACTATTAATAATTGAGCACCAAATCAGCAAATTACACTGCTTATGTGACACTGGAGACTGAAGTAATGGCTGCTGAAACTTCTGATTTTCCATCACATGAATAAATTAGATTTTAAAATATATTCACATAGAAAACAGTTTTATCAAATTTTAAACTGCACAATATTATTGTTTTATTGTATCTTAACTCAAATAAATGCAGCCTTGGTATGCCTAATAGAAATAAAAAAATATTAATGATTCAAAACTTTTATCTGGTTGTGTATACATACATCATATATACATTTGTAAGACATGAAAGTTTCAAACCCCATTCATTGTAAGTGTCACTCACTGGGGTTTGGAGCTTTTAAGTCTTACTGGTTCATTTTTTCCCTTTTTTCACTAAAAAGGGAAAAAATTAACCAGTACATTCACAGAAGAAAGTAAGTCTTACAGATTCGGAATGACATGATGGTGAGTAAATGAAACAATCTCCTCAAAGATCTTGTTTAAATCTGATAAGACATTAGTACACTGCACACATTCTGTCAGCTGTGTGTATTGTGCTCTATTGTTGGTCACCTCTCTGAAGCCTTGTTTTTTAGTTTTACATCAATACTCTGTTATCTGCCTGCAGGCTGGCAACACACACACAGCCTGACAGCACCCTGCCAAGATCAGACAGAGAGTTGTCTCACTGCATACATGCACACACACAGGGGAAACACGCATCAAATACTTGGCAGTATAGTCACACGCCAATGTGAAGGCCAATCAGGGGCCTGGATAGGCCGAGACAAATCCAATTAGACATGAGTCTCATGAGAAGAACAATAAGGCATCCACCCCTTAGGATAACCAATCACCTAAGACAGATTGTTTGTTCAGTGTCCACATGTCCAGGTTGTCAAGGCAACAAAGTGATCCAAGTGTACTGACTAACACCAACCCAGCAGCTATCATTTGAGAACCAGCAGGGTGTGTGTCTCATGTTTTTCACTGTAGTTCAGGGCATGTCACGGGGACTTTTGTGTGAATTGGTTTGAATTTAATTGCCATTCTTTAGGCATACTACAGAAGCTGTGAAAAGATGATCACATGACACACACTAAGGTTTGAATGTAAACAGCTATTTCTGCACCTTGCTTCTTGACAAGTGACATAACATCGGACATCTCATCAGAATGAAGAAACAAGTCCATAAAACATTCCAGTTGATAATTACTGGGTCAATGACGTGACTCTTATTTTTGTCTTATATATTAATTAATCAAAAATACATTAAAAATGCAATTTATAAATATAATGACTTAAATGTATCTCTTCAAAGATGGGCATGTTTCTCATTTCTGATTTAAAATGAATTTTTAAATGGTTGAAAAGAAGACTTTGGCTTCAATCAGTTTGGCTTAATATTATATTGTTATTTTAAAGAAAATTAATATTAATCTTCTATAAAATAACAATATAATATTAAATGTTGCTACAACCAACACACAGAAGAAGAAAAAAACATAATAAAAAGCGAAATTATATCAAAATGCTGCTCAAGGTTAATAAGTCAGATCATTTGACCTTTTATGAGATAAGGTTAGTTTAGGTTAAAAAATGAGGAGTCAGGTGGTGACTCCAAACATCTAATTAATCATTGATACTGTATATGAATCAATAATCCATGATATTAATTAATAATCCATGTAAAATTATATTTAAAGGACTTTTTGAAAATAAGAATTAATTGTACACTGACATGTATTTCTTGTAAAGTGTAAAGAAAATATATATTTTTTACTTGATGACTACATCACATTTAAGAGTCATTGAAGTAAAAGGTTTCTTTTTAAAATGCTAAAAAAAAAAAATTCAAAACCATGTGAAATCAACATGAATATGACGAGTACATTGCTAAAAACCTGGCACAAGTGTTTTAAACTAGATTTAAAAAATATTTTTTACATGTCATTGAGATACTCCCACTTCAATTGGCCATAAAAAAAGAAAAAAAATAATAACTCTAAAAGAAGAATACATAATGCACTGAGGTGCTGCAGTTCAAAGTAAGCTATAGGCAATCTGTCACACAAAATTGAAATTTCATACACAATTGAATTGGCTCTGCATCTTTTGAGTCTCAGAAAATATGAGTGCTAATTTATTATTTTGTGCAGTTTTACAGGTGTTTCCTCATCCTGTTTCATTGCAAACACAGCTCTCTAGAGAATGGACAGTCCTCTATGCCTTCAAGAACTACTGGTATCCAGCTCAACCGAAGGGCTTATAGCAACACAATGGCTGGCAACGCACCTCCATCCATTGGTCTCCAAAATGAGTGCAGCACCCCTGTCTCAGGCTGAACCAATCCACAAAATAAAAATTGCACCTTGATGTTCCAGCTCAACCCTGCCCCATTCTAATACATACTGTTCCAAATGATGCCAAGACAGAAATCATCTGTGTAGGGTTGTGGAGTGCCTACAAATCAAAAGCTAAAAATCAGAACTGTAGCAAAGAGATCTCTATAGTCATCTTTGTGATGACAAACCGTCGTCTGACCTAGCACACACCATTTCAGTTAGTATTTGTATGTGACTTGTCAAAATAAATGTTACAAAGAGCAGGAAAAGTGCAAACAGCCACTAGTGATTTGTTAAAATAGATGTTTAGTGCTGGTACATTACTTCTGAATGTGCTTACCCCATGCTGACTGTATGTTCCCAACCAATTTAAGGTTAAGCCTGAATAAGATGTTGAATAAATCTGTGAATTTACAGGAAGCTGGAAAACTGGTAAAATCCTCAATGCTTTGTATTATTTTTCTACCCTGCTCCTAATCTCACCATTATTTTCTGGAGATCAAGCATGGTGACATTTGGATCATTAGTCACATCATTGATTCAAAGGTGTCCAGTGATCTAAGACAGTATTTCCAAACTTGGTCATTTTAAAGGAAGAGTTTACCCAAAAATTTGTATTCTGTCATTTACTCACCCTCATCCTTAATAATTTAACTACTTTAAGTGTCGTATCCAGTTGGGTGAATTCAGTCCAGTTGCATTATAAGAGACAAAAATGTGTAAGCGAAAAAAAAAAAAAAAGATAATTTCCCAGTTTTGGTGAAAACACATTAAGTGGGGGCCCCGGGAGGGGAAAAAGTCATAGATGGTGCTACAAAAAAGACATAATTGGTTGTTCATTGTTGTGTAGATGATTTGTGTTTATGGAGTTATGCGGTTTAAGGTTATTATTTTCCACATACTGTACATTATTGTTTCTCCTCTATGCCCCGCCTGGTTGGCTAGAAACGTGTTGATTTTACAAATCTCATCTTTCTGCAAAGCGAGTGTGTGGCTCTGATGGCCGCCTATCCAGGTTCGTTGTGTTGGCGCGAGTACCCAAGATTGTGTAACTTAGAAATGTTACGCCCCTGACGGTGACTGTGAGAGTTGTCCGGGCTGTCCGGGGGGGACCGGATGATGATACAAAGACATTTAAAAGCCCATTATGTAAGTTAGGGGGGCATGTATGTTGCATTCATAGGGTGGGGACGATAAGTGTAAGTGAGTTATAATGACTTATAATGTCTTTTTACGCTTTGCGTTGCATCGTGCCACGTAAACAAAACCATGTCTGCATTTGTGAGTGGAGAAATGACAAACAACAAGCGCTATCCTACACTGCTCAAAACTCGCGTTTGAAACATCAGTAGCAAATTCTTTAAATATAAAAAAACGTACTTACGACTCTGTGAGTCATAACAGCCGGAAAGGGCAGGCATTGTAGTCTACTCTCCCGGGTTCAGGAAACGGTCCTCCATAAAATGTGATGCACACATTCTGAATATTTGGGTTGAGCTGTTCTTGAACAGTGTTGTAGATACAACTTAACCACTTATTTCTAGTCATGTCCTCTATTGGAAGGCCAAACAAAGCAGTTTCGCTTTCACACGACGAAACCCGCATCACCCACGGCGTGCCAGTTGAGTGAGCGGAGGGCCTTCGGCTAGAGTTGGAGTGGCGCCGGGCAGAGGGGTTACGACGAAGTGAGCAGCCGCTTCAGTTGGGGCGGCAGACCACATGTGACACCCCGGGGGGGCTTGACCCGCTTTGTCCCCCGGGTGAAAGCTGATTCGGCGGATCGGCACGAGCACGAATGGGGTTATGGAATTTCCTCATCTGACCCCTGTATCAGCGGTCCTAGGCATGACGAAGCAGATATTGTCCTTTTTTGGAAGGCCAAACAAATTAGTTTCGTTTTCACAACGAAACACACTGCGTCTTCACGACATGGCAGCGGCAACAACAAAACTACAGCGAGAAAAAAAGTTAGGCCTTCTTTCTTTGCGTGTATCATGGGGGGTGGTGGGTGGCGGCGTTATTGCAAATCTTCCCACATCGTGACGTAAACATATGGGGGTGTGTTATGCTCGATCCGTTAGGGTAGAAAGAGGTGGTGGTGACTCTTAAGCTTGGGTTATAAAGGAATATCTCGGTTTGGATTTTGAGAAGTTTAGTCCTTTGCAACTGGTTAGTTACAGATCTTCTTTATGCACCAGCGAGATGTAAGCACTTCAAAGGAGAAAGGGGAAAATTTAATCGTCATGGCCTATGACTCATGGGGTGTAACACTTAGTACAGTAGAACATCATAGCAGGCATAATTGGGTGTTTCCTGTGCACATCCAGAATGTGCACACTCCAGTCGGCTGTAGGGTGGCTGATGTACTTTCACTGGGGGTTGATTGAAGGGTCACCCAAACAAATATTTATTATCTAGTATACCTTGTCTCCTCATATCAACCATAGCATGATATAAAGAGTTCATAAAAGAATATAAGATTTTTATTATAATCATTTTTCCCAAAGTACGTATAATATTTATTATTTTGTTGTTGTGACTTTGGGGGTGCGGTGAACTTTCAAGGGTTGAACTGTACTAAACATTGGTGCATTCTACATTGGTAACACTGATGTAGTAATTAGCATAGAAGTGCCTTAGATTGAGGCTGAATTAGGAAGGATGTAGCCTTCGAATAGATCACACCATGGGTGAAGGGATATTCTTTGTATTCCACACGGTCTGGAAACCGTTGAAAGGGTCAGAAACTGAATGTGTTTCGAATAGGGCCTCTATGGTGGTGAACATTGAGGAGATCTTCTGGCCAATGTGTGCATTTAAGGCTTACAAAATTCATAAAATAAGGTTGTGTGTATGGTTGTTAGATATCAGTAATTAGCAACGGTACAAACCACCAACTGTTTGGTTGAGCTTAGTTTTTGTAATAATTCAAAAGCACATTGAGGCGAGGAGAGATCTACTTGGAGTTTTGTTGAACAACCAGGGAAAAGAAACATGGTCGCCCGAAAGAATACGCGTCGTCCGGTGGGGGGGGACTGTGTGGGGGGCAGCAGTGCACTCTTTTGTGAAGCACACTATCTCATTTTGTTAAAGTAAGTCATATGGTTTTGGAACAACATTAGGGTGGAGTAAATGAAAACAGTGTGGTTTAACTATTTCTTTACATCAAAGCCATAATGGTGTGTTAAAGGTACAATCCACAATCACTCACTCAAAACACTGATTTTTGTTAAAGATTAACATTTCTACATTGGAGGTTGTTGTAGTGCTCTCTTAGTAGCAGATATTGGATTGTGCCTTGATAGCACATAATGATGTTTGATAGGTTTTATGAATGTTCATTGTCTGTTTGAGAGCCATCAACTTGTATTAACAGCTCTGATTTACACAGACCTTGATTATATGTCAATCACACAAGAAAATAAACCAACTACCCAAAATTATACTCTATATATATTGGCATAAGTCCTCAACCTTTATTCATTTGCTTGTTTGTCTCTTTTAGATCTTGAGTTTTAAGCCAAACCTTCATTCATTCATCAAAATTCAGCAAAGAACTCACAAGGGAGACAACAAGAAAGAGTGTGTATGTGTGTGTTTGCACGCACATTTATTGGCTCTATGCTGCCCTGGGCACTCAGGTTGCCAGTTAGCCATTGGCCTGCGGCAAGGTAAGTATCCTCTAGAAATGTAATGGAGAGTTTGCTTTTTTCCACATGAAGTCCCTGCCTGATTGAAATAATCCCGTCGTGCCCCCGAACTTGCATCTATCAAATTGATATTACCTAACACATTTCAGCATTTGCACACACACACGCACACACACACATCCTGCACTCTTCAGTCAAAAATTTATTCAAGAGGAACAGTGAATACAAACAGACATGATTATCATTTGTAATTCAGCAGATACGCTGGAAAAGTAGGCAGAGAAACATTTGATCTCGCTTAAATTAGGGTCGAATATGTGGGGTACCCCCCCCCCCCCCCCGGCTCGACAGCACGCATGGCAAATCTGCCTCAGAAGATATACCGGCACACGGGATGGTGGGCACAACAATGTTTCTCGGAGGCTCGACTGGCAGCACAAAATGGACAGATATATGTGGCTTGTGGGTATGAGGTGGAAGATAGTTGGAGTACCGTGAGGGAATCCTGAGGAAGGAGGGTTGGGTTGAATGTTCTCCAGTGTGTTGCTTTGCACAATATCCCAGAGTTTCCAGATAAATGAAGGATGCAGGATATAAAAGGGCTGCTCAGGGAAATTGTTCCTGTGATTTATGTATGGAGTAAACAGGTCATAATCTGGATGCTGGTACCACTGTGGGTATTGAGAAAACAGGAAAATATTATGTTAACTATAAAGTCACTTTAGGCACATAGGCCTGGTTTCAAAGACAGGGCATAAATTAAGCCTTAGTTTAACTAGGACATTTAAGTATATATATATATACTGTATGTGTCTTACAAAATAAATAAAGTCACGGTCCAAACCTTACGTGGGTTTACATCTTGATACAAATCAAATTAAAGAATGCAGGGCAGTTGGCTTGCAGTTCAGAATAGGCTAAAACATGCCTTTTAAGACTTGACGACCCGCCCCCCCTAGGCTTATGCTTTGTTTCATGTTTTATTAAAGGGTCAGTGAGATACTGGTAAATTTGTATTGATTTATTTATATATTTAAAAATTCATTCAAAGTTCATTCAAAAATTCAAATTCATTAATGTAATGACTTGAATATACCTCTTCTAAAAAATAAATCATTGTCATGCTGGAAGATCCATCCATTGCCCATTTCTAGCAGGGACAGTCAGGTTTTGATTTTTTATCTGTTGGTATTTGGTAGAATCCATGATGCCATGTATCTGATCAAGATGTCCAGGACCTCCGGCAGAATAGTAGGCCCATAACATTAAATATACAGCAGTATATTTAACTGTGGTCATGGGATACTTTTTTTATCCCTTTGTGCACCAAGGTGGCCACCAAGCGCGCATCTGGGTGAGTGTGTGGCCCCCTGCTAAATGTTCTAGTATGGGCATAATATGTTCCACATATATTCACAATACAGTGGTGTGAAAAAGTGGGTGGCCCCCTGGTCGCTGTGGGGTTTTTAAATTTTTTGCATATTTGTCACACTTTAACGATTCAGATCATCAAACTAATTTTAATATTACACAAAGATAATGCAAGTAAATGCAAATGCAGTTTTTAAATTATGATTTCATTTTTTAAGGGGAAAAAGCTGTCCAAACCTACCTGTTCCTACGTGAAAAATTAATTGCCCCCTGAATCTAATAACTGGTTGTGCCACGCTTCGCAGCAACAACTGCAATCAAGTGTTTACGATAACTGGCAATGAGTCTTCCACATCGCTGTGGAGGAATTTTGGCCAACTCTTCTTGGTGGGTCGCCTATGTTTAATTCCCCACGACTGTAGGTTTTTGTATCAGGAGATGGACTGGTTTAAGGGGGGGCATCTCAAATCGGATTTAAGTCCGGACTTTGATTTGGCCCCTCCAAAACCTTAATTTAGTTTTTCTTGGGCCATTCAGAGGTGGACTTGCTGGTGAGTTTTGGATCATTGTCCTGCTCTAGAACCCAGATTGGCGTGTCGTGAGCTTGAATTGGTCACAAAGCCCGTGAGATGGCCGGGGGGGACAGTCTCCTTCGGTTTCTGATAGATGCAGAAGGTCATGGGTTCCGTCACTTAGTGTGCAATCTTCCAGTCATGGAAGCTGTCGAAAGCAGGCCCCAACCATCAAACGTAAAAAGAACTGGCCACCCCATGTGTGAACGTTTTGTATGATGTTCTTTTTAGATGAAGATGCTGGGTGTTGGTTTTTCCAGATTTAACTGGACACACACAGGGGGCCTGCCAGAAAAGTTCAATACTTTTGTCTCATCCTCCAGCGATAATATGGTTGTGCCCAAAAGTCTGCATAATCACTTGGGCATTGAGTTTTTGGCAAATCCAGATGATCCTTTGGTGGTCTTAGTTTGAGTGGCATCAGTGGCTTTTTGCCTTGGAACACTCCGCTGGATAGCCTTTTGTTGTGCCCAAACACTTTCTAATGTTGTTTACCCTGAAGCACTGAGCGGCGGTGGGTAATTGAGGGGGCAACTTGGAGGGGAGCGCTGGCAGTTTTAGAATTGGGTTTTTTCTGGGTTCTTTATGACGGCTCTGTGGGATGAGTGGCGGGTTGTTTGTCGCTCGGGGGTTGGATTAATTGGTGGGGGTGGTTGGGGGCCGCCAGGCTCATTTGTAAGTGGTCACGGGGGCCATTGTTCCAAATTTGATCTCAAGTTGGTGGAGTATGAAGTGTCTCTGACCATGGGTCACTGGGAGTCCCGGCGAAGCCTTAGAAATGCTTTATCATCCTTTCCAGACTGAACAGTCAACGGTGTTTTGGAGTCTCAATCCTGTTTCTTGTGAATGTCTTCTTTAGATTGTGCCGTAAGTGGTTGGGTTCTATTATACGCATGGCATGCACTTTGTCATACATCTTCGTAGTTTAAGTTGATGTGCTTTATTCAACAGGTCGGCAGTATCTCATATCCATAAAGGTGTGTGGGGCTAGTGAATGTTAAAGGACGGAGGAGGTCAGCTTTCTAAAATGAATGTGGGTTAATTGTGCAGTTCTGTGTCTGATTTAACAGATGGGGGCAATTATTTTTCACGTAGGGCCAGGCAGGTTTGGACAACTTTTTTCCCTTAATAAATGAAATCATGGGGATTGTAAAAACTGCATTGTGTGTAGTTTGGGGCCTTGCGATATCTTTGTGTAATATTTAACTTTGTTTGATGATCTGAAACATTAAAGTGTGACAAACAGTTCAAGAGCAAAATAAGTAAGAAGCAGAAGGGGGCCACCTTTTTCAAACACACTAGGGTAGTAAAGCGGTGGATAGCATGTATGTGCCATAGAGGTTTGTGTAGCTGTGGAAAATATTTGGTACAGTATTGAGAACGTGGTACATGTTTGTGTTTTAGTGGGTTGAAAGGTAGTAGTGTTGGCGAGGTGGTGGTGGGGCAAGTATCTGACATCATATTGTTTGAGTATACTGTGAAATCCATACAGGACATGATATATAAATATGTGTGTTTGTTATAGAATATATTGTGGGCTAGTGGGAGGTATAAATTATGTACCTATATAAATAGTATAATATATAGATATATAGTTTTTTTTTTTTTTTGAAATGGTTGGTGTTTTTCTGTAGGTGGAGCAAAGCAAGACGCATATATATAACCCAGTCCCATCTTAATTTCCAGTAGTGTCTGTGCAGCCTCATATGCGGGAGTTTGGTTTTCGGATTAGTGGTATTTTTTCTCTGGTGAGAACCCTCACAACCAACTGTGGTGTCGTGTCGTGCTATCTTATGTTTTTTGTGTGACCCACCAAGACTATTTTCTGCAATTCTATCTCGCAGCTGTTGATCTTTGGGAGGTCTTTTGGCCACTCAAACTATCCTCCTCCCGTCTTAGACAATTAGACAGACTGACCGCATCCAGCAAATTCGAACATTTTCCTGTTGATTGGTGAACTTCTTAATAATTATGTTCCCTGATGTTGGACTGGAATGATTCATGCTTTAGGGTATTTTCCTACTGCAGGGAAGGGGGGGGGAAAGGGGGGGAAGGGGGAAAGAAGAGGGGGTAGGAGTATTTTCCTACTGCAGCACCTTGTCCTAATTTGTGAGTCTCAAATTACTCGTTTCGCTATTGCTGCAGAAAAAAAAAAAAAAAGGCATTAGGGACCAAGATTCTTTTGGTTGTACGGTCATTTTAAAGGAATGTTCCTTTGTGTTTCCCGGCATATTTATGACTCCTGAATGAAACGGAAGTCACCCTGGTGTAATTATATATTAATATTCGTATATAATTAATAATAAAATCATTTAAAATATAATTTTAAGTTTTTCTTTCTTGGTGGTACATTTATTATTTTTGTCACTAGCCCAAAACTGTATATACTGAAGGTGTATATTCATACAGGTCTGCAGGTCAGGAGACTTTTAATATGACAGTAGTCTGTTTCTAGCATTACGGACACATGGAGAGAAGGAGTGAAGAAAAGTGCAGTGTGTGAGCACAGAAGTTAGTGCCGTGTCATGACCAGGGAGCCAGTTCCATAAAGATTATTTCAGTGGAGGATTATCGCAGGGGGGGGGGCCCACGAACGGGTATCTAAAGGATGGCTGAGTGTTGTGTTGTGGAATGTACGTCACTTGTTTTACAAGTGTTTGAGAGTTTTCGATTACTATAATTAAGTTTTTTTTTTATCGGAGATACAGCGTTAAGGGTTAACTGCTTTAATGAATACGGGATTACAGAGTGACTATTTTGCAAGAATTAATTTTTCCCCACATGACATCGCATGCGAGGTTGGAGCTGCTGTGGGATGCTGACGAGGCAGAGATATCTTTTTTTGCAAGTGTGACCCCTAGATCTAATCACTGTAAATGATTCCTCTAATGGCCAGTATGCTGATAATGTCACATCTATACCTTCAAAGTCACCCTTCTTCTGCCTCGCCAAATATATATCTCAAAAAAGAAAACTATCTAGAAAACTACACAAGCAAAGTTTAACAGGGTTGAATGGTATTTCACTTCTGACTGATTTACTATGATGTAACTTTCATACCTTATGCAGGTCAATGTTATAAGGAGCAGGATCCCAGGCTACCAAGGTAATGTTCTTATAGAGCAAACTGCTGTTGAATTTGTGTTTGGGGTTTGCTAGAATCTGATAAAAGAGAAGAAAACATCTCTATTTAGTCCTTGCACACAGGAAGACACGGAGACAGGGAATGAGTCAGAGGGTGAAGGTTTGTGTCTGTGTGCATTAATGCAAATGACCCTAACCTGAGAGTTCATGATTCGAATGGTTGTCTTGCTGCCCACGTCTCTTTCATAGCCCTTGCAGGGTGCAGCATTGAAACGCAGCACTGCATCATGGGAATCTAGAATGGCAAAAACAGCAGTCAATCAAAAAGACCAGTCAAGTATTATAAGGGAGAACATATGGTGACCTTTTGTGACAATATGCTCCAATATGCTCCAGTGTTGTCACAGGGGAAACTCTGATTACACTTTTATATATTCAGTTGTTGATTGTTTACTCTATTGATTAGAAAATTATGATTATTATTATTATTATTAAAAAAAGGAAAAGGAACTTGTGCTCATTAATTGAACCAGTCTGCAAAAAGTGTTATGGCCAAGCTAATATTGTAAGATATTGCTCCATCTAGTGTCATAAGGCAAATGCTTCCAGAATAAACTCCTAACAGACAGAAGCCTATTGTACAGGTATACTGGATTTTACCTTTGCTATATCCCTAGCAAACCGAGTAATTCCTTATTCATAGACCTAAATAATCAAAGCATCTCTATACTGTGCATTACGATGATTTTCTTCCATCAATGTCTTTTTACATGCAAAACATTCAATCACCACTAGAAGGTAGCAAATGACAATTCACTAACATCTAGCAACCGGAACCATTTTACCTAGACTCACTTTCCAAACTTCCGCTTCATTTGTGAGTAATAAAAACCTGCATATAATCAAATAAACCTTTCAACAAAGAAATTTGGGTGGTTTGAATTTATAAATGTAATAGATTTTGAGTTTACTACACAAACTACTGCTGTAAGTGTCTAAGACATAAGTTTCAATGTCACAGAAAGTCGTTTAAGACTCCCACAAATAAACAAAAACATGCAAATAAGCAGTGCGGCTTCCAGCAGCAGTGCTTTCATTCTTTCTAACAATGAAGCAGGGCAATGCTATTCAAGGGCTTCTAGAGAACAGGGAGCACTGCTCTAATGCGTATCTGCCATTGGCTGTCAGCTGTGCTATTCATGTTCCAACACATTCAACAATTAGGCCGTGTGCATCAATGTCGCTATTCAAAAGCAGACCAAATCAAGGTCTAATGAGGAAAAAGAAAAAGAGTGGCGATGAATTGAGTGGAAGAAATGGAATGAGGGAATTAAAGTAAAAGCAAGAGAGCGAGAAAGAGAGAGCAACCATCAAAACAAGACAGGAAAGTGCCTGTTTGGCTACTAAAAAGTCTAATAAAAAAATAAATAAAAACTATTTTACACAATTTTTTTTTGTGTAATTAGAAGTGTTACACAGATTTTTTTTTTAGCTAAAATTTAAAGTTAAAATAAATATTTTTACTTTAATTAAAATATGTAATAAATAAATTCCACGATTATAATAGGCTATGTACTGTAATCTATTATTAAACACAATCTCGCCCCACAGTTTTGAATCTGACATTTGCAGATGCGTGGTTGGGGGCATTGCATGACACATTTCTCTGAAGGACTTCTGCATATAACTGTATATAAACTAAAGAATAAATTGAACTTGAAAATGGACTTTATGTTGTGTCCCTTTTCTCATTTCCAGGTTTGGAAGACAAAGTAAACTACTGAGTGCTGCAGAAATGAGTCCTAAAAACGAGTTAGCAGTTAGCACTTATGAGTTAGTACTTACGACTCTTGAAGTCAATATATTTTTTGAACTGGTTTTTGGTTAAAACTGAATGCCTTATCTCACTCTTGCAAACTATTCTAACTCCAATTTTCCAACGTGTATAGGCTATTTTAAATAAAGACTGAAAGAGTTGTCACAAGCTTTGTGGTGGTGAAGTCATGCGACTGTGGTGTAGTTTGTTTATAGTCTATCTTTAACTTTTTACTTCTGCTGATTGTATTTAGGCTTCAAAATTCATAAAAGTTGTGTTAATTTGTAAACATTATCTTGATGAACAAATTGTGTAAGTATAATAAACTTTTTTGGTCACAGAGCTTATTTTCGTTATAGCGCTTTGTAAACATGATGTTTACTGTAGTTCTAGAATAAATGTGAAAACGCATTTGCTCATCTCCATTTTTGGCCAAAAACAATTCGTCCTTCTCAAAATGAATAAAAACCATGAAATGCAAACTCAGAATATGGTGCAAACCTGCAATAATTAAATACGTTAAATAATACAAATATCCTTTATATATTTAATCCCATTTTATTAGCCAATGTCTTTGCTGCTGACCTTCGATGATCCATTTAAAACATATTAAGCACAAATGACTTTAAATAAACATTTGTTTCTTTTTTCTTTTTCTTTTTTATTGCTGATGAGTGTTGAACTTTCTTATCCTGTGTCCTATTCCTCAGTTGAAAGGTTCGTTTGAGCTTTGCTGTGTTACAAAAGATTTCTATTCCAAATAAATTCTCTTCTTTTGAACTTTACATGCACCAAAGAACACTGAAAAAATGTTACAACTCTCACTGTTACGGGGCGAACGAGACGTTATTTACCACCAAAGGCTGGATCATAAACAGGCAAGGGTCAGATACACAGGTATATCACAGCCAAGACAATAAATATTCCTATGGCTAGCGTGGTCTTCGATTGACAAGAGGGGAAATCCAATAACACGCGAGTAGTCCAGGCGAGGTGCAAACACAGTCCAAAACAGCAAGACAAAGGGTTAATCCAAGAAACACAGGAAACAGACAACAAGGCAACATGAAGTGGCTAGACTAAGACTAGAACTAGAACTGGGAACTAGGACCGGGAACTAGGAATGGCTCCGTAATGCAGCTATCGCTAGAAGAGTGATATGCGCTAAACAACACTCGGCAGTTTGAAAGGGATCTGAGTGAGTGTTATATAGTGTGTTTAGGGATAATGCCGTATCAAATTTTCATGTTGTGATTGATTGCTAATGCTTTTATCACGGTGTATGGTATTATCACGATATTGAAATTTTGTTTAAAAAAAGTGCTGTCATAATACAGTATAACAGGTTTAATAACTTTTTTCTTATAACAAAATAACTGACCATTTAAAAGGCAAAAACTTTTAAATGCAATAAAGCAATACAGAAAATGTATAAAGTTAAAAGTTTTACACAGATTAAAGTGCAAAAGAACCCTTTACAATAAGACCTCATTGGTTAACCTTAGTTAATGCATTAACATTAACATTGAGCAATAGCTACATTTTGCTACAGAAGTTATTAATCTTTGTTTTAAAAATACAAGTCTTAGTTCATGTTACCTCATTAACTAACACAGTTGCACCTTTCGATTTTAACAACCTGTTATTAAATATTGGAATACCTAAGATTAATGAATGTTCAGAAGAATTTTTCATTGGCAGTTTGTTAACTGAATTAACTAATGTTAACTAATGAAGCCCTAATGTAAAGTGTGACTGAACAATAAATAATCAAAACACTTTCAAACAATATATAGGGCATGTTGTAGTCCAGATTAAAATGTAAAAAAAAAGATTGAAAATAAATAGCCTATAAAGTCTAAATATATCAGTAGTGGAGTGCATCAAGTAAAGGTCTTGAGGCAGGTGTGACACTCTCTATTACGGATTAAAAGTGTGAGTGAGAGTAAACAGGGAGAGATGCAGAGGTGAAAAGCGTTTGGTTTATAGTGAATATTGACCTATTGTGCGTACCGTTGTGGCTCCCGCTGTTGGCAGGGGATAATCGCTACATTTGGGGTAAAAAAAGACAGAATTGTGTATTGTGCCAAGAAGGTTGCACTGTTTGTTCGTTCACACAGGTACGAAACTGATTTGTAGCTGCCTTTAGCGGAGCCTTTACTGATTACCTTCATTGATCAGAGCATTCGGCACGGTCGTCTGTGAGTGACGTCACATCCCAACACAAACACGCCCCCTAGTATAGCCCTGCCCCCTCACATTGATTGGCAGCTTTCCATGTTGACGTCGGAAATTCAAATGCAAAAGGAGTTGCGATTCCATTTGAGTTTTGGCAGCTACTTGCACGACGCAGAGAGAGTGATAAAGCAGACGTGGTAATTGATATTGTTATTTAAATATGACAGGCTCGTAACTCCTAAGATATGGGAAATACAGTTGCAAATGGACTTTGCTTTTTCATTTGAAATTTGGTAGTCACTGTGCGTTCGCGAAAGCTAAAATGCAAACGCTAATGCAGGATTTGCACTTGCATTTGGATTATGTCACAATTTCATATGCGTCCCATATTGAAAACGCAATGACAATACAATTTGCTGTATTCTAATTTGAAAATTGTCCAATATCGTTCCAGAAGTCTTTCATGCAGCATACAGCGATGTTGTGCATTTTTACCAGTTGATGGGAAATGTATTCTTAAGATGCATTCAAAATTCGGAATAATTTGTCATATATAATTATTCACGGTATTTAAAAGTGCCCACGATAACAATACCGTGCATATTCATTACCGTGATATATCGCATTACCGAATGCCGGCACAATTCTATAGTGTGTGTGTGTGATTGGTTACAGCTGTGTGCAATCAGTTGCAATGGATGATGGGAAATGTAGTCCGCGGTGACGTGTAACAGTCTGTGTAGTGAGAAAGTCAATATAATGGAAGAGTGACCTCTGGTGGCAATTGGACGGAAGTCCATGAACCGGATTCGTAACACTCACAAAATAAAGAGCAAAGACCAGTATTCATATTTAAAATATTATTATTTTATTTTTATTTGGTATTTTAATTATATAATATTTATTTATTTATTTAATATCTAAATATAAAATTTATGGATGGATCTTATATGTCAACAGTCAATATTGCTGTCATGGGGATTTTAATACAGCTGCTGAGGGAGTGACTGACATATTTCTTTATTTCTGACTGCTGTAATACATCTCTCTTCATTTTATCCTCTTTTGGAATGACATGAGAACACAATAGAGGATTTTTATTTATTTATTTATTTATTTATTTTGCTTTTGGAGCATGGGAACACAATCATATTTGATTTAGGTATCCTATATGTACCTCTATAATTTTATTTGTGATACAGTTCTGTATTGTCTATCAGTGTTGGGGAAAGTTACTTTCAAAAGTAATGCATTACAATATTGTGTTACTCCCTAAAAAAGCAACCAATTACGTTACTGAGTTACTTTTTAAGGAAAGTAATGCATTTTGTTTCCTTTGCGTCTCTTTTTAATTCTGGGCTGGGTTTGCTTGTTTGTTTTTAATATAATTTTTTTTTATTTTGGCAGATGTAAAAGCCCCTTCAAGCCAAAAGTGAAATGAATAAGCCTCAGGCTGAATGAAACGTAATGTCTGTACAGACAGCATGTCACTTTTGATCAATTTAATGCATCCTTGTGCATCCAAATCAGGATATTAGAATGAGTTCTGAAGGATCATGTGAGATTGACTGGAGTAATGGCTGCTGAAAAACTTTGTCATCACAGGAATAAATTACATTTTAAGTTATTACAAGAAATATATTTAGCTTATATTGTACTAATATTTCACAGTAATACTGTTTTTTTTTAAAACAAATACATGGAGACTTGGTGATTGTAAGACACTTCTTTTAACAAAAAAAAGGTAAAACAAATCTTATTCCAAACTTTTGACCACTAGTGTATATAGTATATGCATATTGTTCCTAGCCAACTCACCAATTTCACGTCCCAGTGATGAGTTAAGTATTGCCCCTGCTGAAGTCACCACAGCACATGTTGTGTACATCTGCTGCAATTTATAAGGAGCCAGCTGTTGAAAACCTAGGTGAGAAAAGGGCTGTTCAGAGCCATCCAGAGTCCTGAGTTTTGCTTGCTGTTTCATCTCACACAGCATCTCCTGTCTACTCTTGGTTGTCTTTTGTTGGCCTTTGTAGAGAACTTTGTGCTTATTAGAGTGAACATGGTCCCTCATGGCTCGCCGTAGTCGTTGGCTTAGCATTTTGGAGGACACTTGTCCCTTCCACAGACCACGAACCAGCGACCACCCATTGGAAAAATAGTCATTACTGTAGTTACTGTTAGGAGTCACTTTTTTAGGACGTTCATCAGAATTCCTGAAATGAAATTCTTCTCTAGTGCGAGGAGGTTGAAACAATTGCCTGCGCTGGAAAGGACCCCTCCTCTCTGCATACAGACCCCAGCGGGAATTATGGGACGCCATGATGGCCTGGGCACTATGCTGAACATAGGTTGAGTGTTGAGATTCAGAGTTGAAAAGGGAACTCGAGTCAGTTAAGTAGGTAAAGACAGCAAGGAAAAGCAGCATCCAGAGCATTAGAACCAGCAGCAGAAGTTGAGCCGACTGCTTCATGACATGCCGTAATCCTGGCAATAGAGAGTCCTGGACTCCCATCACCCTGTTCCACAACTCTCACCCTGGAGGGAGACAAAAAGAGGTGATGCTTAATATGGTTGTGTACACTGTAAAAAATTGGCAACCTGCAAGTGACCCCCAATAAGTCTAGAAACCGGAAAAGTTTTTTTTTTTTCACAGCAAATGTACATATTTGTTCATTTCATTTTACTTTTTATTTGGAGCAATTTGAATATTCAGTTCCAGAGTTATTTGTAATAAGGTGTCAGTACTGTTTGACAATCACTGTGGAAGTTGTGCCAAAACTAGCAAAGCACAGGTTTGGTACAACTTCCACAGTTTGAGAAGCAGTTTGACACTAGTATCTCTTGACAGCCAGCTGAGTTAATCAGTTAAGAAATGTACTTTAAAGGTTAAGTTCACCGATTTTCAACCAGCTTTGTATTGTTACAATGCGGGTGGTATAAGTAAATGAACAATTTGTAGGCTATTTTTCTTTGTTACCTGCACCAAGACAGGGCCGTGCACAGACATTTTGAGGGGCAGTGGCCCAAACCAAAAAAGGGGCACTAGGGGGGTGGGTGCTTGTTAATACAAATGATCCAGTTGTTACAAATATACAATTAAAAGAGAAGACAGCACACTCTGAAATAATTTCTTTATTGTAGATGTTTTGATAAGAATAGTCTCTCTCTCACTCTCTGAGCCTGCTTCTGCCTCATCTTCAATGGAAGTAGGGGAGAGTGGGGTAAGTTAACCCAGTGGGTAAGTTGACCCACCCCCTGTTTCTTGGCAACTGTACACTTTTACTGTCATGTGACCATGATTTTTGGAACCACCTATCATTTCTGCCAGACTGTGAAAAGGAGAAAAATATGGGGGGAGATGGAATGCCCCATATTACTTTAAAAAACAGTTTTTGGGGCTTGCAAAGTACAATTTTTAGCATACTATGGTGTTACTCAAAGCAAGTAAAGCAAATAGTCAAAGCAAATTGATCCAGGTCCAAAAATATTTATGATACATATAGGGGATTTAGCAACATATAAAACCATTTAGCTAAATATTAGCCTGAACTGGTAAGCAACAGTAGCTATTTTTTCCATATGGCAGCTATGGGGCAAAGTAAGCCAAATGCTGTGGGGTAAACTGAGTCAGCATTTTAACTTACCCCATCATAAGGCACTGTAGTTAAGTTAAATCTCTGAATTATAAACTGGAATTTTAATGTGATTGTCACAGTTATGAACTATTGTGTTTGTTTTCATTTAATTCCTCATGTTCCATTGACCTAGTTTCTGTCTCCCCTTGATTGTGTCATTATGTTCAGGTGTGTCTTGTCAATTATCCTCCCCATATAAGTTGTATTCAGTTCAGTGTTTCTTTGTCCGGTCTCATCAACGTGCATCTGTTTCTCATGCCTTCCTGTTGTGGATTACCTTGTGTGGATAATATTAAAGACTTTCTTAAGACTTTTAGTTTACTTTCATCTTCATCTTTTTGCTAGTTCATTCTACACAGACCGTGGACCGTTAAGTTTACTGGTTTTAGTTTATCAGTATACATATTGTAGTTTATTTGATAGGGACAGTGTACAAGTGCACCAAATCCTTCTCTTATAAGAACCAGAAATGCTTTTCATCGCATTATAATCAGATATTTCTTTCCACCTGTAGTCCCTAATGGCCAACAAACTCTCTGTTTAGTTTGTTTTTAGGAAGGCTACAACTTTACTGTTCAACATATTGTTTCAGAAATGCAAACAATATTACCCCTAACCCGGGGCAAACTGAGCCATGGGAACACTTTTTTATAAGAAGCCATATTTTTAGAACCCTTTGTCATAGATACATACTGATCATTTAAAATGATAGGAATACTTTCATTAGGATAGGATATAGGATAGATACTTTTGTACTTCATTGTACTTCTGCATCATTTTAACTTATCTTGAGGACCGCATAAGTAAAAAATGGCTAATCGTACCTACCCTTCTTACCTATCTTACCCGACTGCTCGCCTATAAGTATTAGACATTTAATTTATATTTTACAGCATAAATCTATATTTAACTCATAAACAACTCATTTAGAACATTTATATTATTTTTTAAATATTTTATAGGCCTAGTGTTAATATGATTTTAAAGGGCTCATATGTTGCAATTTCAAGTTTTCCTTTCTCTTGGGAGTGTTACAATCTTGATTGTCATAGATAAGATCCCTGAAGTGCAAGACTAAAGTCTCGAAACCAAATATATATTCTTTATCAAAGTTAAGACTCTGCCACGCCCCCCTAAAACGGCTTGTTCTAACACGCCCCCACATTTCTAGCTCACTATGTGGGAATATTTGCGTAATGCGCCCAAATGTGCACGCAAAAGAAAGAAGGCTGGGTTTCAGTAACCGCAGTTAGTGTTGAAGCAGCCATGTCAGGTAGATGCTGTGTGTTTCAGTGCGAAAGCAAAGCACTTTATTTGGCCTTCCGAAAGTAGATGCATTTAGGAATCTTTAAGATCACTTACAACAGAACAGCAATGCATTTTATGGACGACGGTTTCGTGAACCTAGGAGTAATTCTGACTTTGCTATGACAATCTGGCGCTTCTGAATCAGCTACTGTTTTGTTATTAGTTTAAATATTTGCTATTGACTGTTCAAATCCGGAGTTTTGCGCATATTGTGTGTGTGTGTGGGGGGGGGTCACATCACAGAGTCAGCTGTCTTAACCGTGGCTTGTGTAATACAAACACATACCAGCTTCATCCCTGTGTCTGTCACGAGACTCTGTTCCCATTTCGGGCTAAATAAAATATTATGTGTTATAGATTACTAGTATCAAGACTAGTGATTATAATGGGAAATATACTTAATTACAAGAATTAAAGTGTGACAAACTGCTAAATATTCTAATATGATGATTTACCTGCTGGCTTGCTGGAGCTTTGTATTCATGTTTGCAGTGTTGAACTGCCTTTAGCAGCCTACCTTCGCTCTTTCTCTCTGTCTTCTTTTTTGCTTTTTTTTTTTTTGTCTACAAAGTGTGTCAACAACAGCGAATTTTGTGTTATTTATATTAGAAATGTTTGGTTACAATAATTTGATTAGACATTCTAAATCTAAGAACGTGGATATTTTGTTGTTATCACTTTTAAAAGACCGAGAGCAAATCATTACCGACAGAAATACAAAAACAAACTACCAAATTACCAATTCAGCGAATCGTCCACTGACTGTAATGTGTAATGCATCTACCTGTTAATGCAACGGGAACTGTGGTCTCCACTCCAGAGAGCAGCACACAGAACAGACCGCTTTGAGTGAAATATGGGTGATGGGAGGGGGACATGAGGGGCAACTCAGCTAATGAGGGCAAAGGGGCAGTAGCTCTAGCCACCGGGCCACCCCCCTGTGCATGGACCTGCACCAATATATCCCCATTTGTTTGCCAGCAAAATGCATCATCTGGTGGAATTTTGACAGCTGCAGTGCTTTTGTGAAAACTACAGTCATCCTTTAACATTTTTGTATCCCTGCTTGTCTGATCGAGCCCAGTGCTGTATGGGTGTTTATGTTTTCCTACCTCTTCTTTTACGACTGCCCAAGCAGTTTTTTTTAGCAGACTGCCCTTTTTTTAAGACTGTGTAGCACCATCACATTTCTCAAATCACATCACAAATCACATTTCTACTGCATAGACAGCTAACCTTTATTAAAACCCCATCTTGCCAGAAGTGAATTACTAAGAAATTGATAAAGCAAATATATATATCTGAAATATTATAAATATTTAAATATATATCTGTATTTGAAAGCAATTTTGCATTTAAAACAACTGATTTGATTAGTATCTTTAGCTATAGCACATTATGCTACTGGAGAGATGCTCACAAAAAAAATTGGATGCAGTATAACAAAATAAAAATTTATAAAACTTTTGATATACCATGTTAAATGAAAATATTTAGGATTTTTCTTGAGCCTATCTGTAATTATAATGTAGAAATAATACATTTTAATTGAACTTTACCCGATTATATTTGTCCCCACATAAAAAAAAATATGGGCATGCTGATAAAAATGGTTGGGTCTATTTAATACCCCCTAAACAAGGGAGTATTATAGGAAGAACCTCAGAGAGAGTGGAGAGAGAGTGACAGATCCAAAGATTGCAGATATATTTAACATCTACAGTAAGAACAGGTTAAAGGGACCATGACAAGATTAAAGAAACATCCATATAAAAAGTTTAGACTGACCGTTATGTTTGGTTCTTTTTGAATTCTGAAACAAATTTATCAGTGATTCTCACATATGTACTCATTCTCTTCTCTCACTGTTAACATTTAACAATTACACGATTCTGCTTCAAAGAGACTCTCTCTTCCAGGCCGCCTTGGTGCTGATGTCTAAATGTTGCAAATGATGCAGAGCCCATTTTAAATAAAGAATCATTCATCACTAAGGATAGGAAAATAAACCCATTCCATTTAATGTCTTAATATCTGCAGATTTTAATCTCTTGTGGGATTTTGTCAAAGTACAGTGTTGATAGATTTTTTTCTCTCTATACTTTACATGGATTTTCTGTCAAATCACACACTTTTCATTGTCAAAGAAATCTGCTTCACACAATGATTTTTAATTTGATGTGCTGAAAATTGCTCTTACAGTATTGCAGACAAATAGCTTTTGTTTACAGTCTATTCAAAGCAGAGTTAAAGAAGAACACAGCAATACACAGAGCAGAGTAAACTGGCGATCTTTATAACAGCGATACAGCTTTTTTCCCTTTTTTTTGCACTCATTTATATTCTAAGCACTTTACCGGTGGATGTTTTTGAGAGCTTAATACTCTGTAGCATGCATAAACATCCATTTTTGCTGACCTTGATGCACCAAGAGATTTAGCAAAAATAGCCTGTCCTCTGCTCATCCCAGTAACGTCAACTGACATTACAAGCAAAATAGCTTTCACTAACTCACAACAGTATAACAGAGGTTAAATTACAATCTAGTGCAGCTGCAATCTGCAACTACCATATTTATATACACATATGTATACACAGGCACTGGTTCGCAGTAGGAATTGAATGTCTGGGTCAGTTCTATTTCCTAATTGCTGCTATTTCTTAGAACTGACTGCCAGACATTGCTATGTGCTTTCACACTGCAGGGGACCTGACTATCATTACACACAAAACAGCATACCACAGGGAAGAGTTAAGGCTGCAGACAACTATCAATGATAATATTTTGAAGAATGTTATAGTTTTACATTCAGAGGCTTAATTTAGATATTCATTTTGGGGCAGGTAATTTAAATGTAATTGTCCATAGGGAAAAAAAATAAATGAGAGAAAAGTTTTTTTCAGTGCTGAAACATATTTACCCAGAAACTTCAAGGAGCTTCAAAGCGGAATTTTTTTTTTAAGTTTTAGATCAACTAGGAAGACTACATTGCATCTCTGAAGGACATCTGATGATCAAACAGAACATTTTATATTCAAATAATTGCACGTTTAAAAGAATAGGTCACTCAGAAAAAAACTCCCTCATGTTGTTCCAAACCTGTACCACTGGGTGACATCCTGGATGCCAATATTGTCAGAGAATAAGAGGTTAAATATATCAGTGTAATGTGAAATGTATCTCTGATATGATACTTCCATAGTAGCTTAACAGCCTCATTCTTCAAAGTTCATATTTTGTCCTAATTCTTTGTATAATGATTGTTAAACAGTGGCTTGTACATAAACACAAATCTTTTCTAAGATACAGAAAGACACAGCTCTAATCCCCCAGACTAGAAAGACAAGCTTCATCTAATAACAATGTTCAATGAGAAAAGGGAAAGGTTACCCATATACCTGCCTGGAGTCAAAGTCTCTGTTTACTATTGAAAGGAGTATTAACAGTGGTTTCAAATGAAACAGAAGAAATCAGGGGTATTGTTGATGCTATTATTCTAACTGCCATATCCCAGCATATACGTATAGCGTGTTATCTTTATTGTCACAAAGGTCAGAAATTAATCAGGGCTTGAGGGCAAAAATGCTTTGGATGGTAGATTGCCATTATGGTGTTGAGCGAAGGCTTTAGTTAGGTTAGAATGATGTGTCAATGAGATACATTATAATTATTTAATGCCCTTGCATTAGAAAAAAGAAACAGTTTTGAAATAAGCAGAGTACACCAGCTTCACCAAAAGGAGCAGTAACCAACACAATATCTTGGCAGTTCGTAACTATTTCATGCTTTGGCAAATTGGTGGCTAATTTGTATTAGTTCATACAATATCATGCGTATGTTTTTGTGTGACCTGCTTACATCCCAGTGAAGTTTATGTTTATGTTTGTCAATAATAATAATAATAATAATAAACACCTAATTTAAAAATCAATAACATAAAAGGGTGAATTTATTGTCATTTACTATTATTTTACATGACAAAAACCTCACAAGCTAATACCCTGCTTTTATGTCCTTTTTATGTCTCTGTTTATTGCAATTGCATGCAAAATAGCGCCCCGATACTCTTTCTTCCCTACACAGAATGTAAGTGATAAAGGTTTGAAACAACATGAGGGTGAGTAAATTATTCATTGTCATTGTTGTAAGCCAATTTTTTAGATATGTATTTTTTTGCAGATTCAGTCTACAGTTCAGCTTCTGAACCAGGTCAGGACAAGATAGCTGTACTTGCTAAGGCAACATCCATGTTTCTATTTCTGTTTTATTGTTTCATTTAATCTCCTTTGCATCCAGTATACAAATTATTATAGAAAAATATCTGTGTAGCTACCTGGTGTTGAGAGCCTTGCTCAAGGGCACAAGGTGATTTAATCTCATGTACAGTCATGGCCAAAAGTTTTTGGGGGGCAGTGCACATACATTTTGTGTTTTTCAGTTGCTGCTTAGCTGTTGTGGTGTTCATTCACGTTGGTTTCTAGGATGAATTGTGTATTTCATCAGATGCATTTTAAAATCATTCTTAAAGCTTCATTGGCCAAACAATTTTTTTCCACAAAAACAAAAACAAACAAATTCACACGTTTTTTTGATCCTGACACAAAATGACCAGCTAAAATGAATTGACTAATCATAACAGCAGCGCATGTGAAAGTGTGAATGAGTACTAGTCAGGTAAAATCATATCATACTAATTAGATTGCAAAGCGACTGGCATTGCTATATAAAGGAGGGAAGCGCTTCCAATCCTGTGTTCCTTGCTAGCAATGTTCGCTCCAAAGAAACCGTACAGCCATCATCTGTTTTGCATCAAATGGCCTCACATGTATAAGGAAATTGCTTACAAATAATTGCACCGAAAGACCTTTATCGGATTATCAAGAACTTCAAGGAGAGAGGTTCCACTGCAGTGAAGTAGTCTTCAGAACGTCCCAGAGTGTCCAGTAAGTGCCAGGACCATCTCCTCCTGAGGAGTCAGCTAAGGAATCGTGTCACCACCAGTGTAGAGCTTGCTCAGGAATGGCAGCATGCTGGTGTGAGAGCATCTGCACACACAGTGAGGCCAAAACTTTTGGACAATGGCCCGGTGTCAAGAAGGGCAGCAAAGAAGCAACTTCTCTCCAAGAAAAACGTCAAGGACAAACTGAAATTCTGCAGGAAGTACAAGAATTGGACAGCAGAAGACTAGTGCAAAGTTATTTTCTCTGATGAAGCTTCCTTCCAATTGTTTGGGACATCTGGAACAGGTAACACTACCATGAGACCTGTGTCGTGCCAACAGTGAAGCATCTAGTGTTGGGTCATTCTTGAACGATTCGCTCGTTTTGAACGAATCTTTAATGTGACTCGGGAAGAACGAGTCGTCTCGGGGAGTGATTCGTTCAGTCGCGCATGCGCAACATCCTATAGGTTCTGTACTGGAATTAGTCAAGTAGTTCACCTGTTTTGAGTCTTCTGGTTTTTCCGAGTCGTTCGTCATCACGTGACAGCCCCATAAACTTTAACCAATGCAGTCTGAGCCAGAAAGAGAATTGATTAGTTCATCTCGAGTCTTCTGGTTTTTCGAGTCGATCGTTCATCATGTGACAGCCCCATAAGTTTACCCTATGCAGTCTGAGCCGGAAAGAGAATTGATTAGTTCGTCTCGAGTCTTCGGGTTTTTCGAGTCGATCGTTCATCATGTGACAAGCCCCATAAGCTTACCTTATGCAGTCTGAACCGGAAAGAGAATTGATTAGTTAATCTCTCAAGTCTTCGGGTTTGAGTCGTTCGTTCATCACGAGACAGCCCCATAAGCCCAAACCCGAAGACTTGTCAGGTAAGATGTGAGGTGAGCTAATCATAGACTGAATACCCAGGATAAACATTGAATTAATCTTTTCTGTTTCTTATATAAGTTTTGTATTGTTTGTAGTGTGATCAACGTTTGCGTAAGTAGTAGACATATTAGGGAAGTAACACGTAACATTTTAATTATATTTTGTTAAAATGAACGAAATGACTCGAAAAAAGATTTGTTCATTTTGCTGAACGAGACTCAAAGGTCCGAGTCGGTAAAATGATCCGAACTTCCCATCACTAGAAGCATCCTGAGACCATCCATGTGTGGGGTTGCTTTTTCAACCAAGGGAGTGGGCTCTCTAATAATTCTGCCCAAAAACACTGCCATGAATAAAGAATGGTATCAAAATGACTTCTTCCAACGATCCATGAGCAATTTGGTAATGATCCGTGCATTTTCCAGCATGATGGAGCACCATGTCACAAAGCAAGAGTGATAAAATAGTGGATCGATGGTCAGTACATTGAAATTTTGGATCCGTGGCCAGGCAACTCCCCGGATCTCAATCCCATACAGAATTTGTGGTCAGTTCTCAAAAGGCGAGTGAACTACTCCGAGAACTAATAAGGCAAGAATGGATCGCCATCAGTCAGGATTTGGCCCAGAAGCTAATATCCAGCATGCCAGAAGCACAGTGCAGAGGTATCAAGAACAAGGGTCACACTGAATATTGACTCATTATCTTTTTGCCAATACAACCCTTTAAAATTTATGCAATGCTTATCATTTTTTTTCAATATACCTAGAAACTGTGAAACACTGCCAAAACTTTTGGCCATGACTGTACCTCATGTAAGAATTAACCTCATGTACCTCTCCTGTCACACCATGGGTGTCACGGAATCTGTCAACCCCTCAGCACCAGACTCCATCACCACACCTCCCCGATCTCAATCACCGGAGTACTGATCATCTGTACGTGTTACACTCATTAGAATCAGCCCTCAAATACCCGCACTTCACAGTCATTCCCTGTCTGGTCTTGTCAGTGTCTACCTTCATTGCCTGCCTGACTGCTTACCTGTTATACTTTGTGGAATATCATCACATCTGTCTTCTTCCTCCATGGACCGCTGACAGCACCAACCTGCAAGAGATAAGCACACTAACTGTTTCCTATTTAAGTTACTCAGCATACTTACCTGTTTCCAATCATCACTTTGTCGCTGGATGGTGTAGCGAGTCCCATAGCCCAACCAGCGACGTTCTCTGGCACGGTGGAGGATTGCAGCGGGTTTATCTTGCAATGCTTGCTGTATTTTGAGAAGCAGTCTTACCGGTTCCCCTCTGGACATTTAAAAATGCCTATATTATATCTTTCTTTTCTGGCAGGGCTCTGCAGTGGGTGAGAACACTGTGGGAATCCAACACCCCAGTCACATGATCTCTGGATGATTTCATGAATCATATCAAGGAGGTATTTGGGCAAGCTGCCACCACCCTCTCAGTACCATCTCTGTCAAGGGTGTTCTACTGTGGCTGATTATGCTCTACAATTTCGGACCCTTGCTGCTGCTAGCGGATGGAACGAGAATGCATTAATCATGTCTTACCGGCAGGGTCTTGCTCCATCTATCCGGGCAGAGATGGCGATTTATGAAGACACCGTTGGATTGGAGAGATTCATCTCAAAATCAATTTGGATTGCTCAACACCTCGCTGCTTGCAAATTGAATCATTCCCGGGGACTCATCTCCAGCAGCCTTCTCCGCCGACTCCACCTCAAGAGAGTCCCCAGCCCACAATCTTTGAACATCAACACCATTCTGGGAAAACCGTTGGGCCGAGGTATCATCACCCACCTCACTCCAACCATTATGCTCCACATTGGCTGCCTGCATTCTGAGGATATATCATTTATGGTGCTGGAGGGGTCAACAGTGGATTATCATGGGACGCAGTGGATGGAACAAAGTCAGCCCATAATTTCCTGGTACAATAGTGAAATTCTGCATTGGAGTGAGCAATGTCTCCAGAGCTGTCTTCACAACCTACCACTTCCCATTACTCTCCCCAAGTCCGGGCCTTCTATCCCTGTGAATTCCACCTCCATTGAAAGCCCCGATTCTCACCATCAAGTGGAGATACGCCAGGAATACCGGGCATTCCAAGACGTCTTCAGTAAACAACTTGCCACCAAGCTTCCACCTCATCGGCCATGGGACTGCGCTATCGACCTGCTGCCTGGAGCCACAAAAGGGAAGGGTATATCTTCTGTCCATCCCAGAGAAAAAGGCCATGGAGGAGTATATTGAGGAAGCTCTTGCTCAAGATTTCATTAGTGCATTTACTTCCCCTGCTGCATCCAGTTTTTTTTTTTTTGGAGTTAAAAAGGATGGAGTATTGCAGCCATGTATCGATTACCAAGCCCTCAATTCCCAAACTGTAAAGTAACATTATCCCCTTTCTCTGGTCCCATCCCCACTGTAACAACTGTGGGGCGGTTGCTTCTTCTCCAAACTGGATCTGCGTAGTGCCTACAACCTCATCCAGATATGGAGGGGGAACAAGTGGAAGACGGCATTCATCACTCCTGCAGGCCACTTTGAATATCTTGTTATGCCATATGGGCCGGCCAACGCACCCTCCGTATTCCAAGGATTCATGAATGAGGTTTTCCGGGAGTTCCTCCATCGCTTCGTGATCATTTACATCGATGACATCTTGATCTACTCCCGGACCCTGGCCAACCATCACCAACACGTTATGCAGGTCCTGCAGAAGCTGAGGCAACACCATCTATACCTCAAGCTAGTGAAATGAGAATTCCAGAAAACCACCATCTCATTCCTGGGATACATCATGAAGTTTGAAGTTTAATTTTCTTCTTAGCAATACTGAGATTGAATCATTGCATAAAATAAATTGAAAGATATTCAAAACATATTCAATAATACTACACCAATTAATAATTAAAAATATACATATGCACACATATACTGTACATATACATCCGTCCATACATGGTGACCATGATTTCACCAAGTACAACATGTTCCTGGAACAACATTCCGATTAACCAATCAGAATTGAGGGATAACTTTTCAGGAAATATCTGTTTTAGGCTTATGATCAGGGTTAGGTGCTTCTACACCCTTGGTAATCAGCTATCATTTCACACTGATTTAGGAATTAATGATGGGTAGGGTTAGGTTTAAGGGGTAGGGCTTGGGTTTGGTCTATATTTATGGACAGTAATGTTGATCCAGGATCAACAAAAGATGTTGATCTTGTCAATGTCTACCGTCATTGCCTGCCTGACTGCTTACCTGTTATCCTTTGTGGAATATCATGACGTCTGTCTTCTTCCTCCATGGACCGCTTCCAGCACTAACCTGCAAGAGATAAGCACACTGTTTCTGATTTAAGTTACTCAACATACTTACCTGTTTCCAATTGTCAAACATCTTGAATGTTTCTGTGAGTCTCCTCTTCTGTGTGTGCATGACAATGGGATTTAATCTGCAAGCTTTCTGTTTTGAAGCTGAGATCCTTAATCATTATGCTTCCACCATCACAAATTAAAGGATATAAATAATTTCACCTGCTGTCTCTTAGTCCTTCATACTTGGCCTGTGCCCAATACCACTGAAAGAAACAAATGCCTATGCCAGCAAAGGCAATCCACTGTGGAGGAGAATTTTAAATCAGCAAAGCTTTTAAACACACTTAAGTAAAACTGCCAAGAAAAAAGAAGAAGGAGAAACATTTTTTTCAATCCGAACAGAAGGTTTGCATGTGAAAGATCGTTGCCAAAAGAAAAATTAACAAATGGAGACAGAATAAGAGCACATTTTGATGGGTAGTATGCAGAGGAACAAAACAAGTGCTCATCACATGAGGAAAAAATAAACATTGAATAGATGTAAAAAGGGGGACAATGATGCTGATTGAGATTATTATATTGTCATACTGGTTGTATGTTCTGAAGTATTGTTCTTCTTTTTCCAAATTTCACTTCTTTCTTTTTTTGCACCCAGTCAACTTCTCCAATGGTATACCAGGGTAGAATACTAAACCTATATCAGCACTCTTGCCAAGTACAATCTGCCAGCATCCTCCTTTTGTGTGAGACACCAATTACAGGTTCTACTCACATCTCTGCAAAAGGACTGCATAAAACATCATATGTATATAAAAAAATAATGAACAGTGCAATACATTTTTCAGTTTTTTATTCAGTTTTTTTTCTTATTAGATGGTTTGCAAATCATTTATTCTATATATTTATCAATATTCAGACATCAGCTGCATTCAGTATACTTTTCAGCAGCCAGATTTGCAGAATGTAGCCTAATTTTTCCATAAAAAGCGGAACACAAACAGGATTGATTAATGTCAGTATCTAATGGCGAATGGTGGTAGTGTGATGACTAGAACAGATGTAGAGACAGATGCCCTGCATTCCATAATAAAACAATTAAAGTAGGCAGTTATCTGCGTACAGCTGAACATGTTCTCTTTGATTTCTTTCATTTTCGAGAAGTGGCATGTGACAATCAGTTCCTTTGACTGATTAACCTATAAGGAAGAAAGTATTTCAAATAGACTGCACGTCCTCAACGTAACTGAAACGCTACATAGCCTAAATCGATTACCCAAACAGTCAATTACAATGACAATGTGAAAGTATGCTACATGGAACTCCACAAATGTACATTTACACATTAGGATAAAAACGGAAACTAGTCTTTCATTTTAAAAAAAGACAAAGAGCAAACACATTTCTGAATACAGTATTGTGGCATACACAAAAATCTACAGCAACAAACTTGTGTGCGTGCAGTGTACTTACTGTAGCGGTAGACAGTTCGCTTCGCGCGGCTGCATTCAACCCCTCGCACCCGCTCCGTTCAGCAAGCGCTTGTATTTAACAAAATAAAAAATTATAATAAATGCCCACGTGTGAACATTCGCTACATTAAAGCATTAATCCAATGTGCCGTTTCCTCGCCAGAGAACTGGACCTGCGTATTTTCTCTCTGTCATTATCTTTTGTCAGTTTCGCTATTGCCTTCGCATGATGTTATTATAAGTCACGCTCTACTTGAAGCTCTCAAAACTCTGCGACGAGATCTAATGAGTGCAGACAACGAAAGAGAGACGACTAGCCTACAGATTCAGCCCGCCCTCAGTGTGTTTTCCCACGCCATTTCTTTTTACCAGAATAGACTCTCCAGTGCTTTCACTGAGCACATGCAGTGTCCGGTCGGATGCTCACTAGTATTGTTCAATGTACATTATTATAATCGTGGACGTGCGTTTCTTTATGCATTCATATTCACTGAGGGAACGACACAAACGTAATGATTAACAATTCATTATTTATTTCTCTGCATTGTATAGTGCGCACTGTAAATTGTTTGTCATGTAACCTAAAAATTTAATGTGGTGACATTTAAATTAACATGTTTCAAAAATATAAATTAATTTAACTAAATCAACAATAGGCTGCACCAAGGAAGTAATTTTTGAGGGCGAAATTTTACTGTATATGGGTACTTTACGTCTCTTTACATTTTTTTAATGGTGTACAGTGGCATTTGAATTTTTCTCTTCCACAGGGATCAAACTCTATATGACACCATTTAGTTTACCTTTCATAATATAAAAGTAGGCCTACGACAATTGAATCGTAACACTCTTTGATATATGCATTCAGAACAATTGGAATGGCATGTTGCTTTTTTAAAAAGATTGTCACAAGTCACTGCCATTAAATGGACATCTGCAAGCTTGAATATTTATTTATTTATTTTCATTCATTCGTTCATTCATTCATGCATTCATTCATTTACGATTTATTTTTTTGTGAATACGGCTTTAGAACAACATTAGGTTGAAAACTGGATCTCATAGACAAATTGTGATGGTGTAAATAAACTCCAAACTCTGAGAGAGACAGCAAAAAAGTGTTACAAAAGTAAAAAAAAAACACACACACATTTGGTGTGTTGAGGCCCCATTCCTGAAATGTGCTTAGGGTCCCCAAATCACTAAGTCCGCCCCTGCCTCACTACGCTAATATTGCTTGACTAAATGAGTGTTTCCTCTGTGAATTAATTGAGCACTAATGAAATAGCCTTGTAGCCGTCTTTGTGTGTGTGTCTCTGAAATCAGAGCTTGCTAAGCATAATATCAATCTTTTGTTTTCCATTATTTGATATGTCTATTTAAATGTTTTAAACCTTATACAATATGTTATTAAACCAAACAAAATACAAAGCATTCAAATATCTCAGAAATATTTTATTGAGTGATAGGCAGTTAATAAGTGACATTATGAATAGATTTGCCATCCAGCATCTTCTCGTTACCTCCTCAACCTCCTCCTGTGTTTTTACACAAAGAAAAAGCGATAAAACATACGAATTAAAGGTGATTGGGACTTAAGGTCAAACGGGACAGTTTAACAGAGATTTTCTCACCTAATGAGTGAAAATAAAAACATTTTTGCTGAGCCCTAGCTGTGAGACCACATAATCAAAATTGAATGCCCTCACTGGTGTGACATCACATAAGTGCGCGGGAAAGTTGACCCTGAAATGCATGAAGTGAGGAAAATGGCATAAGCTTTATCTTTAAGGAAAGGACAAAAGAAAATAATGTTTCCAGCACATACTCGGAATTTGTGCTCTGCATTTCACCCATCCAAGTGCACACACACAGCAATGAGTAGTGACCAAACACACGCACACACACACACACCAGAGCAGTGGGCAGCCATTTTTTCTGCGGCACCCGGGAAGCAGTTGGAGGTCCGGTGCCTTGCTCAAAGGTCTCTTGTACGTCACAACACAGGACTCATGGTAGCGTTCACCTTTTCTTCTCCGAACAATCGATTTTCCAGATGTCCCAAATAGTCAGAAGGGAGCTTCATCAGAGACAATAACTTTGCAACAATCTTCTGCAGTCCAATCCTTATACTTCCTGCAGAATTTCAGTCTGTCTTTTGCGAGAAGATATACATTATATAAATATACTTATATTTAAATTATGTAATGTAAATACAAAACTTAATTGAATTTTAAACAAGCCCCAAATCATAAATAAGTAACAAAATACATAAATTTCTTCAATAAACAACAAGGCGTTGTCTGTCTCTTTCCATTTAAAATTAAGGGTAGTATCAACTTAAGTGGTAATATGCACCCGCGGACGTCATTATTATACACACAGAAAGATCTGAAAGACAGATGTGAACGCGACTATCCCTTTACAGAGTTACTCCTGTACGACTACAAATACTAAGACAATAATACTAAGAGGAAATAAGATTGTTCACCCAAAAATGAATTTGCTGAAATGTTTCAGGTCATCCAAGATGTAGATGACTTTGTTTATTTATCTGAACAGATTTGGAGATATTCAGCATTACATCACTTGCTCACCACTGAATCCTCTACAGTGAATGGGTGCCGTCCTGCCTGATGACTATCATCACAGTAAATGGACAAGACTACTATCCTTTAATGTCTTGTGAAGTAAAAAGCTGTATGAATTTGAAACAAATCCAACATTAGCAATTTTAACTTAAAACCATCGCTTCAGGCCAAAATACATACATTTTCAGCAAAATTTTTCAGCAAAATTTCAGAGTGAACTGTTCCTTTAAAGGGGTCATATGATGTTGTTAAAAATAACATTATTTTGTGGATTTGGTGTAATGAAATGTTTATGTGTTGTGATTGGCCGAATAACCTCCACGGGAGACGGAAAGGTTCGCCCCCACCATAACTGTGTGATGCCCTGTCAGGCCGAGCGTGATCAAAAACTTAAAAACCCTTACCACGAGGCTTTGTTGCATCCATGGGGACTAATTACTGATATAATGACTTATACGTCTTTTTCGCTTGCATTGCATTGTGCCGCGTAAACATAAAACCCTGTCTGCATTTGTGATCAGAGAAATGACAAACAAGTGCTACTCCACACTGCCCAAAACTCATGTTTGAATCATCAGTGGCAAATCCTTTAAATGAAAACGTACTTGTCAGAACTGCCGGCATTTTAGTCTACTCTACTCTCTCTCCCCAGGATCAGTAACAGTCTCCATAAATGTGGCCGCGTCCACAGCACTAAGTTGAATGTATTCCCTCAGCGACCATCACGGATCAGCTCTAGGCATGATGAAACTGATATCGTCCTCTTTTGGAAGCCCAAGCAAAGTAGTTTCGCTTTCACAACGAAAAACACAGCGGCCTAGCGTGAGGGAAAGCCCCGGCTTAGCGTGTGCTGAGGCTGGGATAGAGTGAGCTGAGGCAGCGGGGTCGAGAACGGCGGTCCCGGCGAAGGAGCGGTGAAAACGGTGAAAGCCGATCCGGCGATCCACAGCACTAAGTTGATGTATTCCCTCAGCGACCAGCACAGATCAGCTCTAGGCATGACGAAGCGGATATCATATCAAAGTAGTTTTGCTTTCACAACGAATCACAGCACCTTCACGACATGGCGGCACAATACTACAGCGAGAATAAAAGTTACGCTTCTTCTTTGCGTGAACATTTGGGCGGCGTTATCCAAATCTTTCCAGATAGTGATGTAGGTATGTGGGGTCGTGTTAGAACGAGCTGTTTTAGGTATGGTTTTTTCTTAACTTTTATAAAGAATATCTCTTTGCTTTTGAGACTTTAGTCTTTGCAAATTTAGGGATCTTATCTATTCTTAAAGAGCTTGTAACACTCCAAAGAGAAAGGAAAAAATGAAATCGCATCATATGACCCCTTTAAGTTAAGCTCCCTCACTCCTCCACCTTTGCAATGAATTGATGCTGCTTGCAAGGGCCAGTTTTCATATGTTATCTAGTGACTTTAGAGTAAGTCATTTACATTCAAGTTAGCTTGCAGATTTAGTCATTTCAGCATGCAGTTCTTAAAGAAATGTTCTTGTTGATAGACGCAATAGAAACTAATGCATCACAGCTACAGAATTTAAAATTACAGTATTTAAAATTCAGAAAAAAAATTAAAAAGGTGTTAAAAATGTAGTGACAGTAGGGAAAAAAGTGGTGACAGAATGGTTATCAAAATAGGACATTTATCACAGTGACCTAACAACGCCACTGAAAGGAGTGAAATTATTTCCTTATGAAATTAATTCCTTGTGAAGCCAAACACTCAGGAACTCACACAAAACAGACGCCATACAATAAAACTGATCTGGAGAAGGGATCTCCAAAGAGAACAAACAACACCTCTCCCCTTGCTCATTTATGACCCCCTTCCTCCCTCTCCCCTCTTCTCCCCCAAAAACAAGAATATCCATATGCCACATGTGTTATATCTTGTGAATATGTTGTTTCCCTTTCATGTTTGGCATCGTTCTAAAGGTCTTTGTGCGATTGGTAAATTGGCCTCAATTTCATAGTAGTCACTTATATTATGAGTAAAAAAACTTTTGTAGAATTGTGTTCTGCTGACCTGCATCTGCTGTGAACAATGCGCAACAGTCTCGCTCCACTCTGGCATCAATGAACTGTGGATGACACACTGCTGGGTGAAGGTTCGACATTTGGCCATCCATGCACCACTTTTGATATGTACTCACTATAGCAACACGTGAACAACCCACATGGTGCATGTTTCAGAGGCGGCATGCCATCACAATTTGTCCTTTATCAAACTTCGATAAATCGGCAGCTTTTCCCATTCTGACACCTATTATATTATATATATATATGCATAGGTATAGTTCAACTGCTACTGACACATATATCATATAATATATAGATATATTATATCTATATATAATATATATATCCACACACACCAAAGACCTTAATGAAGAAGGAATTATAAAATGGCCCTTCAGGCTGATTAACTTTACCTTAGTAATAAATAAGCAGTAATAGTTCCCACGCCAAGAATGTTACAGACTGAGAGAAAAGAAAACAGAAAAACAGCTAAAGAAACACCCACTGTTCAACTGTGAATAGACTATGCCTTTGATGAATACACAGGAGATACTACTACCCTCTCTGGTGCAGTGGGTTCTGAGAAAATATCAAGACATCAGATTCCGCTTATCGCATTCACCATTTTCCTTGTGTTCATATACTGTAACATCAACAACAGACTGACAGTTAAGTTTGAGTCATTGTTAATGCTGTCTGTCTCAACTTCTTCTTCTTTGTCCTAGCCATTTTCCCGCTTGGGTGCAGGGTCTGCTGCTCTGCACACCCGTCTCCATTTGGCTCAGTCCAGAGCATCCTCCGGGGCGATGTTGGTGTGCCGCGTCCTTCAAACAGTCGAGCCATCGCTTCTTGGGCCTTCCGCATGGTCGCTTGCCGTGCGGGCTTAGTCGGAGTGATGTTCTCGCCACCGATCCTTCGTCGTCTGTCTGTCTCAACATGTATTTCAAATTAAATGAAGCACAAATGTTACCCAGTTCATCTGTATATGTTTATCTTGTAACAGAAAAATTCTAAATTTTAAAGCAGATCATAAGAGTACACTAAAGAGTGTTGGTTACCATTGACTTATATTGTATGGACAGAACAACAACAACAACTAAAAAATATATATCTATTTTATGTGCCACAGAAGAAAAAACTCGTTAACATAACGACTAACATAAAACAAAAAAAAATAATGTTTTAAAAAAGTAACAAAGTCACATTGTGAGATGCATGGTCACAACTGTTAGATAAGATAAAAAGTAACAGTTATGAGGAAAAAAATCTGTTTATTCAATAAGAAATAAGAAAAACACTCTAAAAAAGAAAGAATGGGGAAAAGGTTCTCAAAGGCAAATATTTTACATGGTCTTCACATTTGCGTTCTTTGTTAATGATTTTCTAAGCTTCCTTCTTCCTTCTCCTTGTGCTATTCACGATTTATGAATGTGATGTCAGAGTTTTGGTTTACTTTAAAATGTTTGGCACATATTAAATTCCATACTTCCATAGTCCTGTTTATTTAGGACTTTAGCAGCAGGATTAAAAGTAAATTTTTTGGTTTGACCTTTTAATTTGCTTATCCCATATTAATATTATTTTATATCCATATCTAATATTAATACTCACTCTAACACTAATATTAAATCTCCAAATCTTTTGCATTAAATGTTTACCTTACAATTACCTTTTTCCACCATAAATGAGCAGAGAAGCTCTAAAAAAAGATGGTTCTTAAATGTTATTTGCATGTAGTAGAGGTTCTATTTAGAACCATATCATCCTGAAGAACCCTTTTATGCTTAAATAGGGTTCTTTTTTACTGCTTTTTTGTTTTTCAAATCTGTAACTGTCAAAGCTCCTCATTACTGATTTTCTGGAGCTCAGACTGACTGTTAACACACTCTCAACAGGTAAATGTTTTTATTCTTTAATTGTGACCCGTGCTGGCAAAATGAGTCGGAATGAGCACATTTTCTAGAATTAGTTCTCTTCATTTTCACATTCTACATTAAAATATCTTCAAAATGTTATATAACTTGTTTGAATCATACAAAAAACTGAGCTACAGCCGTTTGAAGGCGATAGAGTGAGCAAAGTCGATTTTGAAAAAAATCGAGTTAAAGTTTTCTGAAGATTCCAAACAAAATCACCAAACACGGCACATTCTCCTCCAGTTCTTTTCTTAATAATAATTACTATATTATTAATCACAATATAGCTGTTTTTTATTTTATGTTTGTTATTAAAAATAAGATAAAAAGATGCAGATAAACTGCAGTTTAATCAAGAGTAGCGAATGATTCCGTCTTTTATTTTAATGTTTGATTAACATCGAGACAGATCAATATTGTGACCTACTCTAATGCATTTAATATAATGTTACACATCAGATTTTTCCCCAACTATACGTTAACTAAATGTTCATGTAAGACATAACAGATTATTAACTTTCCAACTGTAACTGGTTTCCAACCAATCGTGTCTTTTTCTCTTTTTAGTTTAAGAGAACATGTAAGTGCGACCTGCTCTGTTCAGTTAAGGATACTTCTTTACCCATCTCCACTAAGTAAGTAACAAAGATATTGAATTTATGGTCTACATTGTTAGATTTTTAAAATTTTTATTATTACTTGGGTTTATGCATTAACATAACATTGTGAAGTGCTCACATACTACTTTTGTCCTTCATAAGCAATTGTTTTCACATAAACAAATGAAAGGAGACAAACTGTAACTCTAAACTCAACTGTGTATTTCAGATGCTGTCACATCCTACAACCTCATCATCTGCAGAGAGAAACTGCCACTCAATCACACCAAAATACTCATAATGATGGACTTACAGGCATCATAGAGGTGTGGCAAGGGGGGCGTGGTTCAGCGGAGTCTGCAGCAGGAGAGAGGGACGGGAGACGAGCGATGAGTAAGTAGGTCAAGTGCAAAATGACATTCACCTGCTTCTCATTTCAGTGATTGGCCTGGAGAGACCGTAAAAGGCTGCAGGGGAAAAAGAGAGGGAGAAAGAGATGGACTGAGGACTCGTGGGTGGAAGACTGTTGCCTGTGGACTAGAGAATCGCCGAAGTGCTGTATAGTTCTGTTTATCTGAAGAGCCGGAGCACCTGCCTGTTTTGTTATTTTGAGTCAATTGAATAAATTACCACGAGCCTCAGTCACACCGACCCCGACTTCTTCCTTCCTTCCCTCGAACTTTGTTACACTGATGCCGAAACCTGGGAAGGGAGAAGTCCCCGCTGCCATCATGCAGTCACCTCCAAGTTCGCCGTTTGCAGAAGTGATCCAATCACTCACGGGTCTCCAACAAGAGCAGCATCAGGCGTTGCTGGAAATGCGAGAGGACCAGGAATGGCGGTTCCGCGCTCTGGTGCAGGCGCAACAGGAGGACCGTTAGCTGTTCAAGATCTGGATGAACCAGGAGGGTCGGGCAGGAGGGCCATCATCGAGGACCACCGTCGGCCCCTCTCATCTGCCCCTGAATAAAATGGGACCACAGGATGATCCTGAGGCTTTCATCGATCTATTCGAGAAATCGGCCGAGGCATGTGGGTGGCCATGAGAGCACTGGCCAGTGCGACTCATACCACTGCTTTCAGTGGAGGCGCAGGTGGCGGCCCAACAACTGCCCATTCAAAACCTCCTGGTCTTTACTGATCTGAAGCGAGCCATCCTGCAGCGGGTCGGCCTGAGCCCCGAACAACATCGCCAGCGGTTTTGGTCGCTGGATCTGGGTGAAAGTGGCCGGCCCTTCGTGTTGGCTCAACAGCTCCAGGACGCCTGCCGCAAATGGCTGCTGGCTGGGGGAAGCAACGTCGAGCAGATCCTTGACGGTGTGGTGCTGGAGCAGTTTATCGGCTGTCTCCCGAGGAAGATGGCGGAGTGGGTCCAGTGCCACCGCCCGACGTCGCTAGACCTGGCCATCCAGTTGGCGGAAGACCAGATGGTAGCGTGCCCAGGAGTTGGCGAATCCTTGCCAGCTTTCTCTCTCTCTCTCTCTCTCTCTCTCTCTCTCCCTAATATTTCTTCTTCCCCTTGTCTGGTCCCATCCGGGAATCACTCCTCGAGTTCCTCCCCGGGGAAGGGGCGGGCCGCCTCCGGAGTCTGCCGCTGGCCTGAGAGCGCCGCCCAGGGGGGTGGGGCTAGCCAGTGCGGGATCCGCAGCGGTTCCTTTTTTTTCGCTCTCTCCACATCAGTCCCTTGTCCTACTTCCTGCCACTAGGGCGCTGGGGATGTCTGCTGGTAAACCCACCGGCCTCCCCAAAAGCGCCTTTGCGCCCTCTTCCTCTAATGCAGGCCCCCTTCGAAAGAATTGGTATGGACCCTAAATTGATCAAACATAATGCTCAACTTACTGTCTGCCGCTTGGTCGTTCCTTTAAAAAACAAAAACTTGAATTTAAAAAACAAAAAATGTTCCAAACATATTTCTAAATTAACTTAATAAAAAAACAAATATTATGACCACTTTGCCATTAAAAACCAAAACTGAACTATTTTAATAGCTGTGTAATGGGGAAGAGAGAGAGGGAGACAGAGAAAAGACACGGGATCCACTCGAACTCAGGCCGAGAATTCTCATAAAGCTGTTGGACAAGGGCCGGGCCCATGCAGTGCTCTATTCGTTCCCTCATTGCCCCCAAAATGCCTGGGCCCATATGGACCTGCATAGACGCTACGCCACTGATCTTATTTGTTCTTATCTGTTCATAAAAGTTTTATGTTTAATATAGGCGACTTTGTCATTGTAGCATGTTGATGTGTGTGGGTGTGTGTGTGTGTGTGTGTGTGGTGTGTGTGTGTGGGTGGTGTGTTTTTCATTAAGAGTAATATTGAATAAACCTTAAGAATTAATTTTGTTTCAAGAATAGGAAAGACCTACCATTAAAGGTCAAACTAAGCGCTATACAGATGTGAGAATGCAAGATTTGTTGCTGCTAAGGTAGACGCTTTCGCTCTTTCTCTGCTGTCTGTAGAAATTGTTGTTAATTCTTAATTTGGGTATGGCAGAGACATGTTACAGGTTATAATATAATCCAAAAATCATGGCAACAAATTATTTTTTTAAGTAAGTTTAATAAGTTTAATCAGTTGAAACTACTTTCACAGTCAATTTGATTAAACTTAACTCATATGTAGCCGTTGCTTCTTGTCATTGTAGGCTTAGGCTACTTTTTTCAATGAATTTTAATGAATATACAAATTAATAAAATGAATTTTATTTATTTTGTATTACATATTGTTCATTCGTTTATTTTTAACACCGCACCCCCAGCACCCCCATTTTTTTCGTGGGCTACACTCCAGGGGGTGCTGCAGCACCCTCAGCACCCCTACTTCCCGCGGTAATGCATTACAATTACAATACTGCGTTACTCCCTAAAAAAGTAACTAATTACATTACTTATTTACTTTTTATGGAAAGTAATGCTTTGTTACTTTTGCGTTACTTTTTAAATAAGTTAAGCAGGGCTTGATTGTTTTTATTATAAGAAGTTCTATTTATAGCAAATATAAAAGCCCTTTCACACCAAAATCCTCAGGCTGAAGGAAATGTAAATTCACATCTGTAAAGTAGAATTCAGAAGGAGAAAATTCAACACTCTTCAGCAGTAAAATAAAGAACAAATGTTAGTTTATCTTGAGTAATTTTGCTTATTAGTATGGTTGAATTGGATCAGCGAAGGTCAGCAGCAAAGACATTGTTTAATAAATGGGTTAAATATATAAAGGATATTGTATTATTTAACATATTTAATTATCGCAGGTTTGTGTCATATTCTGAGTTTTGCATTTCACTGTTTTTATTTATTTTGAGGAATACTGAATCTGTTTTTTTTTGTGTGAGTGAGATGAATTAAAGCATGTTCACATTTAGTCTAGAACTAAAGTAACATCTTACTCCCGATTTCTCACAACAAGGGGACAGGAGAGAAGCAGGCTAGTACACTATAAAAAAATGCGGGTGTTTCAACCCAATGTTGGGTTCAACATGGACTAACCCAACTGTTGGGGTTAAAAAGCTAATTTAAAAAGTAACCAAAATTGACCCAACATGGGTTGAAACACCCAGCATTTTTTAGAGTGTACAGCTATCCCTTGCCGGTTCGCCGCTTCAGGGCACCGAACTAGCTGCTCTGGTTACACCAGAGGTCAGTCTCGAGACTAACGGGTCTCGTGGGGTCCTAAACACTGTAGAGTGAGGCTATAGAATCCAGTTCTCCTCCGCCTCAGTTTAAACAGGGTCATCCCCACTATGGTGGGTCCCGAGCAGGCTCTGGTAATGGAACAGAAGTAGATGCTCTCTGAGGATGGAGGCCATCGAGGAGGTCCCTCCTCACGTAGCAGGGTCCGGGTTCTACAGTCGGTACTTCACCGCTCCAAGGAAGGATGGAGGGTGGCGTCCTATTTAGATCTGCATCATTTGAACCGCTCAGTCAGGCAACTGAAGTTCAGCACACTCGCACTCAAACAAGTCAAGTCTCAGATCAAGTCCGATATACACTTACTCACTCCCTCACTTCTGCTTATTAGAAAACTAGAAAAAGATTTTTAGGCAGGCAACATTAAGAGAGTTCTGGGGAGAGTGGCACACAGCTGTCCTGTGCAACCCACCATGTAAAGCCCATTAAACATGGTCTACCAGAATGTGCTTTCTTTCTGCCTGCTGTCATCCAAATGGGTCAGTACAGTTGGTGCCCACAGTCCCCATGATGTGCAGTTGAATCCTCACTGAACCAATTACAGTGTCTGTTTGTTCGTGTCCACGCCTGGAGTCAACATGCCGTTTGGTGTATTTTGAATTTAAGCATTATGCAAATTCTCTGGGAAGTTGAACAGTGCTGTGAAGAAAGAGTGCGTAAGGAACACACTGTTTTTCCACACATGGGCTTTCAAATAAGATGAAAGTAACTGAAAGTTACGTGCATTCATCACGATCACGACTTGTTCTTATTAGATATTCGACCTGTCTAGACCAGCTATAATAGACAATGTACAATAAACATGTTTATATGAGCGTTAAAAAAACTTTTAAAGTACCTGGCACTGGATACTTTAGTTGTAGTTTGTATACTGATATATCTATATATATATAATATATATATATATACTATATATATATTTAATATATATAATATATATATATATATACACACAGTCTATATATAGACATATATATATATCTACCCCAACACATATTTGATTTTTAGATAATATTGTATATTAGATTTTCCAAAGTAACATAGTAAGAAGATCTAGTACGCAGGAACAGAGCATCTGGAAACTCGAAAACAGCACAGAGTAAAAAAAAAAAACATAATAATAACATAATAAAAGAAAACGATAAATGTAAAATAATGTTTTAGAAAAGTAACAAAGTCACATAGTGAGATGCATGGTCACCAAATTGCTAGATAAAAATAGAAAAAGTAACAGTTATGAGGAAAAAAATTCAGTTCAATATTCAAATTCAAATTCAATAAGAAATACGAAAAAAAGGGGGAAAAGGTTCTCAAAGGCAAACATTTTACATGGTCTTCACATTTGCATTCTTTGTTAATAATTTTCTAAGCTTCCTTCTTCCTACTCCTTGTGCTATTCACGATTTATGAATGTGATGTCAGAGTTTTTGTTTACTTTAAAATGTTTGGCACATATTAAATTCCATACTTCCATAGTCCTGTTTATTTAGGACTTTAGCAGCAGGATTAAAAGTAAATTTTTTGAGAAGCTCTAAAAAAGATGGTTCTTAAATGTTCTTTATAAGTAGTAAAGGTTCTATTTAGAACGTAAGTTATGACTATAACTATGGATCTGTGAGACCGAAGGATGACCGTCACTAACGGTCTAAATAGAATGATAACCTTCGATCTGCCTTCTCTCGAGACCTTATGTAAACAAAGTCATGCCCACGACCCCGGAGGCGGAACTCCCGCACGTATAAAAGCAGATTTTACTTCCTGCTCATTTTCTTACCTTGAACGCCCCAGAGTTCCGAGCGACAAGGATTAGTGACGGTCATACTTCGCTCTCACAGATCCATAGTTATAGTCATAACTTACGATCTGTTTCGACTCGTATAGGATAGGATGACTCGTGTCAACAGGGTCGCGAGGAACTACAAAATCCATACCATTCGCTCCTCGCTGGGCAACAGACATTAAAACAGCAGTGCTCACTGGTGTTGCGCTAGTCACATCAACTCTGTAAAATTTTGTGAACGTACATGGCGTAGACCATGATACTGCAGCACAAATATCCTCTACTTGAACTCCCTTTAGTGCAGCCCATGAAGTAGCTACACCTCTGGTTGAGTGGACCCGAACTCCTACAGGAACTGGGACCCTCTCACTGTATAAGCATGGGAGATAACATCAACCAACCAGTGTGACAAACGTTGCTTCGAAAGTGGCAACCCTTGCCTGGTCTTTCCATGACAAACAAAAAGCTGAGAATGAGATTTTCTCAAAGGCTGAGTAACATTCACATAAGTATGTAATGCCCTTACTGGACATAGGGAAAGCAAGCCTTCCTGTTTCGTCTGCGAAGGAGGTTGAAACTGAGTCATCTCCAGTATTTGATTCTTAAACTGGGGATTAATTACTTTTGGTAAAAAGGCAGGGTTTGGCCAAAGTGACACCCCTATGCCCTCTGGCTTTCAACATCACTAACAGATAGAGCACATAATTATCCTACCCTTTTTGCAGAGCAAATGGCCAAGAGGAAGGCTGTCTTAAGAGACAAAGCTTAAAGATCTGTGTTAGCCAATGGTTCATATGGGGGCTTAGTGAGGGAGTCCAATATGAGAGGCAAGTCCCAACTTGGTGCCCGCAGAGTGCGAGTTGGACAGAGACGACGAACCTCTTTCAGAAACTGGCATACCAAGGGATGTCGGCCTACTGGCTGGCCATGAACCCTTCCATGAAATGTAGAGATAGATGAGGCATAGACCTTGATTGTGCTAGCCGCTTTGCCTTGATCTAGTTGAATTTGCAAAAACCGAAGAACAAGAGGAACGGAACAGGTTACTGGATCAACATTTGTGCCCAAACACCATTCTGAAAAGATTCTCCATTTAATGGCATAGTTAGAATGAGTAGATGGGGCTCTAGAATTGTTTAGAGTCTCCCGCACAGCATCATCTAGCTGCTGAGGGACGGGCTCTGCAGGGACCACATCCACAAGCGCAGAGCCATTGGGTTCTGATGCCAAATTTGGCCACACACTTGTGACAGGAGATCCGCCCGTGATGGTAGCTGCCACGGTTGACCCCGAATCAGCTGAATCATCTCTGAAAACCATGGCCTTCCTTGCCAACGTGGAGCAACTAGCAAAATCCTGTGGCAACCTTCCCTGATCCTTCGAAGAACTTGAGGTATTAGGGGAAAGGGGGGAAAAGCGTACAATAAGTCTGTCGGCCATTCTTGTGACAGAGCATCCAGGCCCAAACTGCCATCCTGTACATTGAGAGAGTACCATCTCGGGCAATGGGTTGTTTCCGCGGATGCAAAAAGATCTACCTGGGCTGTCCCATATCGAGCCCAAATTTGGGCTATCACCTCTGTGTGTAGCCACCACTCCCCTGGGAGAGGCCCCATCCTGGACAGAATGTCGGCTGCTCTGTTCGCTGTCCCCGGAATGTGGATTGCTCTTAGCGAGGACAGCCGTGGACATGCCTATGTTAATAGATCTGTTGCCACCTGAAGGCATCTTAGCGATCTCGTCCCTCCTTGGTGATTTATGTGGTAAATTGCAGAGGTACTGTCCGTTCTTATCAGCACATGCTTGTAGCAAATAGGGCTTCCAGAGCAAGATGAACAGCCCTCAGTTCTAGCACATTTATGTGCTCTGATGACCAAGGGGGTTCCCACTTACCTCTCACTGACCTGCCCTCCCAAACGGCTCCCCAACCTGTCAGTGATGCATCGGTTGTGATCACTGATCTCCTGTGGGGAATATTGCCCAGTAGGGCTCCCCTGCGATGGAAACTCCTGTTCCTCCAGGGAAGTAAGGCTCGCATGCAGGCCTGTGAAACACACAGCTTCTTCCTCCGATCCTCTCTCGGATGAAGATGAAAACAGTTGAACCACCGTTGTATAGGGTATGCCCTCAACAGACCTAAGGGAATTACTATTGATGCCGCTGCTATCATGCCTAATAGCTTCTGGACCCTGTGGGCTGTCACAATCTTCCCTGTTTGGAAGTGATTTATTGCTTTCTTCAGGCTGTCTATTCTCCGAGGAGTAAGACATACCTCCACTGTCAAGGAATTGAACTGTAGACCCAGGAAATCCACCTGCTGTTTGGGCTGGAGACTGCTCTTCCTCCAATTCACAGTGAACCCCAGGAACTGAATATGGGCTAGAACTTCTTCTGTGTTCCGAATCACCTGCTCTGGAGAATGAGCACAAATTAGCCAATCGTCCAGATATGGCAGGATCTTGATCCCGCGTAACTGAAGGGGAGCTAGGGCAGCTGCAACCACCCGAGTGAAGATTTTTGGTGCTAATGACAGGCCGAATGGTAGAACCCTCAACTGAAAGGCTTGGCCTTGAAAAGCAAAGCGGAGGAAGGGCCTGTGCTCTGGGCAAATTGGAACATGAAAATAGACATCTTTTAGATCCAGAGATGTGAACCATTCTCCTGCACTTATGGACTGCATTACAATCCTTGTATGGATCATTTTGAATGGAAGAACTTTCAAGTATCGGTTGAGTCCCCTGAGGTCTAGAATGGGATGATGACCGCCATCTTTTTTTGGCACTATGAAATAAGTTAAATAAAATCCATTCTGCTGTGCGTTGAAGGGCACCTTTGAAATTGCTCCTTTTTGTAAGAAATGTGCTATCTCTTCTACCAGTATGGAGTTCAGTAGTGGGTCCCTGACAACAGTCATTCGGACTTTTGAAAAGGGTGGAGGGCACCGTCGAAATTGCAGTCTGTACCCGTGAGCTATGGTGGATAAAACCCACGGGTCTGAGACAATTTTTTCCCAACTGGACCGCAAAAGTTGGGAGGAACAGTCGACAGCTGGCCCCTGATCCCTATGCAGGTCTGTCTCTGCCTGCATACCTCCGTGAACTTCCCTGTTGTTTCCCCCCCCCTGGGCTGAGATTTCCTCTGGGAATATGTGGGAGGATTCCGCCCTTGGGCACGAAAGCTCTGCCCTTGAACGACAGCTGGATTACTACCCATGTGCCTAGACCAAGCAGGTTGTTGCATCCCCTGGGATTCTTTATACTTCTGCCTGGAGGCTGTGGGAGGTTTATGACAGGCTCGCTGAACAGTTTCCCTCATTGTGATAGAGCGCTCTGCCCTATCCAGCACTTCTTGAGAGTCTGAATGAAACACCTTACCAGGCATCACTGGCAAATTCATTAGCTCACCTCTTATGGCGTCAGGCAAAGTGGTTTGTGCCAGCCATATTTGTCTACGACATAAAATAGCCGAAGACATTACCTCCCCCACATCACGTGTCAGTTGAGAGTTGGCAGCCAAAGCAGAATCAACAAGGTTCCTAGAATCTTGGTCATCCACGCTTATTGTTTTTCGCAAAGCTGCTAGCAGGATAGCCAAAGCATTGCCTGTACGGGCTGCATGTGCAGCAGCATTAAAGGACCGTGAAACCAGACGGTCAGTTTTGGCACACTCCTTCCTTGGACAACGAGGGTTATTGGAAGCACGGACGGGGCCTAAGGCAGTCCATGCAGCAATCACTCGTTCTACTGGTTGCATGTCCCCCAATCCAGTTTCTGTAGGATAACGGGCATTGGCCAACCGTCTACAGCCTGCATTAAATTGAGACTTTTGAGACGGTTTCTTCCAAGCTGTTCTCAACATAGACGTGTAGTCGTCTGCCACTGGAATACAAGGTGCAGAACTATTCTGAGATATGCCTTCCCATACACCCCCAACAGGAGCAGGATCAGGCAATGTAGACTGCAGGCCAACAATCTTGGCTGCACTAAATACCTTAGTAATAAGGGTATTTGAAGGAAACTCCTCTTTCATTGATGATTCATCATCAACTTCTGCAGAGTCTGAATGAGTTCCTTCACATTGGCTCCCTTCTCCCGACTGTTGTGTATCATCAAAGAGAGAGTGGGGAGCCAGAAGTGATAACACATCAGCATCCTTAGTGCCTTCCCCAGGATGGGACTGTTGCCCATCCATTGGAACGTCCTCCCTACCGGGAGGTAGAGATGGGGAGGAGGACCGATTAGCTTCAAACTGATCCATTCTCCGTGATAAACTCTGAATAGCTGCTAGGACCTGTAGATGAGTATCAGTGTTACCACCTTCTGTTGTCAGAGCTGGCGTTGGACGTTTAGTTGCCTCAGCCACAAACTCACAGCTTGATTTGTGTGTGGCGTCATGATAGTCACATGAGTGTTTGCGTGGGTGCTTATGACCATGCCTGTCCGATGAACGTTCCCTCACCCTACCACGCTCAGGAGCAGAGCTGCATGCCCTATTAGTGCGACAAATTTGTTCATCTCTAGGTAGATCACAAGCTGCAGTGCAGTGATTATCCACATCCTCTTTCAAATGAGCAACCCCCAAGCATGAAGGACATTCCCTATGCCCATCACGAGGGTCCATTGCTGAGCGACAAAACCTGCAGCACTGAGAAGCCATAATACTCCTGGCGCAGTGGGTAAGCCACACACAACACACTGGCTGTGAACAGCAGTGAAATATATCAAGCTGACACAAATCCAAAGACCCACACCAGTATGCGAACGTACTTAGCAGGCCTTTATCAATCCCAAAAACTGCGAACAGTGATATAGGATATGAGAAAATATACAATACTCACCAAAATTTTGTAATGAAGTATATTCAATATCCACTGATGAATACTCTGAAAAACAAATCAGAATAATCCCAATTGAACTGCTAGTATATATAACTAGCCTAATGAACAATAATGCAGTGATAGTAAATTCTACCAACTGCAATTCAGCAGAGAAAAAAACACCACAATTCACAGGGACTCAAGGCACCTGCACCATCTGGTGAAGAATTGAATGGTGAAATATAAATTAGATAGTTCTTACCAGTACCAGGTCTCTCAAGGCGAGAAAGGTAAAAAGAACGAGCCGGAAGTAAAACCCGCTTTTATACATGCGGGAGTTCCGCCTCCGGGGTCATGGGCATGGCTTTGTTTACATAAGGTCTCGAGAGAAGGCAGAACGAAGGTTATCATTCTATTTAGACCGTTAGTGACGGTCAGAGTGACGTCGAAACAGACCATATCATCTGAAGAACCCTTGTATGCTAAAATGGTGCTTTGTGTGTAGAGTTTGGGGTGGTCTTTATTCCTCTCTTTGTTTTCAAATCTGTAACGGTCAAAGCTCCTCATTATTGATTTTCTGGAGCTCAGACTGACTGTTAACACACTCTCAACAGGTAAATGTTTTTATTCTTTAATTGTGACCCGTGCTGGCAAAATGAGTCGGAATAAGTACATTTTCAAAAATGAGTTCTCTTAATTTTCACATTCTACATTAAAATATCTTCAAAATAATATATAACTTTTTGGAATCGGACAAAAAAATGACTGATCTACAGCCGTTTGAAGGCGATAGAGTCAGCAAAGTCAATATTGAGAAAAATTTAGTTAGTTTTCTGAAGGTTCCAAAGCAAAAGCACAGAGCAACCTTGCATATTTTCCTCCAATTCTTTACTTAATAATATATTACTATATTATTAATCACAATGTAGCTGTTTTTTATGTTATGTATGTTATTAAAAATAAGATAAAAAGATGCAAATAAACTGTAGTTTAATCAAGAGTAGCGAATTATTCCGTCTTTTATTTTAATGTTTGATAAACATTGAGACAGATCAATACTGTGACCTACTGTAATGCATCTAATATAATGTTACACATCAGATTTTTCCACACCATTAACTAACGTTTCATGCACGACATAACAGATTTTTAACTTTTAAACTGTAACTGGTTTCCTACCAATCGTGTCTTTTTCTCTTTTTAGTTTAAGATGTAAGATGTAATTGCGCCAGCAATGTGCGTTAAGGATACTCTGTCCCCTCTCCCTAAGTAACAAAGATATTGAATTTAGGTTTCATGTTAGATTTTAAAATTATAGTATTACTGGGTTATGCATAAACATAAAATTGTGAAGTGCTAACATACTACGTTTGCCTTAATAAACTAATTGTTTTACATATAAAAACAAATGGAAGGAGGAACATTGTAAATATAAAATCAATTGTGTATTGCAGGTGAGTCACATCATACAAACCTCGCCATATGCAGAGAGAAACTGCTAATCAACACACCAAAATACCACATAATGAGGGACTTAAGGCATCATGGAGATTGTGAAAATACTAGTTCACTGGAACTTGGTCTCATTCTTCTATTTTCTACTTCTATTTTTTGTTTTACTCTGTAAGTATATATTAAGTGCAGTGTCAATTGTCAATGAATGTATTATGCTAATAGATCAATTTCATGTCATTAAATAAATAAAAGTACCTAATTGACACCACATGGCTGTTGTTGTGTTGTTTTATGAAAACCCTAACGATAAGATATTATAAGACCAGGCAGATAGAGGGGTAAAAAAACAATATTAATAAATAATATGTACAAATAATATTAATAATACTAATATTAATTATATAAATATACTAATATTAATGAAAATAAACTATCATTAAAAAGTTTATTTATAGCACCATTAAGGTTCTATATAGTACTTTCAAAGCATGGTTCTTTATGGAAGCCTCTAAAAAGTGTTCTATTTAGCACCAAAAAGGGTTCTGCTATTGTTACAAGCTGAAGAACCCTTTTCTGGTACTGTTTAGAACCATTTTTCTTAAGAGTGTAGTTCAAATTGGGGGAAAAGTCGTGGCCTAATGGTTAGAGAATCTGATTTGTAACCCAAAGGTTGTGGGTTCGAGTATCGTACCGGCAGGGATTGTAGGTGGGGGCAGTGAATGTACAGCACTCTCTCCACCTTCAATACCACGACTGAGTGCCCTGAGCAGGCAAGGCAAGTTTATTTGTATAGCACATTCATACACACGGGTAAATCAAAGTGCTTTACATAAAAGAAAATAAAAAAAAATAATCTAACAATAAAACAAGGAATTTAAAAACTTTGGAAAAATTTTTTTGATTTAAGAGGTTTAAAATGAATTTAAGACGATTATACATATAATATAGTGCAATCAGTTCGGAAATCGCACAGTGCTCATTCAATAAATGAACAGCTAAACAGATGAGTTTTGAGTCATTTAAATGTGACTAATGTTTTAGCACATCTGATCTCTTCTGGAAGCTGATTCCAACTGCGGGTGGCATGATAACTAAAAGCACATTCCCCTTGTTTTGTGTGAACCCTCGGTATTTCTAACTGACTCGATCCTAATGATTCTGTTCCTGAGTCTGTTAGGTTTATATTCAGTGAACAAATCTGCTATGTATTTAGGTCCTAGGCCATTGAGTGATTTATAAACGCGTAAAAGTACTTTAAAATCAATCCTAAATGTAACTGGAAGCCCGTGTAAAGACCGTATAAGATATGTCATATGCTCAGATTTTCTGGTTCTAGTAAGAATCCTGGCAGCAGTGTTCTGGATAAGCTGCAGCAGTCTAATGGTCTTCTTGGGAAGGCCGGTGAGGAGACCATTACAATAGTCCACCCTGCTGGTGATAAAGGCATGAACAAGTTTCTCCAAGTCTTGACTGGAAACAAAACCTCTAATTCTTGCAATGTTTTGAGATGATAGTATGCTGATTTAATTACAGCTTTGACATGACTACTGAAACTAAGGTCTGTCTCCAGAATCACACCAAGATTCCTGACTTGACTTTTAGTTGTTAGACACCTAGAGTCAAGGTATGCATTCACCTTGAGAACTTCATATTTGGTTCCAAAAGCAATGACTTCGGTTTTTTCTTTGTTTAACTGAAGAAAGTTCTCGCACATCCAAACTGTTAATTTCATCAATGCATTGGCAGAGGGAGTCAATGGGGCTGTAGTCATTTGGAGATAAGGCTAGGTAAATCTGGGTATCATCTGCATAGCTGTGATAGGCAATTTGGTTATTTTTCATTATTTGACTTAGTGGGAGCATATAGAGGCTAAACAAGAGTGGTGCAAGAATTTAGCCTTGTGGGACTCTGCATGTCATAGATGTCCACTTAGACTTGTGCTTTCCTATAATCACATAATAACCTCTCCCTTCTAAGTTTGACCTGAACCATTTAATTACCATGCCTGAAAGCCCGACCAAGTTTTCCAGTCTCTCTTGTAGTATGTTATGATCGACAGTGTCAGATGCAGCACTGAGATCTAGTAGTACCAGGACTGATATTTTGCCAGAATCAGAATTTAAGCGAATATCATTTATTATCTCAATGAGCTCTGTCTCTGTGCTGTGATACGGTCAGAAACCAGATTGAAAATTGTCCAGGTATCCATTTATTAAGTATTTGTTCAGCTGATTAAAGACTACCTTTTCAATAATCTTTCCTATAAAAGGAAGATTTGATATTGGTCTATAGTTGCTCAATATGGTGTTATCAAGATTTCTCTTTTTCAGAAGAGGTTTAACAACTGAAGTTTTCAGGGAGTTCTGGAAAAGTCCCAGAAAGAAGTGAGGCACCACTTCTAAGAGATCTGCTTCCAAACAGTTAAGCACCCTTTTGAAAAAATATGTGGGATGTGTGTCAAGATAGCAGGTTGACGATTTTAAGGTGCTGTACTATTTCTTCCAAAAATTTGCTATCAATTTCTTCAAAAACAGACATAGTATCTTCTTTTTGATATTGTGGTCGAATATGTCTAACCTCTGCATAACTTGGGGATGTGCTAATCGCCTTCCTGATATTATTAATCTTCTCAAAAAAGAAGGAAGCAAACTCATTGCATTCGCTGTCGGAAAGCATTTCACTGGGAATCTGACATGGGTGGTTTGTCAGTCTCTCAACAGTAGCAAAAAAAAGTGCGAGTGTTGATTAAGCTACTGTTTATAAGGTTTGAGAAGAATGACTGTCTAGCTTTGCCTAGTTCCACATTGAAAGTATGAAGGCTGTCTTTATATATGCTACAGTGAATTTCAAGTTTCGTCTTCCGCCACATCCGCTCAGCTTTTCTGCATTGTCTTTTCATACTCTGAACTGCTGTTGATTTTCTCCAAGCTGATTTCTGTCTGCCAGTCTTCCTGCTGACTTTCAAAGGAGCAATGTCATCAATAACATTCTTAAATTTTGAGTTAAAGGAATCAAGGAGAAGTTTTTTGTTTTTTTTTTTTTCAGTTCTTTCTATTTGTTTTCTTTCTTTTTTTTTTTGTGTCTTTTTTGTCTTTTTATTTTTCTTTTTGTCAACTTTCTTTTTTGTGTTTTTTTTTCAACAGAGTCTGCAGAAATGCTTGGTGTTAAAGATATTGCCTCCATAAATAGCACACTAGTGTTTTCGTTAATGCATCTCTTTCTGACTGAGACCGATCTAGATTCAGTGTTAACAGAGATCAATAGATCAAAGAAAATACAGAAGTGATCAGATAGTGCTACATCCTTAATAACAATGGATGAAATGTTTAGACCTCTACTGATGAGTAAATCTAGAGTATCTAGAGCAAGGCACTGAACCCCCAACTGCTCCCCGGGCGCCGCAGCATAAATGGCTGCCCACTGCTCCGGGTGTGTGTTCACGGTGTGTGTGTGTTCACTGCGGTGTGTGTGCACTTTGGATGGGATAAATTCAGACCACTAATTCCTAGTATGGGTCACCATACTTGGCCACATGTCACGTCCACATGTCACGTCAAATGTAGGCGTGATTCTCTTTGCTCAGTATCAGGATATTTGCTCAAACATTAAGGTAGCTGATTATAAACTACTGAGCAGATGTATTGCGAATGTATTGCTCTTAATTACAAAGAAACAGGTTGCCAAACAGACAGGTTCCTTGGTATGTGTCAAAGGTAAACTAAAAGATGTTCCCACAGTTTCACATACAAGGCTTAAGCCTCGCCCCAGACTAAAATGTAAATCGGCCCTGTTTCAACTGAAAGAAACTTGCACTGATTGATCTTAAAATATATCAGTGTTTCAAGTTTTGTCTCAAGATGCACTCCAGTAATGTTTTTTTCTAAGGCATGTTTATAAAAATTACTTAAATGTCCTAATTTAACTATGTCCTAATCCTGGCTTAGTTTAAGCCCTGTCTAGGACTTGACCAACTAGCAGTTAGCCAAGAGGTAATCAGTCTTACTTTTCTTATTCAAACTGGGCCAATCTACCTTTTGTAACTTACTTTAAAAAGTTATGACCAGTTTTGAAGAAAAAACAAATTAGATGACTAACTTTTTAAGACTAGTCTAAGCAGTTTATGCAACCAGACACAGGCCGTTGTGACAACTGGACAATCTGGTTTCAGACTGAAAATAAGTATTTGTGGGAAAATACTATATACTGTATGTGGGAAGAAGTACTGGCATAAACACATAAAACTTGTGTTGTGTTAAACACTGATTGTTTACTATGCAGGCATGAATTCTAGTTTTAATCTATGATGTCTGTTTCTCTATCACACAATTATCACAGTCCCAAAGAATGTTTACATAAATGCCAATGTAAATACATTTAGCTGTCACAGTGCACTTGCAAACAAACACGTTCCTAAACGTGGAAAGACAATTGTTTCAGTAAAGCATATGTTGCTCTGACTGGGTTGTGTGTGTGTGTGTGTGTGTGTGTTCCTCTTTTTCTCTGACTGACTTATCAGATCTGCAGATAACATCAATGAAATGCTGGTGGTGCTTATGTAAAATGTACGACTAGAGATGTACAAAGGCCATTTGCTGTTGGTTCAAATAGGGCCTCAGTTGAATTGTTGTGACCTGTTTGTCTTGGGCCATTTGAGTAGCTCCTGTTTATAAGGTTCCTGTTTTTCTGGATTGTGTTTTGGATTTGTTTGCATTTGTACACATAAATGAGCCCATTAACAATGCTCTACCAGGATGTGCTTGCTTTCTGCCATGACAAATGTATGATTATATGATTAAAGCTAGATTAATTGTTTTAATCAACTGACAGCCCTAAAGTAAAGATCATCTGCTTGCATTATTCAAATTATAAGTAAACTCTGAAAACAGCACTTCATTGGTAAACAAAGTGAACAGCCTAAGGCATAACAGTATTAACTTGTAGGTATGATTATATATTCACAGTATGATGTTCTTTCGGAAAAGGGGGGGGGGAAAGAAAAAATGTATTGATAATTTTACGGACATTTCCGTTAACCCTAAAACACAATGCAATGTAGGTAAAATACCTGTAAAAAATCAATACTGAAAACACACAGAGACAGCAGATAAACAGATAAATCAGATAAAAAAAACATCTAACCAGTCTAACCAGGCTGAATGATTCAGTCATTATTTAAATAATGCAAATTCTCTCAAGATGATCTGGCTACACATGCAAAATACAATCCTTACAGAACGCTTTGCTCAGCACAGACATGATCTAAAGTACGATAAGTCAATATGCTGGTGCTGATGGTTGCAGGCTAGTGAAACCTGAAACTTTTTTAAGGCCTGATTTCAAAACCTCTTTATAGACTTAGATTTAATAAGAGATAGATACGAATTTAATAAGAGATCAAATGTCTTACATAGAATTTTAAATAAAAGCTTGTCAGAGCTGTGCTACAGTAGATCAGTAGAATGTAAAAGAAAACGTGATCATACTAAGTTTTATTATATTTTAAATGATTAAAAACATGCTGACAAATGGGTATTAGTTTGAAGAATAGTGGCAAATATTTGTACACATTTTTTATTACAAGTAACTGGTGTTTTGGGGCTGCACTGTGATCCTTAAATCCAGTCTTTTAATGGCATCGAATGATTCTTATATGCGTCAGTATAAATCATTGGTAAATGTAAGATAGTCATTCTTGCCCAGAAAAAATAATATAATTTCATCTTTGACCCATCTACAACAATACACACACGCACACACACACACACAGTGGGCCTCATTTACGAAACAAACGTACAACAGAAAATTCCACGAAACCGGTACGATTTGGACTTACACATTTTTAGATTTTTTACCAAAATGTATTACTTTTCTGAACACCTCACAACATTAATTACATATTTAACTTCCAGAAAAACATATTTTCCCACCTCAGGCATCAAATCCCTATTATTATTGGTCATTATTTTAATATATGGGCACTATTAGTCTTCAACCCCGTTACAGACACTATGGGAGCTCTCTGAATATGATTATAAAATGTATTTGTAATGAAATCAACATTTTCCTGTTAATCAGATGTCCCTCACACTAATTCAGTATTTGCAAATATAAAAGTTACAAAAAATCTCACACTTTTGCTATACTAAAGCCTGAAATGGGCACTTTTTGTTACAGCAACCTTATCATTTTCTGATCAAAGAAGTGGTTAACTTCAGAATTTGAACTAAAATCAGTATTGCTCTGAACATTTCAGACTGAGCTCAACAAACACTAAATTGCTTTTTCATAAACTTAAAATAAAAAATTAATAAAAATGTAGGTGTGACGGGGTTGAGACTAGGGTAACAGGGTTGAAGATGGTAACGGGGTTGAAGAGACAAATACATCTTAACATATAAATAGTTATTTTTACTCAAATTCACTTAGATTTTCTATAAACACTGTATATCATAATGTAACCAAGAAAAGACAACAGACAGAAATTGCAATTGAACAGTTTTATTAACCTGACTGCAGGAAAAACAACAATAACTTAGTATACATTAGAGCATTATAAACTGACTGAATACAGTGCATCCGGAAAGTATTCACAGCACTTTACTTTTTCCACTTTTGTAATGTTACAGCCTTATTCCAAAATTGATTTAAAAAAATTTTTCCTCAAATTTACAAAACCATTCCCTATAATGATAATCTAAAAAGAAGTAGAAGTTTGTTTGAAATCTTGGGAAGAAATAATATATATACTTATATATATATATATATTTATAACTTATATATCTATCTATATCTATATATCTATATCTATATATATATAAAGAAAAAAAGAAGGAAAAATTAAATCACATGTGAAAACACTTTGTTGAAGCGCCTTTGGCACCAATTACAGCCTCAAGTGTTTTTGAGTATGATGCTACAAGCTTAGCACACCTTTTTTTTTGGCAGTTTCTCCCATTCTTCTTTGAAGGACCTCTCAAGCTCCATCAGGTTGGATGGGGAGCATCGGTGCACAGCCATTTTCAGATCTCTCCAGAGATGTTAGATAGGGTTCAAGTCTGGGCTCTGGCTGGGCCACTCAAGGACATTCACAGAGATGTCCCGTAGCCACTCCTTTGTCATCTAGGCTGTGTGCTTAGGGTTGTTGTCCTGTTGGAAGGTGAACCTTCTGCCCAGTCTGAGGTTCTGAATGCTCTGGACTGGGTTTTCATTAAGGCTATCGCTATATTTTGGTGCATTGAGTCCCTCAGTCCCTGCTGCTGAAAAACAGCTCCACAGCATGAGGCTGCTACCAGCACACTTTACTTTTTGGGATGGTACTCTGCAGGTGATGAGCAGTGCCTGCTTTCCTCCAAACATGATGCTTGGAATTGAGGTTCATCAGACCAGAGAATCTTGTTTCTCACAATCTGAGGGTTCTTTAGATGTTTTTTTGCAAATTTCAAGTGAGTTTTCATGCGTCTTCATTGAGGAGAGTATTGAGTTTGGCCACACCGCCATAAAGCCCAGATCAGTGGAGTGTTGCAGTGATTTTTGTCCTTCTGTAGGTTTCTCCTATCTCAACATATGATCATAGAGCTCAACTAGAGTGACCATCAGGTTCTTGGTCACCAGTCTAACCAAAGCCCTTGCTCAGTTTGGCCAGGAGGCCATCAGCTCTAGGAAGAGTCCTGGGCTGCGTTTCCCAAAAGCATCATATCGTGACATTGAAAACAATAACTAGGGCTACTATGCTTTTGGGAAACACAGACTGGTTGTTTCAAACTTCTTCATAGAGTAACGGAGACTACATGCTTCTGCAAACCTTCAATGCTGCAGAAAGTTTTCTGTACAATTCCTCAGCTCTGTGCCTCGATACAATCCTGTTTCGGAGGTCTAAGCCAATTCCTTGGACTTCCTGTTTTGGCTTGTGCTCTGCCATGCACGTTGACCTGTGGGACCTTATTAGAAGATGGTGCTTTCCAACTCCTGCAATCAATGAAATTTACCCGCTGTGGACTCCAATCTAGTTGTAGAAACATCTGAAGGATGATCAGTGGAAACAGGGTGCACATGAGCTCATTTTGAGTGTCATGGCATAAGTATTCATGTGATTTTTTGTTTTTTTATTTGTAATAAATTTGCAAAGATTTCAAACAAACTTCTTTCACGTTGTCAGTATTGTTTGTAGAATTTTGAGGAAAATAATGAATTTAATAAATTTTGAAATAAGGCTGTAACATAACAAAATGTGGAAAAAGTGAAGCACTGTGAATACTTTCCGGATGCACTGTAGACGGGTAAAAGGTCTTGAATAAATGAATCTGGTTGATGGCTGCCAAAACGGTGAGCAGCCATCAATCGGATGGTTTTTCAGTCAGCAAACTATCACATACAACCTAAACAACTAATAGAACTTTTATTACCTACACTTTTAATTTTCTAACACTCAGCCTAGTCATTTTCTTACACTCTTAACTGCTCATTGCTCTACCTTGAAGATCCTGGACATGGATACTGCTCTGGGGCATGATCTGGACTTTGTGGAGGAGTGGTTAAGTTCCTCAGTGCTTCTCTCCTCTCCTTGCTTCTTTTGTAAGCTGCTCTCCACTTTCTATGCTTCAGCCACTGTTGTCTTTCACTTGTGTGTAACAGGGTTGAGGGGCTACTGAGGTACGGAACTAAATAATATGATTTTAATTAATAATCATAAATTTACTTACTAAAAAAATATTACCAGCAAAAAAGCACAGATAGATATTTATAAGAATGACAAAATGTATGGACTTTTTTCTAATTTTATTATTCATATCCCAAGTACACTTTCATAGAAGGTCATGAGGGACATGACAAAATAGGTGGTGTCAACTGAAAAAAAAACAAGATAATTTCTAATATAAAGATACAATGTATGTCAAGTTTTTAAACCTTATTAAAGGAGACATTTCAATTAATACAAGAAGCTTTTAAAAATAGATTTTGGTGACCCAATAGATAAAATACACTTAAAAAGGTCAGAGGGACTCAAATCGTACCGGTTTCGTGGAATGACTCAGTCAGCTCATTAGTCGATCGTTAACCAGTAAGATTAGAATGTCTTTTTTTAATGTCTTTTTTTATTTAGGCTATTCAAATATATAATAGGCTATAATTAACAGATTAATTGTTGCACAAGTATAGGTTACGCTCGTTTTTGTGACACTCTTAATGCATTTAATTTATTTTCTTTATATCTTTATTGTCGTGTTTGAGTACGTCTTTAATACATGTTCCGGAATTTCTGCCATATGTACAATTAAAACTGGAAAGTCACCTAAGCTAGCTCTACTAAATATTGTAGAAACAATTTTCTGTAAAGGTGCTTTTCAACGATTTGTTTGTTTATAATGAATGCCATAGCCTAATTCGATTTATTTTATATCAAGTGGTTGAGATAAATTTTATAAAACGTTATTTCATCTTGTTCTGTTTCGATACGTTATAAATTTAAATTATTTGTTGTAGAGTGAGGGGAACTAAATAGTCTGTTTATATTTACCAGTATTTTAATGTACATATGAATTACATAAATTAATGTAGCCTAATAGTTTGCTATTACAAGGTTAACGGGTATTTTTGGAGTAAGATCAATTTATCTTTAGCGAGATTACTTCCTCTTTTAGGCCGGGTTTCGTTTCTCCGTGTCGTAAACTCTAGGGCGAGGCTTCTAAACCAGGGTGTTTTTAGGGGCGTGATATGCAAATGACGATTGTTTTCTGCCGCCACATTTATCAACATGCGATCACTCATACGATGAGATTGGCGGCATACGAATATTTCATAAATCACACGTGAACTCTGTCATAAGTTGATTTGTGCACACGGATCTGCGCTCGTTTCTACGTTAGATTGATAAATGAGGCCCAGTAGGAGTTATATAGCACACAGTACAGATTTGACTGACATTCTTGCGTGTGCAATATATATATATATGATATATATATATATTTTTTTTTTTTTTTCAGTTACATTTAGACATTATCAGACGCTTTTATCAAAAGCGACTTACAAATGAGAACAATAAAAGCAATCAAAACCAACAAAAAAGCAATGATATGCAAGTGCTATAACAAGTCTCAGTTAGCTTAACGCAGCACACGTAGCAAGGTTTTTTTTTTATTATATAATAATTAAAAAGAAAACAGGATAACTAGACAACGATAGAGCTGTCCCGGAGTCTGGACTGTCTGTGTAGTGTTTTGCCCTGTGTTCCTTATTTTGGTCCTTCCTGTTCCATTACGTTCCCTGAGTAGTTCCCATTTGTTTCCAGCTGTGTTAGTTAATTATAATCAGTTCCCTGGGTGTACTTAAGTGCTAGTTGTTCAGTTTGTGTTGTCAGGTCTACTCACTTCTCTACGTGTGTTGCTCTCAAGCGGCTATAGTGAATATGCCTGTGTTCAGATAAAGATGTTTTAACGGTTACTTCATGACTCCAGCATGTTACCTCAACCAACGGGAATGAGAGAAGACCTGACCAGACAGGTTCCATCCGTTTGTTCCCGGTGTTTCTATGGATCCCACTCCTTAGCCCCGAATTACTCCTCATCCTGATGGAGCAGTGGAGCGCTCGCTCGAGGGACCATTTTTTTTTTTTTTTTTTGAACCCCCCAAAAAAGACTGTCTGGCCCTCGCCGATACTTACCTGTACCCGGACGACACATTTAATGACACTAGCGGAACACCGCGGGCAGAGCGCCGTCGTTCCGACAGATGGTCCTTTGGTGGATCGCCTGCCTCTTGGAGTGGAATGGAGAGGAGAAGGAAACGATCGCCACGGGTACCGTGGATGATATCTTAGAATCCACTCCAGACCCAGTGCCCAGCCCACCATCTCCCCGTGCCATCCTGTTCCCGTGTTCAGCCTAGAGGGGGCTACCGATCCAGAGTTAAGCCCTGAATGCCCGGAGGCTCACAAATGCCCGCCCTCCCACCTGATCCTCCACCGCTGTCGTCTGGCCACCCTCAGCCCACCATCATTGCGGTGCGAGCCCTGCGGGACTGCCATCCTCCAGCGTCGCCGTGGTCAGAGTCTCTCTCACCTCTGCCTCCAGCCTCCGAGGCCCGGACTCAGCCTCGCCCGTAGACCCAGTGGCTCCACCTCAGCTACTAGCTCCCTCGCCTCCACCGTCACCAATCGATCCATCAGCTCCACCGTGCTCCATCGTCCCTCCGGCTCCGCCTTGGTCAGGTGTCGACCCGCCATCGCCTCAGGACTCCGCTCCTCCAGCTGCACCTTGTCGTCTGTCACACGGTCTCCTCCTCCCGCATCCCACCGTGGTCTAAAGGGGGGTTTTTTTACTTTAGAAAGAATAGAATTAGAATAGTGGTTTTAGTTAATATATATATATATAATATATATAGATATACACACAAACAATGCGTTTCATTAATAATACCATTACAATACGTGTAACATATCGTCCTGCACAGGCCTAACATAGTTTTCATGATTGTATGAATGATGTGTCACTCAACATTCTACGTTAGTCACCTGACTTGAATTCCTGTCATATTGAGTACAACTGATATTACATTTTCAATGAATTCATATCACACCAAGAAGAACAGGCCTGCTATGCAATTTTCAAAGCAAAGAGCTCATAGCTGCCTGCCAGAGCTAGGCTGGTTGTATGGAAGAGAAGTGAAATCTCCAGGAGCCAGTGATCAGCCATCTGTTTCTGAGGGCCAGCATGTCTAAAATACTTTTATCTAGGCCTTTTATTTCCTTTGTACGTCCTTATCACTTATTTTCTCTTCATCTTTTTGATTTTGCATAGCATATTTTAAACAGATTTGTTTAGGAGGGATAACACAAAGGAATTATATTAGTTTAAGGAAAAGTGACATTGAATGTGTTTTGGCTATAGAGGCAAAAATAATAATAATAATAAAAGGAAAAAAACACAAGAAATTGCCCAAAGGGTGCCAACGATTTATATTACTGAGATATTTTACAGTGCCTTTAACAGATAAGATCACCAGAATGCGGAACTGATTTATAAGCTGAAAATCAGTGCTGCCCTCTGCTGTTCAAATGTATGTTTTTACTGTTAAAGGGAGCATGGTCCATTTATCAATTATTGTTTGCTTGCTCTTAAGACATTAATAAAACATTTAAATTATGCAATAAAAGAATGAAATAATACATAAATAAAAACCTTAAAAGTCAGTGTTATTGCATGAGTTTATTTCTTGCTATGCCATGTCATACAGAAGAGCTGTAATACAGGTAAACAACGTAATAGGTGTGTCTGTCTTTTTTTTTTTTTTAAAGGTCAGCATATCAGTTCTTTAGAGATGTCATGTTCACTGAGTGTGTAAACAAGGTGTCTCCAATGGTAGCCCAACCCAGGGGAGGGATACAAGTGAAACTCACAATCAGCAAAAAATAATCATCTTCTTACCACAACCGATTACCCAGCAGATACAGCATCATGACAATCGTTATTATAGCTGTTTTCATAATGATGTACATTGGAAAGTTTTTGTGTAAATGCAATGGTCAATTTACACCTAAAAGCATTATTGCAAAACAATACCTTTTTTTCCTTTTTCTTAAAAAAGCCATGTTCATTTCTATAAACCCCAAATGCAATGAGATTAATGTTAGACTGTAAATGTCAGACCATTAGTGAAAGTGCTACAACAACCAGCTTAAAAAAAATTAATAAATAAAAGAGCTGCACTCCCATTTAATGTGTTGACTCAGCATGTTTTCAAAAGCAAGACTCAGATTACAGATTGTATCTTTAAAGGCTGGTGACATCTCAAATGTCCATTTAGCCCTCAGATGATATAGTTGCAATATGATCTGAGTTCAAACTGGACACGAAACAGTCATGATCAGCAGTGCTTTACTGTCCGTATAATTCTACTAATCATATTACAACGAGGCTTCTGTATTTTTTAACTAGTTCTGTAGTTTAAACACCGAAAGTAAGTAGGTGGTCTAAAACCTGCATATTAAACAAAAGACAAGTATTATCATCATTTGGCCCACTTCAGTTAAATGGATATGTGAGAAAAATGTATTGAGTGCTTTCATAAAGCAACAAAGAAAACTAAGTGCAGCCACTGAGAACATTTGAAACAATGATTCAAATCCTTTGAAGCCTGGCTTATCCTCAAATATACTCCATAAAGTTATATTAACATTGTTATTGCATCATTTTTTTTTTGCCATGTCCTAAGTTCTCCTTGTTTACACAACATTAGCATATAAATTACTATATTACTAACATTATGAAGTGCTAGTCCACCTTATTTACGTACAGACCAACACACGCGCTCACACACACACAGATTTGGCATGAAACAAAATGGACATTATAGCAATTCTCCAATAATTTGTTAAGTTGTTGATAGTATAAACAACACTCCCCGTCTGCATAAAAATTGCAATAACACACACTTTCTCTGTATAAGAGCATACATTCAGTCATATAATATCTGGACTACACAAACTCCATTACCTCATTTTGCAAAACAGTTCCATGTGCAGATATGTTACAGTTTCCATATAACACAAAATTTGAGTACTGATGAAGGGATAAAGTGCATGGTCTGCTAAGATTATTCAATGTCCCTCACCACTGGATTATAAAGGAACATGCTGCCATAGCTGTGCTCTGCCTGTGCTGAGTTGGTTCGTTGACTTACAGATCCGTAACCAGTCAAAACGTTTTGAGAGCTCATTGAGGGCCTGAATTCTGCTAATCCAAACCAAAGGTCACTTTAATGAGCCTCAGTAAGAGTTTTTGATATGTCCTCCGCTTGGACTCCCACTAGCAAACAAATGAAGTTTGATGTTCATGCCTGTCAGCCATATTTACTTTTTAAAGTCTGAATTAGCATGATTATGATTGGGCTAATTTGATATGATTTTGATAGTTGTTTTAGTTTAATATGGGTGGCAAATCATTGGTACTAGATGGGAATCATGCCCCTGACTGCAGAGTGAGCACAGATGGGCGTCACTGCTGTGCCAAAAGAGCACTCCGATTGGCCTTCATCTTCTCTAGTCTCTTCGTAAGGTGGCTGTTGCTTGCTTCCAGCTCATCGATACGGTCAAGCGCAGACCTCAGCTAAAGAATAAATACAGCACTTGTTACATCACACTCTAAAAAAATTCAGTGATTTTGTAAATAAAATAAAAAAAATAATAATTACACTACCTTAATAAAATCTCTGAATATAGCTTAAGCGTTTGTTTGGACATGCCCAAAAATCCAACAGTTTATTTTGTCATAAACTGCATCTACATCTATTATTTATTTATTTTTTCCATAAAAAAGAAATTAGTATTTGATCAATTTTATTAGTATTATATCACTTGCTCACCAATGGATCCTCTGCAGTGAATGGGTGCCGTCAGAATGAGTTCATAGAATAGTGCACCCAAAAATGAAAATTATCCCACAGTTTACTCACCATCGAGCCATCTTAGGTGTATATGCCTTTCTTCTTTCAGATGAACACAATTGGGGTTATATTAAATAATATTTGGGCTCTTGTAATGGCAGTGAATGGTGCCTGAGTTTTTGAAGATCCAAAAAGCACATACATCCATCTTAAAGAGAGTTTTAAAGACTCCAGTGAGTTAATGAATGCCTTCTGAAGCAAAGCAATGGGTTTTTGTAAGAAAAATATCCAATTAACTGATAGACTGAAGTCGTGTGGATTATTGGGATGTTTTTATCAGATGTTTTAACTCTCATTCTGACGGCACCCATTCCCTGCAGAGGATCCATTGATGAGCAAGTGATATAATGCTCAATTTCTCCTAATCTGTTCTGATAAAGAAAGAAACTCATCTAGATCTTGGATGGCCTGAGGGTGAGTACAGTTTCAGCAAACCAAATGTACTTATTCAGATCTATTTATATTTTTTTACTCACATTTACTCAATTCATAAGGTATATTTCATTGATTTCACAGCTATGAAATGTACTCAATATTTTTAAGTGCAAGAATGTTTCACCAAAAAAAGTTTCTGAGGAGTTGTTTGGAATATTAGTGTTTTTTTTTGAAAGATTTAGTGTACCTCTCTCTGCAGCTTGCGTTTCTCCACTTTTAGTTCATCTTCGACTTTCTCTGCAGCCTCAGCAGACGTTTTATAGCGGCTCACCTGACCCTCCAGCCGAATGATCTGCCACATGACAGAGATTACAGTTTATGCATGAAATAATGTCAGATCGTTTCCTGTGGAAGTGGTTGTACCACAAATACGAACAAAATTAACAGTGCATAAAGGGAGATTAAACTTGAAAGGAGAACATTATTAACTACTGATGATGAAATTGCATGCAAGAGCACAATTTGTGCCTTCGGATATAAAGTCTTGTGTTCATTTTATCAGTGACTTACGCTTTGTTCAAGTGCTGTGACTTCTTGCTCAGACTTGACCAGCTTGAATTTTAGGTCACTGATTTGCCTGTTAGCATCTCCTGTAGAAAAAAAAAGAGTTAACATGAAAACAAACCAGCCTACATCAAGACTGATGGTGAATGAAATTGAAAGGCATATCTTACTCTGCAGATCTAGAATATGAGGGTCCAGACCATTCTGTAGGTCATCCTCATCTGTGCTTCCCACTTCTTCTGTCCCATTTTTTTGTTTCTGCTCTGCAATGGTTTTATACTTCCGTACCTGCACATTCACATGCAGTTTAGTCATGTTAACAAAGTCCTTATGACAGGCATTACAGATATTTCATAAGATGTTCTCCCACAATATAAAATCATCAAATCACTTGAAAAGCATGAAATGACAAAACTCGCCTGGTCGAGCAAACTCTCTCTCTCTTCCACCAACTTCCTCAATCTGATCTCTGAAAGTTTTAAATAAAAAAAATGTACAGTACAGCATATGGACCTCATTAAAAAAAAGTGGGCAATATATCATACAATGAGACAATGTAGGCACTAAAATTTTTTATTTTGCAGCACAAAGTATACAAATTGGAGCAATCAATTTAACATTTTAATTTATTACAATTAATTATAAAAAAAAATGCAGTTAACGTGCAATTAACATGACCATAAATATCTGTCTAATGCATGGCTGGACTGCAAAGTAGATTGCTGTGGTCATAAGAAATCATAAGGAAATAAACAATGTTTTAATTTTTATAGCCATTTTTATAATGTCTTTTTACAGTTTTATTATTTAATTAATTTAATGATATCATGTAATTCATTAAAAATGTTTAAATATTAATAGTATTTTATTTATTTTAATATATCATTGTGTATAAATAGAACAATGTGTATATGGGGTTGTTTTTATTATTATTATCATCATCATTATTATCATGATTATTATTACATTTGTATGTGTATGAAACATTTTTGATATTTGCTTTTTATTTGTGGTGATTACAAGTATGACAACAATTACAGCATTGATAAACATGAGTGCATGAATGCATTTAAATGTATATGCATTTGTATTTTTACGCATATAGCATTGCATATATGTCAACCATGAGAAAATGTATTTTTTTTTTTTTTAAATCAAACTTTTTATTTTCAGAATATTGAAAGAAATGAACAGCTTTTGCATGTCCAAAACAAATCTTGATTGGTCTCATTTGCACTGAAAATTTAAAGTACATATGCAACATTACATCATAAGATCAAATTCTTGAGAAAAAAAAAATCAAAATAACATTGCCGTAAACATCAGCAAATCAAAACGAGTCTGTGAAAAATTATGAATCAAAGCAGCTAAAGATCCTCTTTATCTTAAGCTTGATCTTAAAGAATGTCTGTGTTTCATTTTCTACACTCAGTCCACTCACAGTGACTATTGTTTCTTTTATCTGTTTACTGGTATGCATATTTACATCATCCGGCACTAAAAGAGCAGCATCCAATGCAACAGCTTCCTCACAACTATCGAGAAGGAACGCTGTGCCCTTGTGCTCTACTGGCATGCTACATGTGTCCTCCGCAAACTGTAACTCTGGCTCAGCCTCTGTCTTTTGCTGGCTCCTGGATTGTGCATCATTGTCTCCTGTGGTTATAAAAATATTCACTTTATTAGACTTTGTGGGTTCAAACATAGATCTTTAGAGGTTTTTAATGCCAGCATTGATTTCTATGCAGTTATTTTTCTCTGCTTAACCGGTCTGTGGTGCGTATACTGTAATTTCAGATATTATCTGATTCTAAAGTTTAAATGATTATAGTGGCACATTAGGTGAAGTTTCTGCACTTGAATCAATGTATATTTCATCCTTGATTTGGACTTGTGATTTTTTTGAATATTGAGAGTTGGAATCCTCCTCCACGTACATTGACCTTTCACTGAGAACTGCCATTTCTGATTCATTTAGGGTTGTTGGAACTTGTGTTATCTAGAAATTTAATTTGTTAGGATTTAGATTAAGATCCTCCTGTGTCTGAATTTCCCCATTTATAAGAGTTTGTTAAAGGGGTCATATGATGCGATTTCAAGTTTTCCTTTCTCTTTGGAGTTTACAAGCTGTTGTGGGCATAGATAAGATCCCTGAAGTTGCAAAGACTAAAGTCTCAAAACCAAAAAGATATTCTTTATCAAAGTTAAGACTCTGCCACGCCCCCCTAAAACGGCTCGTTCTAACACGCCCCCACATATCTACCTCACTATGTGGAAATATTAGCATAATGCTGCCCAAATGTGCACGCAAAGAAAGAAGGCGTGGTTTCAGTAACCGCAGTTAGTGTTGAAGCAGCATGTCAGGGAGACGCTGTGTGTTTCTAGGCGAAAGCAAAAGCACTTTATTTGGCCTTCCGAAAGTAGATGCATTTAGGAATCTTTAAGATTACTTACAACAGAACAGCAATGCATTTTATGGACGACCGTTTCATGAACCTAGGAGAGGAGGTAATTCTGACTTTGCTATGACAATCTGGCGCTTCTGAATCAGCTACTGTTTTGTTATTAGTTTAAGTATTTGCTATTGACTGTTCAAATGCGTGTGTGCGAGAGAGAGAGAGAGAGAGAGAGGGGGTCACATCACAGTGGAGTCAGCTGTCTTAACCGTGGCTTGTGTACTGCAAACACATACCAGCTTCATCACTGGGACTCTGTTCCCCTTTCGGACTCTGTCTTTACATTTATTTTGAAAGCTGAAGCTCGCGATTATGGTAAGTGGCGTTACATTTCTGATGCGTGCTTGTGGTGTTCGGCCAATTGCAATGCACTGGGTCAGCTGGCCAATCAGAGCAGACTGCGCTTGTCGGAAGGAGAGACTTTGTAGAAAACGAAGCGTTTGAGAGAGGCGGGGCATAGAGGACCTACAATAATGTACAGTATTTGAAAAATAATGTGTTTTTTGAACATTAAAGCATGTCAACATATTGTTACACCAAATACACCAAATATTGATCTTAAAAAAGCATCATATGACCCCTTTTGTTAACGTTTGTGTACTAAATGAGCACTTCTGAGGACTTCATTCTCAGATGGACAGATCTTTGTTTGGCCTCTGAATGTCTGTTATCTCCACATTTCTTATACTATAATTGACCCCAGTAATGGGTTTTGACACCTTCAGATCACTGTTCTCCTTCATTCTGACATTCTGAGAACATTTCTGGGATCACTTCAGATTGCAAACAGTCCAGTTTCTGTGCCTAAGAGCTTAGTCCCCTCTCTTTTAACTTATTTTTTGGGGGATGCATTCAGTATACATTTCCTCATTTAATAGATTAACAAAGGAAAGACACCAAAAAGATTTCTCTCCACCATCTTGAACTGTGCAGTCTCACCATAGTTTTGAGTAATCTCTGACTCTGTGCTTGATGTGCAGTTCTGAAGCTCTGTCTGCAACATTACTGACAATGAGATGAGAGGCCAGATAGAAAATACCACTTGATTGGATTCAAAGAGCGAATCACAATTACGATTCCATTAAAACAGAATGGCACTGAGAATAATTGGATTGATTTTGTTAAGCAAATGGCAGAGTTGATCTTGATTGAATTAAAGGCTGATCAGTGGAGAGAGAATTCCAACAGAGATACCCTCAGATGTGGATAACAATATAACTAAAAATGTACATTTCTGGGTATATTGAGAATGGAATGAAGCAAGTAACATTTAATAAAAAACAATAGCCAGTTTAATATTTACAAAGAGCACTGGAAACAAAAATGTTTTCATTTAATGTTAGATCTTCTAATCTATACAGTTATTACAGTTTTGCATTTTTATTTAGTTTTCATTTTTATTATATTTCACTCTATCATTGTAAGATTTAGAGGTGTTTTTTCAGACTTTTCTATATTTTTTAAATTCATTTTATTTTATTTGTATGTTTGTGCTGTTAACTGAGTTAATGTTAACTGGAATAATTTAAAGATGTTTAATAGCTTTTTTTCAGTACAGTCTAGTCTTATTAGTGGCACTTATAGTGGCATTTTCATGTTCAGTGCAGCTGGATTCAAGTTGTATAATACCATGTATCTAAAACTGACTATAAAATTAATTTGTGGACATTTTTATTTCATTTTAGTTAGTTTTGGAGATTGCTTTTTCAGTTAGTTTCAGTATTTTCCAGTTATGTATTTTTTATTTAGTTATTTTATCCTTATTTAATTTAACACAAATTTTTTTCATTTTCACTTAGTTTTGTCTCATTTATTTTAAGTTTTCACTAAATGTTTTAATTTAGTTTTTGCTTTTCTTGCAGCATATTTGTAATGGTTTCTACAATAAAATAAAACATTGCAAATGTGCAGCAACAAAATACCATAAAAGCTAAATTGTAATTTTGTAAAATTGCAAAATAGTCAACATTTGAGTACAATTAAGTTGCATATAAATCAGCTGCAATAGCTGATTTGTTTAAAATGCTTCGATTATGAGTTACAAAATTCTAGCAACCGTTTGTCTTACCTAACATGCTGTCTCCACTCATAGTGGACATGTGAGAGCCTTGATTCAATCGGGAGGCTGCTTCCACATCAGCATGCCCATCAATCGTCCCGTCTGCTACCTCCCCATTGGTGGTCACCTCAGATCCCAGCACAATGCCATGTTTCTGTGAAAGAATACAATCTGATGTCAATCTTCCATTTATTCCATCACTTTATTATGGTCCTTTGCAGTAAAAAAATAAATATGCTAATATAATGACTTATGAATAAATGAATATATCTTTGCTGTGATTGCCAGTATTTCTTCTATATCTCTACCTTTAGAGCATCCCTAAGCCGGCAAACCTCATCCCTGAGTGCCTCCCGTTCATCATGGATAATGTCTGAATATTCCTTCTGCCTCTCTAAGGCCTTAATGTGGCCGTCCGCAACAGCCAACAATCAAGGAAGGGAAGAACAAAGGAGTAAAGGGAACATGTAAGGTTTGGAAAGACTACAAGGGTCATGTGACACAGTATCAGGCATTCAGTTGTTTAACAAGTTATTAGGTTAATAAGTTACACAAGCTAAAGACTATTTAGGGAATAAAAAGATTTTTAAAAAGTGTTAAAATACAAAAGAAAGAATAGTTGTAATATGATTAATGGAAAATGGCCATGGAAGGTAATTGTACCCGGATCTTTTTATCTTTCCATTCCAATGTTTCTTGCAAGTCAGCAATCTCTCTAAAATAGTCCGCCTGCTTCCCACGAGACTGTTGGGCTTCCTAAGCCAAGCCATGAGGGCAAGCAGAGGAAAACAGATGGACAGGTCAAAGAGAATTAAGAGGAAAATGTGAGAGAACACAGAATCCATCTATGTCAGGAAGACAAAGAGTCAGGAGAGCTTTGAGTACTCCGTCATTTACTGGAGATGCTCACCGTCAGCAACTCTTCACTCTGCCTCAGTGTTTCCTTCATCTCCTCAAACTGGAACTTCAGGACATTGTGGGCATGACGCTCTCGCTCGAAGTCCTAACAAACATTAGAATGAAAAAATACCCATAATTGATTAATTTAATTGCACTAAAAAAATTGTTTGAATTCCTGATCATTAGTACTCACTTTCACAGTTATTTGAACAGTTGTCATTCTACGATTTCTTAGAAGTAAAGGACATACTCTGACTTCATAATGATCATCTCCCACCCCCACCTCCCCTCCCCCCCCGCCCCCCCCCCCCTTTCCCTTATGACTGTGTGCATTTTCAGATAATTTCTAATATATTAACAGTCTACCTATCCTTGTGTGATGCTCACATTACTTCTATGTGTATATTGATAGTTATATCTTTGTGTATCTTTATCTCTGCTGAGCTATTTAGTATTGAACCCCCCCAACTGTTTATGAAATACTATGTTTTTTCATACCATAAAAGAAAACTTACCACATAGTTGAGCTACCACATAGTTCAGTTATGATTAGTTTTAACCCTAGAATGCACAAACCAGGTCGAATTGTGTGATTTTTATTTTTTTTTATTTGTATTTTATCAACAAAAGGGGGTCAAAATGATCCCTGTGCATCAAGGAATTTTGACTCACCTGTTTATGTGAAAAGTTTTGATTAATTTTTTTCAATAATAATACTTTTTTTATATATATATATATACTCGCAATGTTAGATATGACTAAACAGTTCATATTTTGTATTGAAGAAAAATAAAACAGTTATGTATTTGTAAAAGGGTCAATTATTCTATAGGATTTTTCCTTTTTTTTTTTTTTTTTTAGTGATTTCACCCTTGACAGGCCTTACTCTGGTTTTCTCCTCACACTCTCTGCGTGTCTCACACAGAAGTTCCTCCAGCTCCATCAGAGCGTCTCTCAGTGTGTCCACCTGATACATTAGGTTTGTCTTCTCATTGTCCAGCTGAGCATTGGACACCATTGCCTTACGGTACTTCTCCTCCACCTCCACCAGGGAGTCCTGAGAGTAAACAAACGAAAATGAGGAAATTACATACAGATCATGGCCATTATGATACAGTATTATGAATAAACCTTCAAAATTACCTTCATTTCCCGTATGGAGGCCTCAGTGTCAGCTGAAATCGAGGTATCACAGCTTCCTCTTCGTGATAAACCTCCACCCAGAGATGCCAGAGTTGCAGCAGAGAGGGTGGAGGCTGTCCTGGACCCCTGAGGATGTAGTTTAAATGCTTACTTGGTTTGGTGGATCACTTTGTTGTGGTTTTATCTACGGTGATGTGTGTTTTTGTATCCTAAAAATAAATCTACTGACCTTTTCCAGGAAATCTGACCTTTCCTCCACCTATTTAAAAAATGAAATGTGTTCAGTAGAAGTTACATTGAAAAACCACCCAGATATATTTAGGATCTAAAACAATACTGGGCCATATTTTGTTCCATTTTTATCCACTAGAGGGAGCATGGCACAAACAAGATTGATGCTAATTCCACATGATACTGAAGATAGTTTGAGGAACAGGATATGCAGAGGAGCAAAAGTGCAGGTTAGTTTTTGCAACAAAGATGGCAGACGTGACTTTGAAAATGTAGAACTTAACCTTGGTCAGATATAGGAAAGGGAAGCTCACCACTGGACTGGCACGGGCTGAACTCGCCCTAGATGAGGCCCTGGAACTGGAGCCCAGAAAGCCATTGTAGTCTGAAGGCTGACCAGAATGCAGGTATAGAGAAAAATGGAATGACGAGTAGATGTTATCAGGAAGAGATCATAAGACAAAATATATTGGAACTGACAAGTATAAAGAAGTCTTAGAAATGACACTATACCATATACACTACCATTCAAAAGTCTGGGGTTAGTACGATTTTTTTTTATGTTTTTGAATAAAGTTCCTTGGTGATGCTCAACAAGACTTGATCAAAAGATACAGTAAAACATAATATAAATGTTTTCTATTTTAATATTTTTAAAATTTTAATTTATTCCTGTGATGTCCCAGTTGAATTTACAGCAGCATCATCCTTCAGAAATTGTTGTAACATGCTGATTAGGTGCTCAAGTAACATTTCATATTATTATCAATGTTGAAAAGAGTTGTGCTGCTTAATATTTTTTGTGGAAACTGTTATTCATTTTTTCAGGATTTTGATGATGAACAGAAGGTAAAGAGGGTTTTTTTTTTAAACGGAACACTTCTTCAGCCTTATCAATGTCTTTACTGCCACTTTTGATCAATGTAATCCATCCTTGCCTAAAAAAAAAAGTTTATTTCAAAAAATCTTTTGATCAGTAGTGTAAAGCCATGCCCATTCTGTAGGTCAAAACACACAATGCCATACACACAGCATTAGCGGGTTTCTGTGTGAAGGGGAGTCAGTCAGTCTGACTAGTAAACGACCATACTTTGACCACTCAAAAGACAGAAATAAATTGAATCCAAGATGATTAACCATGCTTTACATACAGTACATACACCACCAGTTGCACTCTCATTACTAGGGGAAAACATTAAAATGGGGGCTCCCAGACTTTCCTCAGAAAAAACCTCATGACATAAACACAATAAACACCTAGTCAAGCCTGTGGTCTGAAAACAGAATCATGCAAGACGCTCAACAAGCCCAGACTGGCATTGGGTGTCAGTTCATGCCGCGGTCAGAGAGATAGGTAAGATCGGGCCTTACGCCTCTAGCGCTGGAGCCACTGAAACGCCTAGTGGCAGAGTATGAGCTCTCTTCATGCAGTGACCCCTGCAGACAGAACAGAACACCTCACCATACTACATTCACCTCACACACTCGATATCTGTCAGACATAACCACGGGTATCACAACAAACACTTAAAAAAGACAATAAAGACCCTTAAATGACCGCTATATGTATCCAAAATGGTTCACCACCATAAAATGTGATCTAACAGGGCTGCTAACAATCAGGAGAGATGTACTTTAAACACATCAAGGACAGGAAATGCTCATTACATACAGGGGAGTGCAAAGAAAGCTTCTTTGCATGTTTACAGTACGTTAATACATTAGCCATCAAACTTAATGCACTCTAATGTACTCTGAGCACTTATGGAATTACTAAACAAAGAACTGACTGCTGTGTTAGTTGTCTGAGTAAGAGGCTTTGGAAGCCAGAGACTTGACAACACATGTGTAACTAAAGAAATTCTGTGTATCAGGTTACTAAACTGCATGCAGGTCGCACAAGGGATTGAACACAGACAACACATCCCTAAATAAGTTATCATTTAGCTCTAAAGGTGTTCCAAAGATAAAGCTAGAAATAGAGATATCTAGCAGAATGTCCAAGCAGCTGTTTTCTACAATGAAAGTCATTGTAAAAAAATATTTTCTTGCATTTTAATAAATTTATTATAAGCTGTCATTTACATTTTTAAATATTTTAACTTTAAATGTAAAATTGACTATCATACTACAGTTAAAATTATAATCAAGTACTTTCAATGTAAGTCTTTAATATGTTAGTGTACTTTAAAGCATAAGTGTACTTTAGAGCATGAAAAAATATTATTAAAACATTATGATTGTACTTTAAAGTAACAAATTGTAATAATGGCAATTTTCATGTTACAAAGTGCACCTTTTAAAAGTGTACTCAACTGTGTTAAGAAACGGTCATGAAAGCGGTCTTTAATTTCATTAATATTATCTGCCGTTACATTTTTTTTGATTAAACTAATAAGATATGAAGTACACCACAAGAGCACATTCCATATAGTTAAGCGCATTTATTTTTCAAAATGGAAAGAATGGGGACACAGGACAGCCGTGGTTCGCAATCACTTCATTGTATAGAAAAGAACAGCTTGAATATTCTGCTAGATATCTCCTTATGTATTCCACACACAAAAAAAGGTCATATGGTTTCAATGACAACATCATTTTAATTTTTGGATGAACTATATCTTTATGATCATTCAAATATGTGCCATGTATTCACCAAAATGAAACATGTGAACAAACAATCTGCATGTAATGCTGCATGCAGATGACAACTGGAAACAAACCCTGTGACTTCTTGAATGGGGGGTTTCACTAAAAAGCGCAGTGGGCTAAAAACAAACAGAGAGAGGAGAAAGAAATATATATGCTCATAACATTGCATTTCAATACTACACATTCTTCAAGTAAAATAAATAATCTCTCTCCTAATATAATAATATATAGTATATATATACTCTATATATATAATAATAATATTTATATATATATCTATATAGATCATATAATATATATCCCTTACAACAAGCTGATTTTTGGATTTAAGGGTTAAAATATGTAGTTTATACCAACTTGTTTTAAAATGTTATGCTTTGACTGATGGGATTCACGAGACGCCAGTAAAGCCACCCTTTAATTTGTATGACTACATACTGACCGCTGCACTTTTTGCAGCTGCTTTGGAAGTATTTTTTTTCCATTCATTCCACGTTCATTTCTATTTTCAATAGCCATTTAAAATTTCAACCACAGAATTTTAACCCTTTAAACCACTAATTCAGCCTCCCAATGAATCACAACAGTACAATATTTGATTGAAATGTTTAAACTGTGTACTGTGTACTAACATCCTATACAATATTGAGAATGTTCTAATCAAATCAGTCTGCATTTTAAAATATTTGAAAAAAAAAATTTAATTTGAATTTGCATGAAAGTATTAGCATTTAGCTACATTCACTAAAAATAAAAATATTATACAAAAATTCACCAGAAATAGAATATCATCTAGCCACATTTAACAATTTTGATTTGAGATTCACTAATTCTAATTATGAGTTCTATTTATTGAAAGGCCACATTTACTGTTGTTTCGCAAATTTTCACAGCTGTATTTGAGAATTTGCGCCCCTTGTTATCTACAAATTTCACTGAAATGTTGCTAATGTCGCTCCACCCTAAGATGCAGTGCTAGTTTCAGTAACAATGACTTCTCTGATTGGTGGATTTCACAGTGCTATTGTGGGTAATGTAGTATTTAAGAATACATAGTAATTAAAATAATTTATTTATATATTTGTTTGTTTTTGTTTATTATTTATTTAGTTATTATTAATTTTGAATAGGATTTTTACATCTAGAGTTTCTGGTCTGCTGACATTTGTTTGAAAATAAATGTTCCTGTGAGATGACTGAGGAAGGAGGAGCAGTCAAAATGAAAAAAGGATTATACAATAAAACAATGAACAGAACAGAAGAACAGAACTAATTCTAAAGAAAGATATAAAGAGGGATTGTTAGGGATTGTGAGAGGGACAGACCCGTCCATTTTGTAGTCTGGCTGTAGGCAGACTGCTGGTGCTGCTGCAGAGATCTATGTGGTTGCCCTACGGTAAGCAGAGGAGGACAAAAGGACAATGTGAGAATGAGAAATGAAAAAAAAACAACAACATGAAAATAGCTGAGGTGACAGATTGCCGCACAAGTGTGATTTGGCAAGAAAGAGTTTGAATGAATTAAAGAGGGAAGAAGCAGTGACAGTGCTCTTTGTGCAAAATGCAGCTACAAAGTGTTGCGTCTGGTAAACTCGATGTTGCGTCTGTCAAACTTGACGTTGCATCTTGCCACAGACAACGTATCACCTGTGCGTTCTGGCTGGGTCATTACCTATTGTTGATGATGTCAACGATCGTGCGCACTGTGTCTGGCATTAAGCATGCTGATGTGGCATTCGTGGATGAGTCATGTTCTCATTGCAGGAAGATGACCAGCGCGGTTTGCGGATCAAGCTCAGTTACCTCAAAAGGGGTGGAGCTCCATTGCCTCTGCCTCAATCTAGTTCTCGTCATGGCGGCAGTCAGGTGGGGGCTACTCAGCAGTATGCACAGTATCTGAGTATACATTGATGCAACCCTCCAGGGAACCACCCTCTGGGGACATCGCTCCTCTTGCCCTTCCACAACACCAATTGAAGCTGCAAGGCAATGTGTTGTTCCTCCTTAAAAACAAAAGGAAAAAAAAAAAGGCATACCAGCAGTATCCTCCGGCGCTCCTCCCCGATGATCGGATGTCGAATCGCTGCATTGTAGTGTGAGCCGAAGCTTTCTGAGATAAGATTCGGCGCTCTGCTGCCCTCTGCAACTGTACAATGCTGAACGCTGTCCGGAATAAAGGCTAGCTTCCACAGTCCCGCCTATGGTTAGGTTTAGTGGAATCTCCACCGTGTCCGACCCTCAGGTTGTACGATGTGGTTCTTTCTCGGGTGGCATGCTCTGGTTCTCACGCCCCTCCCCAGTAGCATTCTTCCGGGGTGCTGAGGGGCTTATCCAGGTCGTGAGAACCTTTTCTCCTGGAAAACGACCTGCACATCCTCCTCCCTCACACACTCTCAATGGTGTCAGCGAGGGTATCAAGGCCCCCCCGGTGGAAACGTTGCAGTGCAGTTTTCCTGATTACCACCTTCACCCGCAGGTCAAAACGACCTCCCCTCCACCGGGTCTGAGTACCGTCTAATCTGTCCATCGATGCTTAGTGGCTTGTGGAAAGCTCCTCCACCTTACAACACTTTGCGTTACTGCACTTTCTTCAGCCTAAAGAGCCTGATGACCTGCACGGGTTCCACAAGTCTTGAGTTCTGAAAGAGCTCTACTGCAACTGACCTCTTGCTCCGATCGATGAAGGTCACTGCGCGTTCTCTGGGTCGAGCGATTCCACACGTGTTGTCCAGAGCGCCATCTCTGGCGGTCCCCTGGGGTCTGGGCTACTAAGGGACGCTGCCAAGTTCAGTTTCCTTCAAGGTTCCAGCATCTAGAATTGTGGCCCATCAGTTCATGGCTGCAAAAGAAGATGAGCCGATTCCGACATGTCCAGCTGCTGTCTCCACCTGTCCGCCAGCCGCAGCACCCCAGCCTGCTCATCGCCGAGGGCCCCGATCGTCCACCCTCACTCCCTCGCCGCAATCCGCAGCAGCCTTGAGCAGCGGCGCCGGGGGCTGGCGTAGGCAGGCCTCCCCGCTTGTCCAGCCCTCCATCAAACCTAGGGTGATCGAAGAGCAAGAGGCCCGGACAGGCGACCCAGGAGAGAGAGGAACTGCTTCTTTGGGGGGGGGAATGCACCTTGGAGATGGTTTAGAAATCTGGTTTCACCCCCCCCTCCCCTCGCCCCCATACCCACCCCTCCCGCCCGCACCACCCCCGCCAAATTTCGACAGAGAAGGATGTTCTTCTGTCTCTGGTCCCAAAAGGCATGGAGAGGTCGCGGACGGACCAACACCTGACCATACTCCCCCGTCCTCTCTTGGCCAACATCAGCACGGAGGTTCAGCGGTCATAACGTCCCTATTCACAGCACCCCTCTTGCCACAAACCGTAAGCTTTGCACTGCACACATCACCATGCAACGTGCCCTGCACCGGCACTCAGACCCCTCTTTGGTCCGTCCATGGACCGGGTCCCTGCGTTCCACCTCGCTGCCGCACTGCGGGTACGTCTTGTCCCGCTTGTCCATTTATGTGTCTGGTGCCTGGCTAACGACACCTCGCGGCTCCTGCGGACATCGCGATCGGTTATATGCTATTCATTTGCCCAGTGTCCCCCCAAGTTCACTTCATTCCCTTCCATCAGTGATTCGGCGATGCTCACTATCTTCGGCAGAGTTCCAGTCCATTCCCTGGCGAAGGAGCGATAGAGCCGGTCCCTCCAGTCGATATGAAGACAGGGTTTTACAGCCCCTAATTCATTGTACCCAAGAAAGGCGATGGGTTACGACCAATCTTGGACCTGCATATCTTGAACCGGGTCCTTCACCGGTTATGGTTCAAGATGTTGACGCAGGAACGCATCTTCGGGTGCATCCTTCCCCGAGATTGGTTTGCAGCAATCGACCTAAAGGATGCGTACATTCATGTGTCGATCCTTCCGCACCACAGACCATTGCTGCGAAGCAAGGCATACAGTCCTGGCCCTCCGGGCTGTTCCGCTATCCGATCTTCACGAAAGTGCGGAGGCGCCCTTGTCCCTGAGGACAGGGCATTCGCATTCTCAACTACCTCGACGACTGCCTCATACTTGCTCAGTCTCAGGATCAGTTGTGTGAAAACATGGACTTGGTGCTCTCGCACCTCAGCCGGTTGGGCCTTCGGGTCAACTGGGAAAAGAACAAACTCTCCTCGATGCAGAGGATCTATTTTCTCTGTACGGAGTTGGATTCGGTTGAACAGACAGCACGCCTCACGCAGGAACATGCTCAGTCGATGTTGAACTGCCTGAATATGTTCAAGGGCAGGACAGCGGTCCCACTTATACTTTTTCAGAGGCTACTGGGGCATATGGCAGCTGCAGCAGCAGTCACACCACTTTAACAACACTGCTCCATGCCAGTCCCGAGTGGCGGTCTACAACGTGACTCACTGATGGTCCAAGTCACAACCGCCTCCGCCAAACCTTCAGACCTGGTTCAGACTTGCGTTCTCTCCGCAGAGTTGCCCCTGGAACAGGTCCCAGGGCATGCTGTTTCACCAAGATGCGCTCCACCACTGGCTGGGGGCAAGGGCCACAGTCCAACGAGGGCCATGCAGTCGGGTTTGACGGGCCCCTCAAGATGTACTGCACTCAACCGCCTAGATGTTTTACATATGCCTTTTCCTGACGATCTCAGATGGCGTTTACAGAGCAACACGTGCTGTCTGCCGGCTACCTGTGACCGTGTGCTAACTCAAACCGACAAATGGTGTCTTGCTCCCTGTTGCTTGGTCGCAACTCACCCGCCATCTCCTCCTATGGTGTCAGAAGCATCTGAGGTCGCTTCATGCCATTTAAATTCCGGGCCTGCACAACCATGCAGCCGACGAGCTGTCATGAGCTGCGCTCCCCATAGAGTTGAGACTCCATCCCCAGATAGTAAAAAAAAAAATTTCAGTGAGCCTTCTCGCACAGACGCTGAGCAAGATCAGGGAGGACGAGGAGCAGATCCTCTCGGTAGCGCCATATTGGCCCAGTCGGACAATGATGCTGAACTGATGCTCCTCGCGACAGCCCCACCTTGGCCGATTCCTCTGAGGAAGGAACTACTGACTCAGAGATGGGGCACCCTCTGGCACCCGCGTCCAGACCTCTGAAAACTACATGTCCGGTCCCTGGACGGGACGCAAAGGTTCTGAGTGGCCTACCCCAAGAGATAGTTGACACCATAACTTCGGCGAGAGCACCGTCTACGAGACACGCTTACGCCTTGAAGAGGAACCTGTTTCTGAGAGTGGTGTCTTCACTCGCCAAGAAAGCCCCCGACATGCACATCGGTGTTGTGCTGTCCTTCTTGCAGCAAGGGTTTGAGTGAAGGCTGTCTCCCTCCACCCTTAAAATCTATGTCGCTGCGATGGCTGCTAACCATGACACTGTGGAAGGGAAATCGGTAGAGCAACCTGGTCATTAGGTCCCGAAAAATCCTAGGGGGGCAGAAGTTAAATCCCTCCCCGCCCCCTCTATAGCCTCTCTGGGACCTGCCTCTAGTGCTCAAAGCACTACAGCAGGGCCCATTTGTGCCTTTGCAGTCAGTTGAGCTAAAGTTTATTTCAATGAAAACTCTTCTCCTGCTTGCATTGGCCTCCATCAAGAGGGTAGGGTACCTGCATGCATTTTTGGTCGACGATTCGTTCCTAGAGTTTGGGTCGGCTGACTCCTAGGTAATCCTGAGGCCCCAGCCCAGCTATGTGCCCAAGGCTCCTACTACCCCCTTCAGGGATCATGTAGTGAACCTGCAAGCGCTGCCCCCGGTCTGGCTCCTCCATCCCCTTGGCAGCCAGACGTGGCGGAACGTCCAGTGCCAGGCCCTCACTCTATGAATCCGTGAGAACCGGAAGAAGGCTGGGTTCCATATGTAAGACAAGTGGATCTCATATGTGTAAAGTCCACAGTATAGCCTCAGAGCCCGTGTTTCCCCGGCAGACTTTTGCTGTCTTTCCAAGAGGGTTACAATCACCTCTAATCTTCAGTATGAACCTAGACGGTTGTTTATATGTGTAAGTGCTTCCGAAACCTACTTCTGGAAGGATGGGGCTTCTGCAACGTTCCTGTTCCAAGGGGAATGGGTAAGTTTTCCCAGTGTTATCTAATCTCACTGAGTGGGTAGTGCTACGACAACAGTGACTGGTCTTCTTGTTTCGATCGCCAGCCTACACCAAAAAGGGGCACAGGCGGCTCGCACAAGACACTAGAATCGCAGCACCATGGCTCTTTGGTAGGGATCCCAATTCGTCAGTCACTGCTGACGTAACGTTGAATGTGACTGACTGAAAGGGAATGTCTCGGTCCTGAAGGAGGGAATGGAGACATCACGTCCCATCTTTGAGCAAAGACACACTTTGATCACACACTGTTGATCTTGACAAGTTACATACATAAAAATAAATTGATGGAAAATTAGTGAAAAAAAGCAAACCCACACAAGCTCTTTTACTGATTTCACTGACTTTTGCTTACTATAATTTTCTACGCATGGTTGACGCCAGAAATATTTGTCAATTAAGTATTTTTATTTAATTGTTAGAACATTAGAATTAAGTGAAAGCCACTGTGATACTGAGACTAATGTTAAATTATAAAAAATTACAACAAACACAGGAATTTTCCTTCCCATTATTTGAACCTGGAACCTTCAAATTAATAACCTCTTAACTACCACCCATCATTTTGAGTGGTAAACACTGGGCATAAAATATCCAATGTTTTGTTTGTTTGTTTTACTGTATCATCCAAATGACATCACAAGTATACTAACCCTCAAACTGCCCCGACTGCCAACAGACATCCGCTCTTCATCATCTGATATCTGAGACAGGAAGACAAAGAAAACAGAGAGTTGCTTTGAGTAAAAATAAAAATGCTTTTCAGTATGTCTAAGTTTACCACTATAGCAAATATCTAACTTGTACCCACTAGAAAGCATGTGGTAAATTGTGTGTGTGTGTGTGTGTGTGTGTGTGTGTGTGTGTGTATTTGTTTGTACCTACCACATTTTGTGGACAATTCTGTGAACAAATTTAGTGAGACAAATCTGACAAAACCTTCTTTTAGAGATGTCCTTATTTGTGAAAATGCTTAAGATAGTTTAGTTTAAACTAGCTTGTTCTGTTGTCCACAGCGGAAGGTTTTGAGTGCTGCTCCAAACTACAGGAAGAAATTATAGATGCTGATAATCAATTAATATTAGGGATGTTTAAAGGGAAGTAAGCCTTCATGTCATTATATTAAGATTAGCAGAACATGTTCTTCCAATCTTAAAAAAGAAAGAAAGAAATCTAAAACAACAGTGAGGAGCTGATTTCAGAGTTACTGTAAATCCAAAAATTTCAGAATCAAATGACCCTAGTTCATTGAAACCGTACGGTCTTTTTTTTTTTTGACCTAATCAAGGTGAGTAAGGTGATTTTAATTTTTGGGAGATGTACATATGAGGTCTAAACAGTACACTACGAAACTGAACAAATGAGAGGGAAGGAGAAGAGGACAGAATGAGGAAAAATTGGAAAGGAAATGGACTGAAGAAAGAGTTAGAAAAGCAATGAGTGGGGGCAAATTTAATTTTAGAGCACACAGGAGAATAGAAAGCAAGAGGATAATATGAAAATAAAAAGTGAATAAAATAGAAGGATGAAAAGCAGAGGGAGAGATACAGACCGAGGCATGTCTCCGAGAGTGGCGGGAATACCGCTCACTGTCCTCCTGAAAAGCAGAGCAGGAAATTTGACAGAAAATAGGAAGTTTTAGGTCAAAAGGTCACATGATTATCAAACACTGCAAAAACTGAACAAAGCATGCACTGAGAGATTACGCTGTCTGTCATGTCACAGTTTATTACAGGGCTCAGACAGGGTGTCTGGAGGGGTGGGAGGGGAGAGTTGAGTGCTTTAAGATGTGGGTCATGCGACCGCCCTATAATCCTGCTGTATGTTATGACCACCTCTGCTAAGCCCTAACATGTCAGATGGGCCTCCTGCCCCCCACTGCTCCAGTAAAGCCTGTGAAATGAGGATCAGACACAGACTGGCTAAGAGACATGCAACATCAACCAATCACATTTCATTCTCCGAAGAACATTGTGATAGTTAGGATATAATTAAGTGCATTCGGGACCTGTGCTGTGTGAATTTTCTAATGCAAATTCTATCTTTGGTGGTCTACTGCATGCGGCAGTGTGGTATAATGACAGGTCATACCATCCACTGTTCAATATGCCCCCATTTGCTGTCCAGCCCATAGTATTTCTGATGCAGAGAGGAGGAGAGCAAGAGGATCAAATGAGGAAGGGTTATGAAAGTATGATGAAAGTATAGGAGGATATTAAAAACAGGTGTGAAAGAAAACATGGTTTGAATGTGGGACTGGTCCTGTTTTTTGTTCTTCAAGCTTTGGTTATATTTTGTAAACTGATGTTCATAAAATTCATAGTTGTATAGATGTAAAATAATGAAAAATACTGCAGCCTGAATGTCTAATTATCAAATGAGAGGAATGTTAGAAAGAAATTAAGAATATGGAGGGACAGATCTTACCTTTTGTGCTTGATATATCTAATTAAAGAGCAGGTAAAGTGAGACAGAAAGAGAAATATATAAAGAGCTTGAAGAAGATTATAAAGGTAATTTGTAAATAAATCAGGATAGGTATAAAAAATATAACTCTAACAGTTAAAATATATTTTTATTTTTATCACCTGCACCATTTACAGAACCAAAAACACCCTCAAAACTTTTTAAACATGATTTTCCCATTTAACAATATAAAGCTGCTTTGACACAATCTGTATTGTATAAAGCGCTATATATAAACAAAGGTGACTTGACTTGACTAATGGCTGCTGAAGATTCCGCTTTGCCATTGCAGGAATAAATTACATTTGAAAATATATCCAAATAGAAAGGAGTTATTTTAGGTTGCAATAATATTTCATGTTTTACTGTATGCAGCCTTGGTGAGCAAAAGAGACTTCTTTCAATTAAAAAAATCTTACTGACCCCGAACTTTAGTAGTGAATCAATAGCAGTGCACATTATAAATGACAACCCCTAATACTTTCACTATTCCATTACAAGTATTATCAAAGCAGCTATTCTAAAATTCGATACTCTCAAAAAACCAAAGAAGTTACACAATGACATAATTACTAAATAAAGAATATACATCCAATGTATGTGAAAAGTGATAATATTCACCGACCTTATAAGCCTACTCAGCACTACATACATATCACATTTTTACATAGTTTAGTATTAAGAGTAGCTATTTACTCATCTAAATCCCAGCACACACACACAAACACAAAACCTTTATATAAACACAGGAATAGTTATACACTCTTTTCTCTGTTTCACACAACTCATGCGCTTCATGACTGGTTTAGATGTTTAAAAATTTAATTTAAAATTTAAATCATGAATAACTGTGTTTCTGCTCCAGTTCAATTGTGAGAGTGGTATTGTACTTTAATCCTGAGTTGGTTTATGAGAATTGAAGTAAATTAACACATCTTTCTAGGTCAGCGGTTCTCATTCCTGGTGAGTGAGTGATTGACTCATTCAAAAACACTTATACATTCAGGAATGAAACACAACTATTCGTTGTAAGTATGTGCTGAATGAGACATGCAACAGTTGATTCTGCTTTGGCTTCATTTGGGAGTTTTTTCAATGGCACAGCAAAAAGAGACGAAACTGGCAATATTGTTTTTAAAATGTAAGTTACTCAATATTAACTTCTAGTTTCTTGAACTGTTATACTGAAACATTATCAGGTAAGCAATATCCCACAAGCAATAGTGCTGTTGCTCTGAATATCAACACAGCCCAAGTCACAAGATATTGAGTATTACAGTAACACAAATATTTAGTATTTAGTATTTGCACTCTTGCTTGTATGATGTTGCTTAAATAAGTGTGAACTACATGTTGTGCCAGTGTGAAATAGTTATCATCTTATGTAGAACTTTACAAGCTATTTCCTATATCCTAGAATAAACAGTGGAACTGTAACAGTCTGCCAAACAGATTATCTCCTGACCTCTTTCTGTTGCCTCTCCAATTCCTTCATTCGGATTTCTCGAGCTTCTGCCCGGGCTGCCCGCTTTGCTGCCAGTCTTGCCTCCGCCTGATAGAAAGACATAGAGAGAGAGATTCAGTCAGAACTGTCAAATATGAAATATTCAATAAATATGAAAGTCAGGACTATTTACCAGTGTGAGTGAGAAAGGCTACAGAGTATGACAGAGAGAAACCTTTTCTGCTTGAGCTCAATGCAAAGCAAAAGCTAAAATTGAAGTTGAGGAGAGTTCTTGGAATGTAATCAAATTAAGCTATTCACAGGCTTTCATTGATTAAACCATTACAATGTCGTTTTAATCTCATCATTGACTTCAACTGCAGATGAATGCCAGTTGTGAGGGGGTGGAAGGCCCATGGAAATGAGCACTGATCAGAAGCAACATTAGAAGATTAAGAACCATTAGAAATGATTGTTCTCCCTATCAAGAAAATGTTTTAACTATGAAAAAAAAACATGACGGTCCAGAGAAAGTATAATTATATAACCATAAAGTCACCAGTTAAGCACGCACACACACAAACAGTGCCAGGAAGGAATAACTCCTTCACTGCCTCCAAACTGCCATTTCCGGTCAACATGTGAAACCCAGAAAAAAAGGCATTGTAAAGGCTTACTATCTTTCATCATCAAAATGCAATTTTTTAAAGTTCTTAAACTTACTATGAACTATCTACAGCTGTGGTAGATTGTGCAAAAACAAAAAATGTCCTTAAAGGGATAGTTCACCCAAAAATGTAAATTCTGTCATTAATTACTCACCCGCATGTCGTTTTTAACCCGTAAGACCTTTGTTCATCTTCGGAACACAAATAGATATTTTTGATGGAATCTGAGAGCTGTCTGACCCTGCATAGACAGCAATACAACTGAAATGTTCCCAAGTCCAGAGACGTAGCAAGGAGATCGGTAAAATAATCCATGTGACATCAGGGGATCAACTGTAATTTTACGAAGCTACGAGAATACTTTTTGTGTGCAAAAGAAAAGGAAAAAAACTATTGCTATTGGTCTAGAGCAGGAGGTGTTTTTATGATAATATGGTAAGACCAGTGTGATTATTTGAGGGGGAAAAAACGTCTAATTATTATATTAGTATGTTACATTTGTAATAAAAATAATTATTAAAAAATAAATAATACAGTAAACAATATTTTGTAATCTGACCTTAAATGAGTTTGACCTTTGCTGTCTGTAGTTTCTCTGCACATCCATACAGACAGCATGTGTAATACGCTGTTGAAGTCTCTGACACATTGGTCAGAATAACAAGCTTGCCAAGCAACACAAACACTGTTAGAAAGCTGCTCTGGTTCTTTTGTCTGAACAAGTCACAGCTCATTGAATAAGGAGCTTCAGACAAGCCTCTGCCCTAGATCCTGCCAACCACGTCCATTGGCCTGTCAACAGCGTGCAGAGAACTGGAGTTCACACTGCTCAGCAGAGCAACTCCCACAGCTCCTGACTATCCAGACTATCAGAACAATGGAAAATAAAAATGACAGAGTTAAACTACAATTGTATAATTTTACCTGTATATTATGTTCCGCCAAGAAAAAAAAGTTCATGACAATGTACAAAACAGTCTACCTAGCATCAAGAACATCCATGCAACAATACTACAGTAATATTAATACTGAAGTCCTCTGAGGTGGGTTGTTTTCAATTAAGGCCTGTTCAATCCAATAAACGTGCAATAACATACATATATCACATACACATACATATATATATATATATATGTATGTGTATATATATATATATATTATATATATTATATATATATATATATAAATGCGGAGATATATTATATATATAGAGGATTATTATATATATATTATATAATACAGCTGAGAGTAACCAAAAAAAAAGTACTTTTTTTTATTCAATTAAATACTTTTTATTTATACCAAGTGTGAGAGCTAACCGTATAAACAAGGTAGCAATTTTAAATACTGAGTGATATGACTAATCCAACATAGCGGCCACTGTATAAGTCACAGCATCCTTTAAAATCAAATGTAAAGTGTGATGATTGTGCATGTCCAGTGACAGCTCAACTACTAATCTGTCTGCACCCAAGTCCTACTTCCGACTGTCATGTTTTTAAAAGTCCAAAGATGAAGACAGGTCCAAAATTTCTAAAACGAAGGTATTTAATGTTTAAATAAACATAAAATGACCCAGACACATGTAACAGTGTGTACCATACACAAACAACAACCGACAAAGAACTGATGAAACAAAGGAACTTAAGTAGGGTACAACGGGGCTAAAGGCACACCTTAAGAAAAAATGTGCTATTCACTGCGCTTAAAATGTATAATTGCAGAAAAAATATATACGTTTGTATTGAACATTAATGGAGAAACAGATTTTGTGTGAAAATAAATCATTCAAGTTTTTTTTTTTTTAAATCTTATAAATGTATGAGGTGGCAAGGGGGGGGGCTTTTACCCCACACACGGGGTAAAAGGCTCACCAGCATGGGGTAAAAGGCACATGGTACAAATACTTCAGCTAAAATAATGTTTTTTTTTTGTTTAGTTTTTTAAATAAAGTCTAAGTTAATACGTGTTCAAAACAATCACTTTAGCAAAGTTTGTACTATTTTCTGTTTATTTTGAAAAATAAAAAAATTATGTTTTATCAATAAATATACAAAATGTTGCAAAAATATTACAAAATGTTGATATAAAAATATATTTTAAAACACAGAAACAAAATCATTTTAATAAGTAAAGATTTTGAAAGCACTGAAGGAGATCCCATAATAATTGAATATAGATTTATAGTAGTAACAACAAATTATATTTTATTATATGATATGATTAATAGCATGCTTTTAAATATGATGGCTTCATTCTAAACATGGTGATTATCTCTGAGATGGACACCCAACATAATATTTGATATTTACCATCTGAATCTAGCCATGTCATGTCCACAATTGGAAAAGTCAGTCATCTATTAATTATCATGTTAATTACTGTGCCTTTTAGCTCCAACAGCAGGGGTGCTTTTTACCCCAAATACCATACTTTTACATAATCTTTCGTTATTTAAAATCTGTTGCTTTAATTATCTTAAACAAAACTGAAAATTGTTAAGAAGACCTTTGTCTCAAAATATTTGCATTAATTTTAGCGATTCTAATTTGCTACTTAAATCTACAACATTTTAAAAAACATAAAATATTAGATCAAGTAAGCACAGAATCAACTTTGCACTGCTGTGCGCGATCGCGTCAAGGATCAGCCAAATATACACTTGCATCTTGAAAAGCGGATGTTTTGGAAAGTGCTACGCCACGTTTTTGTGCCATCTAGTGGTTTAGAGGAAAATTATATCAAAGGTGCCTTTTACCCCGATTGTACCCTATACACTGATAACAAACTCAAATATGAACAGCTGTGAAGATTAAATGAATATCCATGGTAACAAACAAATGGTGGGAATGTGAACAAAGCCAACAGGAAATAATGACAAGCAAACTAAGGCCATGTCCACACGTAAAAACTGAGTTTTTCCTTCTTCCGTTTTAAAAAAAATCTCCGTCCCCATGAAAATGCAAACGCAGAATATGAGCCACGTCAAGAGCAGCCAAACCACAGGTGGCGATATAATCTCAACGTAAAGCCATGTTGGCCAATCAGAAGCCTGAAAAAGTTTCCAGTAGGCGGAGATAACAGCGCAGGCTCCGACGTCACAAGCCAAAAACTCCGGTTTCGCTGTCTACACAATAACACTGCAACCGGAGTTTTTGAAAATAATCACCCTAGCAGGCGTTTTCAAAAATGTTCGGTTTCAGTGAACTGGTGCTGCGTTTGCGTGTGGACGAACGGCCAAACAGTGTAGAAAAAGCTGTGTTTTAAAAATAACCGTGTTCGTGTGGACAGGGCCTAGAGTCCACAAGAATGAAAACTAAACTGACAGATCATGACACAGACACATTGGCCAAATGAAAAAACCTATCAACCTATGCTTATAATAAAAAATGTCAAATATAGACCACTATTTTTTTTATCTAATTTTGCTGTACTCGTTGGTTTTTAACCCTTTTTAAGGCGCCAGGGTTTTTTGGAAAAAATGCTGGATTTTGACATCAAGATTTCAAAAGCGTGTAACTTGAAAGGGCTTAAAGATAGAGATCTACTGTAAATTAGAAAAATGTTGGGCATGACCGAAAGTTTATGTGGGGTGTAAATATACTCATCGAATTTGCATATTATGACGTCATCATGGGCGGCCATCTTGAATTTCATAATATTCAGGAAATGGTAGATATTGAAAATTTTATTTAATTTTGAAATTTAATTTGCATGTTGGTTTTTTTTTTTTTATCCTCATTCCAAATGATCAGAAAATTGGAAACCAACAATAAAATAGGAGAAATTACTAAATTATTACTATATTACTATATTATATAGTAGTAAAACGCATGTGAACAATAGCCTACTTTTTGATCAGTTCATCAGTAATATTCAGGAAATAGTAGATATTGAATTAAAGTTTGAACTTATTTACATGTTGTTATTTTTTTGTCTTTTTATCCTCATTCCAAATTATCAGAAAAGAGGAAACCAACAATAATATAGGAGAAAGTACTAAATTATTACTATATTACAATACTATATAGTAGTAAATCGCATGTGAACAGTAGTCTACTTTTTGATCATTTCATCAGTAATATTCAGGAAATAATAGATTAGGGGGGGGGGGGGGGGGGGATTGGATGTTTGAACTTATTTTCATGTTTTTTTTTTTGGTCTTTTTATCCTTCCAAATGATCAGGAAAAGAGGAAATCAACAGTAAAACTATTAGTAATTATAGTAAATTATTACTATATTACCGTGCCATAGTAAAATGCATGTGCCTGTTTTTTGATCAGTTGACCAGCTATCTGCCCAATCAGGTATCTAGGTGACAAAGTTTATAGTTCTTGAGAGTACGGTACCTCTCATTGCACAACGCACAGACATACCCCACACTGACTGCACCTGTACTTCGTAAGGGAGCAGCAATGGTCAAATCTTTCTCTCCTAGATAACTAACAGGCTCATCAAAGCGTTTGATCAAGTCCTGATACACTTCTTCATTTCTCAAAAAAAACAGCCACCATTGTCATCGCTATTTCCAGCCCTATTTAGAGCCAGATCACCCTTGCTACCTCTACCACGTCTCCATGCCACTCCCACCTCTTTGGGGCGCTGGATCCAAAGAGCTAGTGCTACTTCCAGCCCTATTTATCCTACCCCTGCTGCCTCTACCTCTAGCAACAGCTCTCCTATGGACACAACGACACGTCTATCGCTGCCACCCCATCCCATTGGGCCAAAGGGGGGTGGGGATATATCACTTGTTACCATTGCGCTGCAAAGATGTACCGGGAGAAGCGCAATCATTAGACGACCGGTCGTCATTTCCAAAAGGCAAATATTCCCCTTCAGAGTCAGAATCGGCGAATAACATTTGCAACACATCCTCACGGTACAACTTTTTAATAGCCATTTTGTGATTTTCTCTCACAAATCTCCCAATTTACTCAGACGCTCTGAGCTGAACTGCTTCCGCATCAATGACAAGATAACTCACTTGCTCTGCTATTTCCTCGAAAACTTTTAATAGGAATGTGACGTAATTTTGGTCTAGAATCAAAGTACTACATGTCTGCCATCTAGTGGTAGGGAATACAAATAAGATATTACACCATATTAGGAACTACAAGTATGACGTCTTGTCGCAATTTTGCGACTTTGGCGCTAAGAGGGTTAATATAGTACAGGTGCATCTCAATAAATTAATGTTGTGGAAAAGTTCATTTATTTCAGTAATCCTATTCAAATTGTGAAACTTGTGTATTAAATGCACACAGACTGAAGTCTTTGGTCTTTGGTCTTTTAATTGTGATGATTTTGGCTCACATTTAACAAAAACCTACCAATTCACTATCTCAACAAATTACAATATGGTGACATGCCAACCAGCTAATCAACTCAAAACACCTGCAAAAATTTCCTTAGCCTTCAAAATGGTCTCTCAGTTTGATTCACTAGGCTACACAATCATGGGGAAGACTGCTGATCTGACAGTTGTCCAGAAGACAATTGACACCCTTCACAAGGAGGGTAAGCCACAAACATTAATTGCCAAAGAAGCTGTCTGTTCACAGAGTGCTGTATCCAAGCATGTTAACAGAGAGTTGAGTGGAAGGAAAAAGTGTGGAAGAAAAAGATGCACAACCAACCGAGAGAACCGCTGCCTTGTGAGGATTGTCAAGCAAAATCTATTCAGGAATTTGAGTGAACTTCACAAGGTATGGACTGAGGCTGGGGTCAAGGCATCAAGAGCAACCACACACAGACGTGTCAAGGAATTTTGGCTACAGTTGTCGTATTCCTCTGTGTAAGCCACTCCTGAACCACAGACAACGTTAGAGGCGTCTTACCTGGGCTAAGGAGAAGAAGAACTGGACTGTTGCCCAGTGGTCCAAAGTCCTCTTTTCAGATGAGAGCAAGTTTTGTATTTCATTTGGAAACCAAGGTCCTAGAGTCTGAAGGAAGGGTGGAGAAGCTCATAGCCCAAGTTACTTGAAGTCCAGTGTTAAGTTTACACAGTATGTGATGATTTGGGGTGCAATGTCATCTGCTGGTGTTGTTTCCATTGTGTTTTTTGAAAACCAAAGACACTGCACCCGTTTACCAAGAAATTTTGGAGCACTTCATGCTTCCTTCTGCTGACCAGCTTTTTGAAGATGCTGATTTCATTTTCCAGCAGGATTTGGCACCTGCCCACACTGCCAAAAGCACCTAAAGTTGGTTAAATGACCATGGTGTTGGTGTGCTTGACTGGCCAGCAAACTCACCAGACCTGAACCCCATAGAGAATCTATGGGGTATATTCAAGAGGAAAATGAGAAACAAGAGAACAAAAAACGCAGATGAGCTGAAGGCCACTGTCAAAGAAACCTGGGCTTCCATACCACCTCAGCAGTGCCACAAACTGATCACCTCCATGCCACGCCGAATTGAGGCAGTAATTAAAGCAAAAGGAGCCCCTACCAAGTATTGAGTACATGTACAGTAAATTAATATACTTTCCAGAAGGCCAACAATTCACTAAAAAAAATTTTTTTATTGGTCTTATGAAGTATTCTAATTTGTTGAGATAGTGAATTGGTGGGTTTTTGTTAAATGTGAGCAAAAATAATCACAATTAAAAGAACCAAAGATTTTTCAGTCTGTGTGCATTGAATTTATTTTTTACAATTTGAGTTGAATTACTGAAATAAATTAACTTGTCCATGACATTCTAATTTATTGAAATGCACCTGTATAATCATGTTAATAATCCAGGTGACACTATGACTATTATGGGAATATTTTGTAAAAGAAAATTATCAGAAAATGAATAACCCAGCTAGTTAATAGAAGAAACAAGAGATCCCAACCACAGCCTGAGAAATGTAAATCGAAAAGTTTCCATGCCAGAATGTCTGCTGAAATACCGCACCAATAAAGAATAGTTAGTCTAAACACATCCACATGCCAGTGGACTCCACAGGTCAAAACCCTTTGATCAGTGACTCAGCATGAGACACATGTGTATGCTATAAACTGGTGCATTATCAGTCATCCCAGACTTGTGTACATTCTCCAATTTAGACCAGTGCTTTTTGTTGGTTTTGTGTGTTAGTGTAGAACTAAATTGTAGAGAAATAACATTATTACTGCTAATGCAATATTCCGCGTCTTTAATTATGAAAGGCTCTGGCTTCGCTGATTGTCGCAGCTGTCATACCTGAGTGATTTCTAATGCACTAAATCTGCTCTCAGACATACTCTACTAAAAAGAAAAATGAAAGCAGTCAGTGCAATCTGCGTTTTCTTCATTGGCCGGATTCCCTCACTGGGGAAGCTATATTTTGAGCTTTAATGTTTAGTTTCTGGTTTCGTTAAACACCACTCTATAAAAACAGGCTACAAGTCCCTGTTATTAGATGGATTTCAGGTTTTGTGAGGAGAAGGCAGAGTGCTTATCCTAGATCAAGCAAGAGCGTGGCAGAATCTGACAGATGTTCCTTTCCTCCTCAGCTGTGTCAGGACCCCACAGGCCTCCCTATGGAACCATAAGGAACTAAATTCTTTCTGTGCCAGAAAAGAAATCAACTGCAAACTCACATAAAAGCAAAGTTAGTACATACACTACCATTCAAAAGTTTGGGGTATTAAAGAAGTTTTAAAGAATACTTTTTTTTCAGCAAGCATGCATCATATTGATCAAAAGTGGCAGTAAAGACATTAATACAAAGAAAATCTGTTTCAAATAATCAAATAATGCTGAAAAAACGTATAAAAGCTTCCACAAAAATAAACATTGATGATAATAAGAAATGTTTCAAATCAGCACATTAGAATGATTTCTGTAGTATCATATGACAGTGAAGATTGGAGTAATGGCTGCTGAAAATTCAACTTTGCCACCACAGGAATAAATAAAACTTAAAATATAAGACAGTTATTAATAATCTTCTACAAAATTACTCTTTACTGTATTTCTGTATAGGACATTTCTATATGGGAATTTTCACTGTATGTGTGCATCCACATGCGGTTTCACTAAAGGTTTATTTTTTATACATTAGTTTATTATAATCTGTAAAGTGAGCAAAGCAAGGTGCTGTTTTCTTTGAATCAAGGTCAAGTGATTCTTAAGAACTGATTTTTTTTTTATGAGACACTCACTTGTAAGTGAGTAGTTTGAATTAAACTCATACAGTCAGTGAATCATTCAGAGCCATTACTGAGTTTGACTGACTCCCTCACTGAGTCATTTTCAAGTTATTTCTATTCTAAACGAACACTGTAATATGACACATTTTTTCCCCAAATAGGCCGAAATATTCTTACAAAACAGCAATATTTGTATGACACAAATATAACCAGGATAATCAATTATATCAAACAATTATGTAACTAAAATGTATTGTACCTTGTAAATGATTTGTGGAGCTGTGATTCTACAACAGACACATTGCTGCTTATCATATTTTGCTGTGTGAAGCAAGATGTCTGTCTTAATCCAACATACAACATAAACAGTATTAGGAAGAGTTTAATCGTCATAGATTAAGGAATAATCATTAATCAACTACTTGCACTTAAGAACCTGTATTTGGCATCAAATGTAAGATTTTCGGACTGTGTACTTGTTTGTGCTTATATTTGCATGTGCAAATCTCTTCCAACCTTTCACAGAGTTCCACGAAGGGAAAGAGGTATGATTGATTCAGATTGCAGCAGTGGAACTCTTGAATAGCTAAGATCAAACTCATGCTTTGGCAACCCCATGTGAATTAACAATCCTCACAATCCTCTTCTGGGCAGACCAGCTCAGACTCTCTTTCAATTAGGCAATCCAATAACAAAATCACATAGCCTTGATACACTCTTGAACTATTTGTAGAGAACTCCTAGCACGGCAACACTGAGTCAGTTTGATATGCAGTCCACATGGCAGAAATGAAGTAGGCAGTTGTGGTTCAGGCCCAGCACATTTTAACTTACACTCTTGGTGTCTTTGGAGACCATGAGCACACATAGCATTAGGCTCTAAAGCAAACAAGCCTGCACCTCACAGCCATATTTAACATACAGTGGGGAGAAAAAGTATTTAGTCAGCCACCAATTGTGCAAGTTCTCCCACTTAAAAAGATGAGAGAGGCCTGTAATTTTCATCATAGGTATACCTCAACTATGAGAGACAAAATGAGAAAAAAAAATCCAGAAAATCACATTGTAGGATTTTTAAAGAATTTATTTGCAAATTATGGTGGAAAATAAGTATTTGGTCAATAACAAAATTTCATCTCAATACTTTGTTATATACCCTTTGTTGGCAATGACAGAGGTCAAACGTTTTCTGTAAGTCTTCCCAAGGTATTCACACACTGTTGCTGGTATTTTGGCCCATTCCTCCATGCAGATCTCCTCTAGAGCAGTAATGTTTTGGGGCTGTCGCTGGGCAACACGGATTTTCAACTCCCTCCAAAGATTTTCTATGGGGTTGAGATCTGGAGACTGGCTAGCCACTCCAGGACCTTGAAATGCTTCTTACGAAGCCTCTCCTTCGTTGCCCGGGCGGTGTGTTGGGATCATTGTCATGCTGAAAGACCCAGCCACTTTTCATCTTCAATGCCCTTGCTGATGGAAGGAGGTTTTCACTCAAAATCTCACGTTACATGGCCCCATTCATTCTTTCGTTTTACACGGATCAGTCGTCCTGGTCCCTTTGCAGAAAAACACCCCCAAAGCATGATGTTTCCACCACCATGCTTCACAGTAGGTATGGTGTTAACTCAGCATTCTTTCTCCTCCAAACACGACAAGTTGATTTTTTACCAAAAAGTTCTATTTTGGTCTCATCTGACCACATGACCTTCTCCCATGCCTTCTCTGGATCATCCAGATGGTCTTTGGCCAACTTCAGACGGGCCTGGACATGTACTGGCTTAAGCCGGGGGACACGTCTGGCACTGCAGGATATGAGTCCCTGGCGGCGCAGTGTGTTAATGATGGTAGCCTTTGTTACTTTGGTCCCACTCGCTGCGGTTTCACTATGTCCCCCGTGTGGTTCTGGTATCATTTTGACCCACGGGTGAGATCTTGCGTGAGCCCCTATCGAGGGAGCATTATCAGTGGTCTTGTATGTCTTCCATTTTTCTAATAATTGCTCCCACAGTTGATTTTTCACACCAAGCTGCTTACCTATTGCTGATTCAGTCTTCCCAGCCTGGTGCAGTTCTACAATTTTGTTTCTGGTTTCCTTTGACAGCTCTTTGGTCTTGGCCATGGTGGAGTTTGGAGTGTGACTGTTTGAGGTTGTGGACAGGTGTCTTTTATACTGATAACAAGTTCAAAACAGATGCCATTAATACAGGTAACAAGTGGAGGACAGAGGAGCATCTTGAAGAAGTTACAGGTCTGTGAGAGCCCGAAATCTTGCTTGTTTGTAGGTGACCAAAAAATTTTACCGAGGAATTTACCAATTAAATCTTTAAAAATCCTACAATGTGATTTTCTGGTTTTTTTTTCTCATTTTGTCTCTCATAGTTGATGTATATCTATGATGAAAATTACAGGCTTCTCTCATATTTTTAAGTGGGAGAACTTGCACAATTGGTGGCTGACTAAATACTTTTTTGCCCCACTGTATGTGGCTCGGAGCAAGACTGCCAAATGAACTTTGCATAGGGACTGATGGAACAAACAACAAGAGCGTTACTCCTCCTCCACAGTCTTGCGGAGGGGTTAATTTGAATATCAAGTATGCTGACTCACACTACACCCAGATCACAAATGTGTTTGTGCGTTTGCATTGACTGAAAATGGAGTGAGTCAGCAATACGATTGCAATACGGTAAGTGTGATTGCCAGGAAAATGCAATTATATATATAATTAATATTAGTGCTGTCAAATGATTAATCGCATCCAAAATAATTTTTTGTTTACATAATATATGTATGTATGCTGTTTTTATTTATTATGTATATATAAATACAGACACATGCATTTATATATTTAAGAAAAATGTTGTTTATATTTTAAATATTTTTATTTATAATATAAATTATATGAATAAAAATATATACATGTAAATACTTGTAAATATTTTCAAAATATATTCTGAATGTGTGTATTTATATATACATAATAAATATACACAGAAAACACACATATATTATGCAAACAAAAACTTATTTTGGATGCGATTAATCGCAATTAAACGTTTGACAGCAGTAATATATATATAAGTAACTAAGTAAAAAGTATTTTTTCAAGTTTAATAAATTCTTTATATCATTATTTACTCATATGAAGGCCCTCTCTATCTCTATCTTTGATTAAGCTGAATTAGCTGATAAAAGTTTTTTAAAATATTAATAGTAAACCAATTTTGTTAAAATATGTTTATAAGAAATAATAATAAAGCTTAATGTGGCAAACTTCCTAATAAAAATTCTTTAAAAAAATTTATTCTTTCAATTAATATTTTTCAGAAATTAAAGACAAGCTCATCACAGAAGAACTGCATACAAGTCACAGTTTGAATGAATTGTATTTGCAACATATTTTTCAATAAATGAACAGTAAAAACCAGTGTCATGTCATTAACCCTATTATTGCTTGTGGAAAAAAGCCTGGATCGCAGTTGTCAAGTTCCTCTGCAACTAAGTACTCAGAACTGGCCTGCAAAATGGGAAATTGCACTGAGCAATTTGCGTTCAGCTCTAAAGTTGTCAGTTTATTTGTGGCAGTACCTGATTTGCATAATGGCTAGGATAACTCGCAATGGCCTCAGTGTTGCCAGATTGGATGGACGATTTCCAGCCCAAAAGCTCACCAAAACCCACCCACTCCAACAAAAAATGCAATCATACCAATCCCTGCCTAGTGTGGAAGAGCACAGCTAAGGCAAGAGAAAGGAGCCAGGAGTGGCGCAGAATGCAGGAAGGCACCTGACAAAGTAGTCGGGGACATCCCCCCCCCCCCAGGGGAAACACCCACGCTTCCACAGCTCCGGGCGGGGGTGAAACATCATACCCTCCGCCTGTGAGAGGAGATCCCTCCTGACGGAAATCTCCCATGGAGAGCCGTCGAGAAGGGAAATCAGATCCGAGAACCATACTCGGACCGGCCAGAACGGGGCTACCAACAGTAGACGGACCCCGTCCTGGCACACTCTCTCCAGAACTCCCGGGAGCAGAGTGATCAGGGAAGGCGTACAGACAAAGCCTCGGCCACGTCTGTACCATAGCGTCCAGTCCGAGAGGAGCTGGATGAGTCTGAGAGAACCAGAGGGGACAGTGCGATGTCTCTCGAGTCACAAACAGGTCCACCTGAGCCTGGCCAAAAATACTCCATATCTGCCTTACCACCTCGGGGTGAAGCATCCATTCACAGGGCCTTGGCCCCTGCCTCGAAAGGATGTCTGCTCCCAAATTGATATGCACAGGAATGTGAACTGCTCTAGCGAGAGGAGTTTGCCCTGGGACCACTCAAGGATCTGGCGCTCCAGCTTGTACAAGGGGCGCGAACGCAGAACTCCCTGGTGGTTGATGTAAGAGACCTCCGCTGTGTTGTCGGTGCGCACCAACACATGGCGATCTCTTAGGTCTGGGAGAAAGTGTTTCAATGCTAGAGTAACAGCCAGCATCTCCAGGCAGTTGAAGTGCCACGTGAGATGGCGGCCACTCCACAGACCGCAGGCTGAGCGCCCACTCATGACCGCTCCCCAACCGGTGAGGGATGCATCCGTCGCTAGCATACTTGGCGACAAGGAGCTCCCAGCACCGGGTCCTGAGACAAGAACCAAGCTTACTCCACATATCTAAGGCACGTAGGCATCACCGCGTGATCTTGCGCATGTGAGCGGGTTTCCCTCAAGGAGAAGAAGAAACCCCGTGGTCTTGAGCCAACAAGACGGTAGGGTCTATACAAAGGTATAAGTGGACGCCAGCTGCTATCGACCAGCGGTTCTGGACTGCCTGACAGTGATTGAACGACCTTATCCATCTCGTGACTGAAGTGAGGGATCGACTCAAACGAGAGGAGACAGACGTCGCCGTATCGTGAGGTCGAATCCCAATCACACACGACAAGTGGTCTCTGTCTGGAGAAAGCACACTTTTCTAAACACCAGCTCTTACAAGTGAGCGTGAACGACATCTCGATGCCAAACCACCATCTGCTCAGATTGAGCTAATATCAACCAATCATCATTGGGGTTGAGTATGTGGATTGCCCTGGACTCACAGAAGAGCCAGAGCCGCATCACAACCTTGTGATAGTGTGGGCCTGAGGAGTACATTGAGAACCCGAGGAAGCTTTTGCCTCCCAATAGCAAATCAGAACTTCCATCCTTCTTCGGATGATGAAGTAATGGCTGTAGAACCCGGACTCTCTGTCGTGAGGAGGGACCACCTTGATGGCCTCCATCCTCAAGAGAGTGTCAACTTCTTGTTCCATTTACCAGAGCTTGCTCGGGGCCCACCATGGCCCCGTTGAAATGAGGCGGAGAAGAACCGAACTGATTCGGTAGCCTCTTCTACAGTGTGCAGGACCCACTTAGACACATTTGGCAGAAGTTTCCACGCCGTCAAAAAGGTCTAGGAGGCGGAGCTGTGGCCATACTAGCTGCTCTAGAAACCTCCCAAGAGGTAGCGAGCCTCTTAGTACTGCTACGTTTCCGGGTGGTGACTGAGAGAAGCGCTCGCCGGAGAACGCTGCGCCTTGAAGCACCGTAGGTGGCAGGGTTGGCAGATCGATCTCCCGAGGGCACTGAGGAGAGACAGACACCATATATTGTGGTGCACCCCGCTCTTCCCCAGAGGGGGCCGGCCCTCAGAAGTCCTGGGCCTTAGGCCTCAGGATGTTTTAGCTGAAGACTATCCAGTGGGAATGACGGTCTGCAGATCTGCCTTCGGCCCGGGAGCGCCACTTCTGACTCTAATTCTGAGGAGTTCACGAAAAGGTGACGCTCCCTATATGAGGAAGCTGGAACACGGTTGATGGGGTGGGTTGGGACTGCTCCGCCCAGCAGTCCCTGCTGACCGCCTCAACCTCCTCAGGGGAAGAGAGGTAAACGCGTGCTCTCATTTGAGAAATTTTTATCCCAAGAGCCTCTGTATTTCTAACTTCTCATAGTCAGATAAATACTTGATTTAATTCCTCAGAATTAAATGCAATCAAACAACCAGATCAGTAAACACAGTCTGGTGTGATAAGATTCATATCAAAACTGAAAAAGATATATCTAACTTCTCATAATCAGATAAATACCTCATTTAATTCCTCAGAATTAAATGCAGCCAAACAAACCAGACAAGTCAACATGGTTTCTGGGTGTGGTAATTGGTAGATACAGATCAAAAACTGAAATGATGATTAATACACCGTTACCTTGGCAGCGCGCGGCCGCTGGTCAAACAAACAAATATCAATCTCTTGGAGGAAAAAATAACGCACTCAACAGCGGGAGAGAAGAAACCGCAGCGCGGGATCGAAAAGTCCTCGAGAGAGAGCGCTGGATTAAGGAGTGCAGGCGGAGAAAGGGTGAGCCGTCTCCAACCCATCCGCTAGATCCACGTGCGATCCCGTGATCTGAATCGTCCGCCGGCCTCAGCAACAGCGGGACCCCGAACCGCGAGCTCGCAAGCAGGAAACACTCCCGGAGAGTGCCCCGGGAGCGGAGCGTTCAGCGGGGGGGGAGAGAGAAGCACAATCAGCCCCTTAATTCGAGATTGCTGACCTGCACGATCATTATAAACATTAGGCTAATATGTTTGTGTTAAATGAGCTGTGCAATGAGCTTGTGCAACTGGCGTAGCTCATTGATGCACTCCATACATCAAACACCTCTCCACATCAGCGCCAGAGAAGACAGGCACGGAGCGCGAGCCCCTCACCGGGGGCGAAGGAACAGCAAGCGCGGGCTTCCGAACCTCGAGAGTGGGTGCTGGATTTGGTAGGTGAGGAAGAAGATAGGGACTCGCCCGTCTACTATATTTCCTCCACCGGATCCATATGCGAACCGCACGAGCACAGCCTGTGTGTGTCCCCACCCAAAATATAGCGCGGGCAGGGAGGAATACACAGCCTGAATGCTGTCTGCTCTTGCCCAAATGCTACTTTTTTGCTGAAGCTGGCATATGGAGCTTATAAGGGCAAAACACACTAAATAAGACTCAAAACAGATAGCGAATGTGCACACACACAGACGCTTGATGAATGACAAAATCTGACGCCGGTTCACCAGCACGTGTTTTATAGCTTCCTGGGTCGCAACGTAACCCGCCATGCGTCTCGCCCATTATTGCGACTGATTTCATATGTGATTCAGAGCATGGTCACGCTGGGGGCATTCCCAAAGCGTTTCCGACGCAGCTCGAGTTCATGAAGGGGAACATGTGCATCATTATCAATGTCAACAGTCAGAATAAACCAATTTAAATGCAAAAAGTGCCCAACATAAGTGATAGGAAAAAGCTATTAATTAGCAGGTATTTCACACTCGTTCATGCACACACCATGACAGTCAAAACTGTATCATTCATTGATACATACTGTACGATAATCCGACCATAAAAAATTAACAACAACAGTAATACCTTCGTGTCGCACTTTAACTTCAGACAGAACTAGAGGAAGTATTTCATGAAGTACATATTGTAGAACATAATACAGATCTTGGTAGTCCCATATTCAGTTTGATTTTGATTAAATTATTCAACTGTGCTCTGATTTACCATGTAACTTATATTTAGGCCACTTGGGTTGTGACACGTGAATAGACGCTATAATTCAAAAATCTGATCCCTGATCGTGCTAAAAACCCGTCAACTCATGAATCATCACGTCTGACTGAAGTGCGGCAGGCAACGTCAACATCAGCATCAGCCGAATCTGCAGTGGGTGTGTGTGTTAAGTAATGTCATGATGACTGATTGGATGCAGTATGCATACTTGGGTTTGTTTTGTTAAACAATTAGCCTATACAATTTAGATGTTTGAAAACCCCCAAACTGACCCCAAACCAGCCCGAATTTTGTCCACCTGCCCAAATAAATTTTTACCCGCACAATCAAATTCAAATCTGTCCAATCTGGTAGCACTGAATGTCCTACAACATCAGATTTGCCTCCCACTGCACCACAGAGAGCAGAATAGGCTGATATATGACCCTGCATGACTAACAGAAAAACTACCTCTGCATTCCTGGCACTTCACACTGGAGGTCTTTCTCTGTTAAACTGTCATCATTAGCCCTGAAAGGGAACACATTTCAGATGGCTATGGAGTTTCAATGAAAGCGGCCAAAATAATGCTCAGTAGTGAGGCTCCTAGAGGGGCGATTAATACAGGATGTTGTGGAGAGGCTTAAAGGATGCAGGTCAGTGGGTGGTGGCTGGCCAATCTGTTGCTGCAGTGGAGCAGGGGATAAATACTCTTCTTCTACTAGGTCAGCTAAATTCCCTCCCCCAATTAGCCAAAAACCACACCTTTTCCTCCACAAACCCAACCATTCTGCAACAATAACTCAAGGTCCCAAATGCCATCCTAAACCTTTGCGGTCTAACTCCAAATCCACACATTCGCTTTTTATTTCTCCTCTTTCCTACTACTTGTTTCACTTCTGTTTCAGTTTTTATAACCATTTCTTACTATGTGTAAGTAAGTTGTTGTTTTTTAGCATGTAAGTTTGGCAGTGTTATTTTTTAGGATTACTGCTAAACTACTGTTGTTTGATTTGTATTAGTTATTTATTTTAATTTTAGTTAAATTATGTCTGAATTTATTATGTATGTATAGGTCTTTTATTAAGTTTTCAATTTTATTTAATTTGAGTTATTTTAATACTTAAACTAAATGAAAATATATCTATAGAATTTATAAATGTGTATAATATCTATATTATATAATATATAGTGTATGGTTGTACATACACATACAGTGGGGAAAAAAAAGTATTTAGTCAGCCACCAATTGTTAAAGTTCTCCCACTTAAAAAGATGAGAGGCCTGTAATTTTCATCATAAGTATACCTTTAACTATGAGAGACAAAATGAGAAAAAAAAATCCCAGAAAATCAAATTGTAGGATTTTTAAGAATTTATTTGCAAATTATGGTGGGAAAATAAGTATTTGGTCAATAACAAAATTTCATCTCAATACTTTGTTATATACCCTTTGTTGGCAATGACAGAGGTCAAACGTTTTCTGTAAGTCTTCACAAGGTTTTCACACACTGTTGCTGGTATTTTGGCCCATTCCTCCATGCAGATATCCTCTAGAGCAGTAATGTTTTGGCGCTGTCGCTGGGCAACACGGATTTTCAAATACCTCCAAAGATTTTCTATGGGGTTGAAATCTCAAGACTGGCTAGGCCACTCCAGGACCTAGAAATGCTTCTTACGAAGCCACTCCTACGTTGCCCGGGCGGTGTGTTTGGGATAATTGTCATGCTGAAAGACCCAGCCACACTTCATCTTCAATGCCCTTGCTGATGGAAGGAGGTTTTCACTCAAAATCTCACGATACATGGCCCCATTCATTCTTTCGTTTACACGGATCAGTCGTCCTGGTCCCTTTGCAGAAAAACAGCCCCAAAGCATGATGTTTCCACCCCCATGCTTCACAGTAGGAATGGTGTTATTTGGATGCAAACGCAGCCTTCTTTCTCCTCCAAACACGACAAGTTGAGTTTGTACCAAAAAGTTCTATTTTGGTTTCATCTGACATATGACATTCTCCCAATCCTCTTCATCCAAATGCTCTCTAGCAAACTTAAGACGGGCCTGGACATGTACTGGCTTAAGCAGGGGGACAAGTCTGGCACTGCAGGATTTGAGTCCCGCAGTGTGTTACTGATGGTAGCCTTTGTTACTTTGGTCCCAGCTCTCTGCAGGTCATTCACTAGGTCCCCCCGTGTGGTTCTGGGATTTTTGCTCACAGTTCTTGTGATCATTTTGACCACACGGGGTGAGATCTTGCGTGGAGCCCAGATCGAGGGAGATTATCAGTGGACTTGTATGTCTTCCATTTTCTAATAATTGGTCCCACAGTTGATTTCTTCACACCAAGATGCTTACCTATTGCAGATTCAGTCTTCCCAGCCTGGTGCAGGTCTACAATTTGTTTCCCTGGCGGTCCTTTGACAGCTCTTTGGTCTGGCCCATGGTGGTGGGAGAGGTTGGACTGTGAGGTGGGGACGGGTGTCTTTTATACTGATAACGAGTTCATACAGATGCCATTAATACAGGTAACGATTGGAGGACAGAGGAGCCTCTTAAAGAAGAATTTACAGGTCTGTGAGAGCCAGAAATATTGCTTGTTTGTAGATGACCAAATACTTATTTTACAGAGGAACTTACCAATTAATTCTTTAAAAATCCTAAAATTTGATTTTCTGGATTTTCTTTTCTCATTTTCTCTCTCATAGTTGAGGTATACCTATGAAAATTACAGGCCTCTCTCATCTTTTTAAGTGGGAGAACTTGCACAACTGGTGGCTGACTAAATACTTTTTGGCCCCACCCACTGTATATGGAATGTTTTTTGGTGTTTGGCTTAGTGTTATGTTAGACTCATTATTATCGTAATCGTTTGTTCGTTTATATTAAGTGTTTTTAGCTTTATTTTTGTTTTCATTTAAATGTTTTAGCTTTGAAATGTTGTATGCATTTGTCATTATTATTTAATCTCTTCATTTTTAAAATGTGTATAGGAAGTATTTATAAAGTTTTAGCTTTTAGATTTGGATCTGTTTTTAGTTGTTTTAATAATACAATTGATTGCTTCTGTTGTCCTCATTTGTAAGCCGCTTTGGATAAACATGTCTGCTAAGACTCACATAAATAAAATAAATTAAGATATATACTATATATTAGAGAATATATATATATTTATAAATAAGTAATTCATACATTCTATAACAGTGTACTCAGGAGAGGGGGTTTCTTGCCCCAGTTAGAGAGCTTTCTTAACCCAGGAGTGGGGTAAAATGGCCTCTCTAAATATTTTTTAAATATATCTTTGTTCTAATTTAGCAAATGTTTCTATTTTTCCCTTAATAGCACATTGGCTGGTGCATCATCATCCTGCACATACTAAACTTGTAATGATAATGTTACACATGCACATTGTTCTTGGTGGGGGGGTACGTTAGGGGTACTATAGGCATTACTGTCGCTAATATTCACAGGGCCCAAATTCTTATGGGTGGACCCCTCTCCTCTGGACCCAATAAAGGACCTTAGAGCCAACCATCCTCCCCCTTTGTACCATTTTACTGACTGTAATGTGATAAACAGACCAAATCATCACTGTACAATAAAACAATGAGTGAGCAGCTGAGACACATGCTGCAAAGAAGCCAAAAAGTCTATGAAAACATTATAACAGTGATTAAGCTAAATAAAAAAAAACATTGTCTCAACTATAAAATGTGTGTGAAAGACCATATGGAAAGACTTTTACATAATCGCCATGGCAAAAACTAAAGCTCCATTATAATCACATTGAAATAAAGTCTACACCCAACCCCACCGCTGCTGCAAACAAACAGAGGAAAGAAAGGTGGTCAAGTTTCTACAGAGATTGGCTATTCTGTAATGCTTTTCCTTGGCATGGCTGTTCCCTAATGCCTGGTGCATAAAAACAGCTCAGCTGACAGAGATGTTAATTATACTCATTACAGATCAACCTTGTAAATGCTACATAGCTGTCTGACTGCAGCATCTTAATGACTCCATATCACACTGCACACGTACTTCATGCCTAAACAGAACTGTCTAATAGGTTGCTATGTGACTATGCTTCTCCAAACACAAAGTTTAGGTATATGTTTAAAAGATTAGTTCACCCAAACATTATTGCCAAATCTGTAGAACTTTATCTTTAGGGAACACAAAAGAAGACATTATAAATAACATACTTTTTGTCATCAATTATAATGACTGTGGACAGGAGCTTTTAAGTTTCAAAATTCAAATGCAAATCACTGATAATCTCAGTCTCGAGTGTGCTGTTGCAAATGGCTCATTGGTCCAGTAAGTGCTGAACATGTACCGAAAGCCATCTAAGCCTAGCAGATGTTAGAGACCATTGGTGTCAATGGTCTCTACGATCTACTTAGGCTTACAATGCTTTTGGGTAATGCAGCACAGATCAGTCTAGCAAACAAATTATTTGGATTTCTGTGAACCATTCAGGTTGTGAAGTGGATCAGGTGAATCACTGAAAAGATCAGACTTCAGTTCATTCTTAAATCATTTTTGTGCCAGAAAGCTTGAATCAAAGTGTATGACTGTTTCAGTTGTTCATGAATCGGAGAGGCAGGGCAGATGTAATGATTTTCAATGAATGACAACTTAAATTTCTGCCTGTTCTTGGAAAATAGTTCACAAATAGTATGGACAACATAATATTACTTTTATGGTCATTTTGTAGAGCTTGTTGAACTTTCATTACAATGAAAAGAGTGCCCAGTATATATTTCAAAAACTCACCTTTTGTGTTAAATAAATGTTACATGACTTTGGAATGGCACGAAGATGGGAAAATAATGACAACATTTTTATTTTTGGTTGAACGATTACTTAGACGTTTCACAGTTTCTCTCTAACTTTGACATTATGGCTGATCGTGCAGTTTTCATGAGAACGCAGAACAAAAATTAAGGAAAAGCATTTGAGGACGTAGAGTTTATTCTACTCTTCAGGGACTGATTCATCCTGTAAGAGTGGTGGTGAGTTTAATAGTGGGTAGGTACAGAGTTTTACAAGAACAACCAGACCACTGTATGGCAATAAGATTCGGACTTGGCGAAGCCTCATATAACTTCTTTTCATCCATTTGCGGAGCTGGAGCTAAATGTCCAGAACATTTAACCACTATTTCCGCTTCTTTCATACAGAACCCAAAGAGTTTGCCTATTAAGGGCACCAGCTAAGCAACAAGATAAGGTCATGGTCAAACAGAAAAAAATAAGTGTGCTGGTAAAAAATTGTGGGGAAAAAATGTCCATATGTGGATTCTTCAGTAAGGAAATGCTTTCCTTCCAGAGATGCTAGTGCACTCGATCCCAAGCGCTTCACTAGACCTTCTAAGTACCGAACTATTGTTGCAAAGACTAGTGGTGCCCTAATCACGACCTGTTTACCTAACCTTGTTCACCCTTAATATGAAAACATAACGTTCTACAAACCTGAGTTCCACTCCCTTCCGGGTCTGTGGGGAACGTTGAACGGTTGTCTGTTCCCCAATATCAGTTAACTGTTTAATAATAATAGATGAGTACAAATAAAATAGCAAGACTAAACCCCTGCACCATATAATTTAAAAAAAGAAACCTAGCTGTCTGTGTCTTTTTCATTAAGAACTGAAAACCGAACTATTGGAGGACAATGCTGGATCACATATGGCGTAGTATTTAAGTGAGTATTTGAGTGATCAGCACAATTTGAGCTCTGTGTGTTTGAAAATACATCCCCGAGGCTATTCGGGCCATTTACTGGGTGTGATGTGCCAGAGCAGGTTCTGACGTCACAGTCTGGGACATTCTCTCAGCTTTTTCGTTTGATCTTTGCTTAGTGACCTTCGGGTCCCGGGCCTGCCCGCTTCGCTTCGTCTTCCAGGCTCCAAACATGAGGGATTGCTGTGATGCACTAACGCGTATTTGTATACGAAGTCCACAGGCTTTCATATGTTTCACACCTTGGACCGATCTAAACCTACTAGATTAGGAAATCCGTCGTCTTCAAGCTGCGCAGGATCTGGTGCAGGCTAGCGCACCCAGCCAATGACTTTGATATCAGCCTGTTGTGTCGTGTGGGCCCCATTCAGCACCAAGTTTCCATTAATATATCTGGGAGCCTGCACAAAGCAGGGCGGGTCCAATGTGTCCCTTCACATGATTATAAGGACCCGAGCGTCTTCATATGTCTGTGTAATTGTTCCTTTACGTGTACTGCGGTGCGCGAACGGCAGAGTGAGGACTATGCACATCTCTCATACCCGCCCAAACCCCGTTCATTATTCAGTCCAGATCCCACATCTCTTAGGCGAAGTGCGTATCCCATTAAGACTTGCATTTTCAATTCTCCAGTACTTGGAGTAAAAGGGCGACATTTTGCGCAGCATGATCTACGTCTATAGGAGCACGTGAAATGTTGGTTATCTGTCTTACCTCTCGAGCTATTTGACTGAGAGCATCATCCTCCGCCGATAGTTTCTCCCGGTTGGGAATTCTTTTCCTCCCCGTTACTTGCGTTGCCATTTTAAATTCCCTTATACTCTGACACAAACCTCTACAAAAATGACCTCGCCAAATTGAAGTGCTGTCCAGTTGTGTACAGATCAAAGAGCACCATTCAGTGTGGCATTGTCGTAATTGAGCAACATTAATAAATGGTTATATTGTACAAGCAAACATATATAGAGCACTAGGACACATCCTCCTTTTGATGCCCCATCGTCTCCATAAACCGCATGAATGTATGGCGGGAGCCTGTTGCACATTCAAACGACACATCGATATGTCAAAACATCACGGATAGGATGGAAGATGACAGTTTGCTGATTCCCCATGAGTACGACAGACCTAGGCATTCTTGAGAATATAGCCGATCATCCCTTACTCCTTCCTACGTTAGTTCAGTACGTCAAATCAGGCAAATGAAAAATAAATTAATCGGTCCAAAGCTGCATTTGTTTCTAGGGCAAATGCTCCCGAAAAAAACCCAAAAAAAAACATCACAGGATATGAGCGGCCCTTGATGAGATATACAGCAGCCAATGCCACACGTCTGATTGCTGGGAACTGCTCGATAGTGGGCGGACTTGTGGGCGTGGACCTTACCTTTGGGAAATTTTAATTTTCCGTCTTTCTTGATATTATGTCAGATTCGCATAAGATTCATGTGTCATTCATCTATCTATCTATCTATCTATCGATCTATCTAGCTATCTATCTATCTATCTTATATTGTCTATCTATCTATCTATCTATCTTCTATCTATTTATCTATCTATCTATCTATTTGTCTATCTATCTATCTATCATCTATCTATCTATCTATCTATCTATTTGTCTATCTATCTATCTATTCTTATCTATCTATCTATCTATCTATCTATCTATCTATTTGTCTATCTATCTATCTGTCTGTCTGTCTATTGAACCTTGTTCCTTTTTGATTAAATGGAACGACGTATCAGTGTGGTCTGGGCTGGTGCATTAGCTCCATCAAGAGGCTTTTGTGAATGGTTTCATGTCACAATTTCCATGGTCGTTGTAAAAACAGTCCCTATGTGGTTAAAACTTTGTATAGACCCTTTCTGACTGTATGTGTTATTTTTGAACCTCAAAAATATCAACGTTATTGTCTTATTTGCTGTGTTTTAAGACTTTATTCATTCAAATGATGTAATCTCATAACTAACTAGGCCTTTAATATAATAATTTTAAGTCTGGTCCATTTAATTACAGGAAGAATAAAATGCATGCAACTACAATTGCAAGGTTCATGCTGTATAAGATTAAACGCGTTAGTCTTCGTTATCCTGCAGTCACGACTCTAGAGCAGGGATCCTCAAATCTTGCCCACGAGATCCACTTTCCTGCAGAGTTTAGCTCTAACCCTAATCAAACACACCTGAGTTTGCTTATCAACGTCTTCAGGATCATTAGAAAATCACAGTCAGGTGAGTTTGATCCGGTTGGAGCTAACTCTGCAGCGCATTGACCTCCAGGTAATTTTGAGGAACCCTCTCTAGATTTGGGAATCCCTATCCGCCAAATGTATTGCAGTTACAGATAAAAAAATAACAAGCGTGAAACCAAAATTTAAAACCGCAAGTAAAATTATATTGCACAAAATTTAAAAATGAAAGTTTTCAGAATAGCAAACAATGTCCACGGATAAAAAAATAAATGTAAAGAAAAAATTTAATAATGCATTAAAGAAAAAATAAGCACAAATCAAAACTTTAAACACATTTAAAACCATATTGCACAAAACTGAAATATTAATGCAAAATTATCCGAATTGCACACAAAATCATGCATTTCCTTGGTTATTTTTCTCAGTTTTTTGTGCTCTCAGATATTTTCTGCACATATTTTAAATTTTTTTGTATGCTTATGCTGTTTTTCCCGTCGCTCTTTATTCCACGTTCTGCGCTTCTTCTTCCAAATGTTGCGGTTAGAGTTTCATGTAATCATTGGTCGACTAGTTCTTGATTGACAACTCCTCCTCTAGCCAATCAGTCGAAGAGGGGTGGTGACGTCACTCCAATGCATCTCATTACTGTCGATGCTCAATGTTTTGTTCACTTGCACAGGTGAAAATGGATAGCTGTCAGCTGGGGTAACATCTTTCCATACAGGACACTGTTATATGTGTCTGTCTGTCACTGCTGTATGCCTACCTGGCGATCCGTTAACATTAAATATGAGGAAATCTCTCACATTCGTAATTAGGTTTTTATTATGTAATATTTTGCATTGAAAATATAGTGCTACATAGTAAGTGTTACACGAGGGCAGTGTTTGTTGATATACACATACGTTATCCCCTTTGCATATGTTTTTATTTACAATAGCGATCATATATATTCCTAACCTGCATATTAATGTTTAAAATATATACAGAGTGGACATACAACACTATGGACCTAAATCAGACAGTTAAGGGTATCTACCTGCTCAGCTTCCACGCTTAACTTCTTCTTTTCCTATCTCTTTTAGAGTAACCGACATTGGTCTCATGAGTCTCCATATAAATGGCTGATTGATTCAGTGAGGAATAAAGCGAATCATTCAATACGAAAGGCTGCTTGTTGCTTGTAGAGGACACTGTTCTGCTGTGGCTTTGTTTGGACTCATTGACGAAATAGAGCAAAATGAGAAAATAGTTAACTCACTCAAAATATACTTCTTGTTATATTGATTCAGTTCAATAAATATTTGCAATGGTCCTGATATTAGGAAAAACACTCACTCTGTATGTCATAAAATAAATTATAGTGTCATTCTTTACAAACAACATTTATTTTAAATGCTAAGCCTATGCCTCATTTAAAATGAAACAAAAAAATTAACCTCCTGCTGGGCTCACATACCTCTCATTTCCACCAGTGAATCATTAGACGTGGTGTAACATTTGGTTGATAAACTATTAACCTATTTATTATGTAAAGAAGGCTTTGTACTTCTCTATCTTCTCTATCTCTCTCGTATCTGAATATCTACTTAAACAACATCCTTCACATATGCAAAAAATGTGTTTGGAAAACACCAAGGCATGGCGATGCTTGGACTGACCGGCAAAACCTACATATTGTACAAAAGACAAGCTAAATTGATTCACCAATACCTTTTGTAACACACAAACAAAAAAAAATGCTAGTTTATCTCTTACTTTGTGATGAGGCCTGCTATGTACAACCATTGTCAATGGCTATCACGATATGTTTGTGTGCCCGCGGAGGCAACTCGCGACACTTGGGTTATCCATCAGAGCGGAAAGATGTTGATATCCATTAGATAAGAGTAAGACATCATTCAAAATGGTCTATTTTTTTTATTTGTGTACCTTCAAAATAATAGTGAAACGTTGTACTTTTGTAAAATGAAGAAAACACGCAAAATGCACTTGACGTCTCTGTGAACCTCTTCCTGAAATTAAGAAAAACTCAGCGATACTGTCTAATATTCTTGTCACACAGAATGAGAAATATATTTATAGAAACTTTGAAGTGCCCGCTTTTACCTGTTTACGTTTTGTTATTTGACATTAAATGCATTATATAAGTCATTTTGGAATATAAATCATAGCACGTTCAGAAGATTAAAAAAATGCAACGTGTAGTCCGGAAAATACAGTATAGCAAATTATTTTGCAGACTCCCTGGCTTGTTGGTCACGATATTGACCCCAGTTGAAAACCCCGGCACTTCCTCATATTTGCTCTCCTAACATAATAACCATAACAGACTCGAAGCAGTCAGTAAGGCGGCAAGCCACATCAGTGACCTCCATTCGCGAGGCCGGTGTCATTTAGTGGCTTCTCCCTTTTCGATGTGACCGGAGGCGATAAACACAGGTGATATACTGCGACAGGTTGCTAGATGGCTCATTACTTAACGATTCCCAGTGTAAGTACAGACATTGACAGACAGACACAGATACTGTGGTCCTGTATGGAAGAGTTGTCCACCCAGCTGAACGTATGTCCATTTCACCTGTACAAGTAACGACATGAGCATCGGCGTAAAGAGTGCGCGTTGGAGTGGACGTCACCCTCACCCCTCTTCGATCTGACTGCTACATCTGAGGCGCTGTCAACTAGATATTGGACGCAATGATGATGTGTAACGTCCCGCTTCCTGATTTCATGAAACTCTAGAATCTGCTAACATTTGAAGAAGAAGCGCGACATCGAAGTAAAGAGGCAAAAGGAAAACTGCATAAGGCAATACAACAATACGAAAAATATGTGCAGAAATTGTCTGAGACCCCAAAAAACAGAGAAGGAACCAAGGAAAACATGTTCTGTGTGCAATTCGATAATTTAGCATTATATTTCAGTTTTGTGCAATAGGAGTTAATGTGTTTAAGTTTTGATTCTCTTATTACTTTTTTATTCTTTATTCAATTTTTGATTACACTTAATATGTTGTTATCCGTGACCATTGCGTTTGTCTATTCTGAAAATTCTGCTTTCATTCTTTTTTGTGATTTGTGCAATATAATTATTTACCTTGCGTTTTTTAATTTTGGTATCAGCTTGTTATTTTTTTCTATCCTTTACTGCAATAACATTGGCGGCGAAGTCTGATCTCATACTTGAGGGCACCCATCCTGACAATCGACCCATTGGATCATGTCCATTCGCACGGAGTCAGTTGGTCTCTAGTGATAGTATCCGTCCTTGTTGCGTTCCCGCTCAGAAAGCATCATAAGACGTAATTTGGGGGTGCTTGAGTGCCCTTTTGTACCAAAGCCATTTTTTTTTTTTTTTATTAAACGCCCCTTTTTTTGTGAAGGCCTTGCCCAATCGGAAACTATTTAGTACATCTCTACTGATTGTATATACTTTTTAGCCATTTCGACTCAATGATCCCCAAGATGACCTCTTCACCAGACGACCAGGACGTCCCTCACATTCAGACTCTTTAAGGGTAATTTACGCACTAGCCAATCGGCACTGGAGTACCGTTCCCGGCAAGTCTCTACCCCACCCAGGATACCTTCCGGTAACGTACGCTGCGTGTGCCGCGTAACGCTGGTGGCTGTCTCTACCGCAGATGTGTGCCTATTGTATATCGTTTATTACAATTAAAGGGTCAATATGTGATTTCACGTTTTCCTTTCGATGTGGAGTGTTACACGCGGTTTGCTGAATAGATCACTTATTCCCTTACAGTTGTTCAACAACAGCACTCACACGTCGCAAAGTTCCCAGAGATATTCCTATTTAAAAGTCAGACCTCCGTCCCACGGCCTCCTAAACTCGTGCATCGTTAAAATGCCGCCCCCACCAATGTCGACGGTTCATCTGTGTGAGGTAGATTTGTCATGAACTCACCCGGCCAATGTTTATATCACCAAGAATAACAAGAACGCTGACACATCTTTATCCCTCTCTGATAGTACTTGTGCCGCAGCCCCCGCCTATGGAGTTCTTCAGCCCCTTGTCTTTTTTGTTGTGAAGCGAAATACGTTGTGTTGGCCTTCCAAGAGCCGACACACTAGCTAATTGTCAGCCTGGTTAAATGGTATTTACACCACGTTTCAGTCACAACGTTATCCTATCCCTAAACTTCCTACTCCCCGAGTGCTCGTGCAACCCATTTTACGAAGACTATTTCCTAACTGGGAGAGTACCCTACAATTTGCCGGTTGTTTCGACCTCACAAGACTGTGTAGTTACTGTTTTCATGTTTAAAAGATTTGCCACTGATATTCCAAGATGTGAGTTTTTGATGCAGTGGTGACGTTCTAGCCTATTGTTGCTTTGTCATCTCTTCTCCCGTTCAACAATGCAATATGGTGTTTATTGTTGAGTTTTTACCAGCGTTCGTGCTTCACCTCGCGCCGCCGCTGATCAGTGTACGTCTACCCTTCCACCCTCCATATACAGCCAAAAGACAGTATTATAGCGCATTAAGTCATTTATACATTACTATGGACTTTTCTATGTCCCCACATGGTGTCCAACAAAATGGCCACCACGGGGGTCTTTACTGCTGCGTCGTATGAAATGTTTTTATTGTTTTTTTCCCTCTCTCTGTTTTGTGATGACCAGAGCTGCTCTCTCGCTCTCGTCGCGCTGGGACACGTAAGTGGATCATCCGGTCTTCCACAGAATTGGTAGGGCTGACATGTCCAAAGCACACCGTTGAGGCTATATTCGCTACCCCATGTTGCACGCATGCACTGGGTTACAGTCTCGCGTCGCCAACTTCTAGAGGCGGTAGCTCTCTCTCTCTACAACTTGCGCGCACACCCGATCCCTTATTACGTTACTTAGCACTGTTCAGACGCGATGACTCCGTGGTTGGTGTATACATTAGCCGCAGCCGCGAACGCCCCTGGGGGCGCTGTTTCATGACAAAGTTGGCGCACTCAAGAGGTTCACCCCTAACGAATGGACCAGTACTCGAATCGTTGATATTTTACGGAGTTTGGGGTTTTTTCGTGTGGCCGCGTCTTTATCCGTACCGTGTAACCTTTCGAGTTGATGTTCATATGTATCCCCAAATACCCAAAATCCTGTTCTTTTTGTGGCAACAAGATACCCTGTAAGAGGCTATGAGTGTGCTGAACAGAACTCTGCAGAACCAACGGCTGAGGATCTACTCAACACGGGTTTGCAATTCTTTGGCACGCTGTGGGCAGTCGTGGCTCATGACCTCACCACACGTGTGGTAAAACGTGAATTTAGACGTTCCCATTTAAGTCCATTTTCTTACCCGTGACCAAACAAAACGAAAACTCCAATTGCTTCATCAAAGACTATCGGACCAAACCACTGCCTAAAAAAAAGATGGGCGCCTCGGCCACCCCCACCAAGCTGTTGTTTAACTAGCCACAGCTGGGTGACCGTTAAGACTCCCAGCCATATCGCAGTCTAGTATATAGCACGTATATAATATAGAAGATATAATGGGTTATAGTATATATCGCTAGTCACTATATAGTTATCACAAGTCCCCCTTCTGAGGCGCAGCGTTGACCGTCTGTGTGGGGGCATCACAAACATGCGATCCGAGAGTTCATACACTTTATTTGCTATCCCTAGTGTGTCCTTTGTACAACTAGGTTTGTGTTTCGGATAACCGACTGCGTGTTATCTACGCAATACTACAGTAGCATGAGTTTAATCATTTCGGTATTTAACTTCCCACCGTCCTTATGGTATCCCTTCTAGTGACTGTCACCTTGTTGTAGGAGTATAGGATGATTTTTGATTGGGGTTTATGGGATGTCTTAGTATGAGCGTTTGGGTGCCAGTTTTTCTCTGCTAGCCAATTTAGGACCTCCGGGCCGCCCTGCATTTGCCATCTTCCTCGGCGGCTGTCCGAAATCCCTAGTGGGCCCCCCCCGCCTCCACTAGGACGTGCCAGATGAATCATTACGAATTTTGTCTGCTATGGCTCTAGGAATTCCTGCATAACTTGTTTTGTTTCTTTATGTTCAATTTGGGGTGGTGTATTTTCGTGTAACAAAAACGCGCGCGTTCGGTGGTATAGTTTGAAAAGTGTCGGATACTCGCATCCGGAAGGAGTTATTATCCGTATCACTTTCAAAGCTCTAGAAAACCCCGTGGTGACGCCCCCAAACATACAGATAAAAGGCTTGTAGCAGGCATATATCAATAGCACATTGGACCCCTGTCCGCTCAGCGCACTATAAGCATTTGCTACTCGTTAACGAGTGACTTCCCTTGAAATAACGTGACGCTCCTTGCCCTCTATGACCCGCCGCGCATTAGCACGGTTGGAATTGAATAATTGCTTCACAGCAATTTCGCCACCGTCCGTAAGATGCATTGAACGCGACAAGCGGTCTAAAAGGTGTATTGATCTCGGACTAGGGAATGTTACTATCCACCACCATTCGGCTTTTTTATTTGGATGTTAAAGTTTATATGGGAATTTTACATGACACGCTGATCCTTTAACACTGCATTGGCGCAAAAAACACACACCTTTTGGACAAATCTGCCACAGATATTTGAACAAATGTGCCACAAAAGTGCCACAAATACTGCCTGAACAAAATACTGATTTTGTGCACTTTTATTGTACCAATATTTTAAATTTGCCTTTGAACTTAGCTTTATTGCATGCCAAAAAAATGGTTCGGCGAAGCCGCCTAGCTCGGCCATCGCACGAGACAACGGGGCCCTGATAGTAGATATGTAACGTCTGGCACGCGATTTTGGGCCTTCTATTCGCCTTCCGTTTAATTCACCACTCACAGATTCTCCTCCCCTTTTATCGCCTGTATCCTACCACTTTGCTCTCTCGCACTACACAAACTTTTGCATAGCACCCCGGACTACATTTCCCCTCATTCTTTGGCCACTGCCCGGTCTACATTCGCACTCATTGCACAAAGCTGTTTCTAATTAACTCATTCACTATATAACACCCACTCTAACCACATTTCTCTGCGGAGTATTGTTTAGCCTGTACCCCTTTCTGAGTTTCTCTGTATTTGCCTTCGCCTTGCCTGTCTTTTTAGATACCTTGCCTGTTGTCCCTGGTTTCTTCGTCCCTCATCGCCGCCGGCAGTCCCTTCGTTTCTGTACCTAATCGTCGCTCCTCGTGGATCCTCGTATCGGCACGTCCGTTCTCCGACGGTCTCGCTAGAATCCCCTTATTTTACCTACTTCTGTGTTGTAGTGTCAAACGGTAGCTCTTGGCCCGTGTAGTGCCACCTATCGGTGGTCTGTAGAGCTCGCCTCGGGCGGCTGTTTGTTAGAGGCCACGTCTCGCTATAATACAAGCGTGGGCAGATGGAGCCCATCTCCTCACGCTCCTTCATCCTCCGCGTTACAGTGGGAGTGTGTAACAAATACACCTTAAAATAAAGTGTTACCCAATTATGTTTTACATTGCATTTTCTACAAGAAGTGTTAGATATTTAACATTTATAGCTTAATAAAGTGACATCTTTAGTGTATCTCCAAAAAGACTATCAATGCACTAAAGGGGGAAAAAATTACATACCAACTTTATTATTAAAATCTTGCAAAGGCAAAGTTGCAAAGGCAATTTGAAGAAGAAAACATTCAAGGAAAAGTAAATCATTAACAGATATGAATCAATTTTTTTCTTAGCATGAATATTGTTTGACATCTACTGTCTGTATTGTTTCATTATTTTAACTATTAATAATTTTATTTAGGTTGGGATTTGATTAAGACAATTTACACAAGACACAATGAGTTTACTGGTGCTAAGTCAAGATCAGTGTCAAAATATCTTGTACATATGAAGCACACTGTCAAGTAATATAGGCACAGAAATATTGATATAGGGAATATGTAAGACTATGCTAAAGAAGTTAACGTGATGTCCTGTATACACTTAAAAGTGTACTCTGTCTTGGGAAAACTTCCTTTTTTGTTGTATACTCAGTGCCTGAAAGAAAATATTAACAAAAACACCTAATTAGTTCGAATCTGCAAGAAAACTCAGTTAATAAATTTTATTTTACTAAGATTTTTTTTCAGATCACCTTTTTCTTGGCTTTATCAAATGATAATCCTTTAGCACTTAGAGCAGAAATCTTGCTCTCAATGTCTGAAACCTTAAATAATCATTAAATAAATAAAAACACACATACATACAGAGACAGACAGATAAATAGATAGATAGAAGCTCACCTCACTTTCTGTGCTCTGAACCTTAGCAGCTGCCAAAGCAACCTGGTCCTCCAGTTCAGAGAGCTCTGAATCAGTTAACGGGCCGCTGTAGTGATTCTTAGCATTCTGCTCAATCATTTGCAACTTTTTTTGGCCGAACCTTTAAATAAAATTCTCTGAAAAATTGTGCGGCGATCCTTTGGCAAAGTTGAGATCACATGAATTGCTTGAAAAGCGAAAAGGCAGCGTAAAAAAAAGGATGGCAGTGTGTGAGAGCAGTGTGTGCTACGAGATGACAGAATATCAAGCCGGTATGACAGAGAATAAAGTCAAACAGCGCATCAGTGTGGTTTGAAAAGTAAAAAAACGGACTGAAAGCTGTATGAAATCTTAAGTGTGGCCCAGAACAGACCTAACTGCTGTAATTTGTGTGCACATTGTGCGAACAGCAGTTTTGGTGGCTATAACAGAACATAATCAATATTGAAGATACAGACATGGAAATACTCTGTGTATGTGTGTGTGTACTTATCTTTTCATCTCTACTTTAGCTCTCATGTGCCTTTGTGCTGTTAGCCATGATAATCTGCAGATCTGGATTTGCCCACCCTGCTGAATTATGCAAACCCAGCTCAGCTCAGGCATGAGGAGTTTAACTGGGCTGGCAGTGGGAGATAGACAGCTTGTGGCCTTTCTTTTAAAGTAAAGAGGAGCACTTATGCTATATCCCTCTGTTTTATTCTTTCTTTGATCAATCTATGTCTCTATCTAGCCTGTCTGTCTGCTATATATCTATCTTCTCTGTTCTTTCTGTCTGTCTGTCCTGTCAGTCATTTGGTCGGTGCGGTGGTTTTCTGGACAAGTACATCATGATTTTGTACTGCATCATGCAAAGTTACATGTATGTGGTAATCATTTAGTACAATATATCAGAGTACCATGGTATTTTTTCTTTTGTAAAGGTACTTCTGGACAACAGCTAGGATACTGTGTTTTAAAGTAATAGTTCACCTTTAAGTGAAATTTCTGTCATTTATTCAACATAAAATTCATCACAAAGCTACAGTCGCTTTGTGTAATGACCAGCCAAATTTTGAGCCTTTTGGCAGCCAGTAAGATAGCAACCCTTGGAAACCAGATCATTGAGTCAGTGAGTTGAACTTGAGAACTGGATTAGTCCGATTCATGAACAAATCATTCAGTTTTGTGAACTGGATCAACTGATTCAGATCCAGAAAAGATGCAAATCAAACAAAAGATTCATGATCTTTTTTAACTCTGAATGACTTGATCCATTTCACAAAACCAGCCTTTATGAATCTTTTTTTTTAAAATCTGAATCAATTTGTTCATTTCACAAAAGCAGAAAGAATGATGGATCACAAGTTTTGAATCACTTCTTCTCTGTGAATGGATTAAAGAGCTAAAACAGGTGTCAGAATTGACAATCACCTATATTTCAGTATGATCCTCACACAAAGCTGTCATATGGATTGTATGGACTACTTTTATAATACTTTTCATGCTTATTTATCAGTTTTGAGCTTGGCAGCTCATGTTCTCATTCACTTTGACATGGCCAGGATATTTAGAAATTCACCTTTTCAGTTCCACTACAGAAAGAAAGTCGTTCAGGTTTAGAATGACACAAAGGTGAGTAAATTATGTCAGAATTATAATTTTTTGGTGAACTATCACTTTAAATTTGATATCGTATATGTGTCTCCATTATCAGACCTGATCATTCCTGTTCTGTGTAATGCCAAGGTTTAGCTCCAGTCTCTGTTCAGAGGGAAAAGTCTGGGCCAGCATTTCAAACAAAGGCACTCTAGCACAAAAAGATGAGAAGGGTAAAACCCTCGGTAGTGTAAGCCCTTTGGGGCCCATTTTTTTTCGAGAGAGAATTATTGGTAACACTTTAGAATAATGTTCCGTTGTTAACAAGTAACTATGCAGTAAGTAATAGGTAGTACTACATTAACACAACATAATACTATTAACTAATAGAGAAGCAAGATTAACTAAGCAGTAAGTAGTAGCAAATTTAGGACAAAGGTAGTTCCTTATTAGATATTTGATAATTACTAAATAAATATATCCTCATTGAGAACTACTTCTGAACTATGACCAGTTAATAGAGAATAACCAATTAATTACTAATCACAGCAGTAACGTCTTAAAAGTGAACAATTTGGTTATTTGTGGAAACTAATTTATGAATATGATATCTCCCAAATAAGTCGGCTACATTTTTAAATTTTGACTACTACTCTTACCAAAGGATGGGTGTTCTCTGTTTATTTCAAACAAAAACATAGAATAATAATACAAATAATTCATTTAAAAATGTTAATAATTAGGAAGTGATTGAATTAATTCACAATTATGAGCTCTAGTTTGTGTCAGTTCAGTATGTCTCCGATTCCAAAGTCACAGTAGGATGGGGAGGACTTTTCTTGAATATAAATATTGATGTTCTCTTGACAAAAACAATTCGCATCCTTAATCATGGCATCGACTGCATTTATATTGTGTTTAGCACAAAACCGCATATTCCAGATTAGTGTCTGGTAAAATATCACTAGTGCCTCATATACAGTAAATGTATGTGTCAGATATAAAATATGCTAAATAACTTATTAAATTACTTAGTAATTACTGAGTGGTTAAGGTGTTTTTCACTTTAAACTAATGGTCCAGATCACTAGTAGTTCCTGCAGGCTGACAAGGTAACGCTTGAGTAATTAGTGAGAGGTTTTTCACTTTAAAGCTAAAGTGCTACTAAGGNTGAGTAATTAGTGAGAGGTTAATGTTTTTTTCACTTTAAAGCTAAAGTGCTACTAAAGAACTACTAGTGATCTGGACCATTATTTTAAAGTGAAAAACACATTAACCCCTCAGTAATTACTCACAAGTAAATTAATAAGTTATTTAACATATTTTATATCTGACAAACTGTACAGTCATACATTTGTGTGAAGCACTAGTGATATTTTACCATACACTCTTAAAAATAAAGGTGCTTCATAAGGTTCTTCACAGCGATGCCATAGAAAACCATTTTTGGTTCCACAAAGAAGCTTCTTAACTTTTTATAATCTGAAGAACCTTCTTTCGCCACAAAGACCCTTTTGTGAAACAGAAAGGTTCTTCAAATGTTAAAAGTTCTTTATAGAACCATTTAGACAAAAAAAAAGGTTCTTCTATGGCATCGTAAAGCCTAAACCAGCGGCAACCGGGGTCCAAGAGTGCAGCGTGGTTAAGCTAAGAAGAAGTAACGCATTTGAAACAAGTTAAATGTGAAGACGTAGATTAACCTTGCTAACTTTAAAGGGACTCTATTAAGTGCTTAAGGGGTAAAGTGCAGTGGTCAAAAATATAAGTCCAAGCTTAAGTTATTGCTTGTTTAATATAAGGTGACTGTTACTAAGCTTATTTCAAGTTAACTACAAGTATTTTGCTAATTTAAGGGTACATCAAGTATTTAAAGGTGAAGTCTTTACTATTTTATTTTTTTATATATTGAAGGTAATTTGTCTTTTATTTTATAACAAGTGAAAATTGTATTCCTAATTTTGTTTTAAGGTGTTTATGACACAAATTTAAGTTTATCTTTAAAGAGTGAAGCAATTTAAGTTCATAAGCACATTTAAGAGCGTGATATCACTTAGTTGAGTTAAAGTCACAAGTAACAAAGTCTAAAGCACACTAGAATAGTGACATGGCTGATCAAGAAGACTGTGACATTGAAGCTGTGGAATTGCAGCAACAAGTCCTGATGATGAAACTCCGGACACAAGCCCACAAGAGCCAAGCACAAGTCAAGCTGCTAAAGAAGAGAGCTTGAGGAAAAGCCAAAGAGTTAGGAAACTAACTGAATGGCCAGATCACCTGCACAAGAAATAGTAAATAAGCCTTCAAAAAAACAAAAAAACTCATTTTAAGGCAAGCTATGATGAATGGAAAGCTGCTGCTAAACAAGTTAAAGGAGCACTTGAAGCACCTGTCAGTGCAAGATTACATGATCACATTGTCCAGATCCAATATACCTCAGCAGAAGTAAAACAAGCCTATGACAAGCTGCGCAGTCATGAAACTCCTGACGGAGAGACACTTGTCGCAGAGTGGACACATGTGATGCTGTTTCTCAAAAGCTCATACAACAAGCTCAAGAATGTCTTGCAGAAGAAGGAAATGTAAAAGATCCAGCAAAGAGATCAACTCGCTGGAGTGAAGCTGGTTCAGTGTTCATCTCAGCAGCATCTCAAAAATTTAAAAGCTCAAGAAATACAGCAGCCTCCCAAAGATCCAAAGGTTCAAGAAGCACATGTTCAAGTTCAAGCAGGTTGTCTGTAAAGAAACAAGAAGCAGCAGCTGAACTAGCTGCAACTGAAGCCACTCTGAAAGTTATGGAGAAAATGGATCGCGAAAGAAACAAGCTTGAAAACCTTGAAGTAGAAAACCGACAAAGATTAGCAAAACAAGAAGAAGAAAATGCTGAAAAACTAAAAGCATTAGAACAGAAGCGAAGAGAGCTAGAATGTCTAGAAACTGTAAAGAAAATGAATGCTGCCAAAGCACGACTGAAAGTGTATGAGCAAGAAATCAACTCAGACGAAGAAATCTCAGACCTCCTACACGACAATGCTAAACAAAGGAAAGCTGCTCCTAAGCCAGTAAGTCTGCCTGAACTTCAGCTCGCACCATCACAACCCACTGCAAATCTGCAACAGTTTTCTGCTCCACAACAGACCACAAGGTGGCAACCTACAACCAATACCACACAAGAAGATAGCACCACAGCACTGGCTAGAGCGTTAGCAGAGTCCATTAACATAAGCCGTCTACCAGTACCAGAGCCTGCTGTTTTCAATGGCGACCCTCTCAAGTACAAAGATTGGAAAATGTCCTTTCAGACACTAATAGACAGGAAAAACATTCCAGTGAATGAAAAGATTTATTATCTCCGCAAGTATGTTGGCGGATCAGCCAGAAGAGCTGTCGAGAGTTACTTCCTGCTGGGTACGGATGCAGCGTACTATGCAGCATGGGACACTCTGGAGGAAAGATATGGAAGTTCATTTGTAATCCCCAGAGCCTTCAGAGATAAGCTAACATCATGGCCAAAGATCAAGTACAAAGATTGGAAAATGTCCTTTCAGACACTAATAGACAGGAAAAACATTCCAGTGAATGAAAAGATTTATTATCTCCGCAAGTATGTTGGCGGACCAGCCAGAAGAGCTGTCGAGAGTTACTTCCTGCTGGGTACGGATGCAGCGTACTATGCAGCATGGGACACTCTGGAGGAAAGATATGGAAGTTCATTTGTAATCCCCAGAGCCTTCAGAGATAAGCTAACATCATGGCCAAAGATCGGAACAAAGGACAGTGCTGAGTTACGAGAGTTCTCAGACTTTCTCTGAAGTCAAGAGTCTTGAAGTCCTAAATGATTGCAGCGAAAATCAGAAAATGCTAAGCAAGCTTCCTGATTGGCTAACAGCAAGATGGAATAGGAAAGTCATTGAGGTTGAAGAGCAGCACGGTTCCTTTCCAACATTCAGTAACTTTGTCGACTTCGTCACAAGAGAAGCCAAGATGGCGTGCAACCCAGTAACGTCACTCCATGCACTCAAGGGAAGTGACTCGGAGAAGGTTAAGCCTACAAAGACTCGAAGTGTCGGAGCTAAGGTGCTGGCAAGCAGTGCAGAAGAGACACCAAATACAAAGAAATGTGTCTTCTGTGAAAGATTAAACCATAGCGTTCACACATGTCGAAAGTTCATGGACAAGCCAATAACGGAACGAGTGAAGTTCGTACAAACAAAAGGACTATGTTTTGGATGCCTTAACTCTGGACACCATTCAAAGGAATGTGGAAAGAGAAGTGTTTGTGACACATGCAAAGGAAAACACCCAACCTGTTTACATGAGGAACGGGACAAGGGAATCAGAAAGAACAAAGAAAATGACAAGGAACAAAAGGAAAGCAAAAGCATAAAAGACACAAAGGAAATCAAACAAAGTAAAGAAGCACCAAATGAGGCAATATCACACCGTGTAGTCCAAAACAAGAGCAGTGAGCTCACATCCACAATCAGTCCAGTTTGGTTATCCACAACAAGCGACCCAGAACACGAAATCTTGCTGTACACCCTTTTAGACAGTCAGAGTGACACCACATTCATTCTACAAGAAAAGGCAGATGCTCTGGGCTCTGAAAAGAGACATGTACAGTTAAAGCTTTCTACGCTGTCAACCAGAGATACAGTCATTCCAAGTGAAAAGCTGTCTGGGCTACAAGTCAGAGGCTTCTATTCCTTAAAGAGAATCCCTCTTCCTGTAACCTATACAAGAGAGTTTATTCCTGCCAATCTAAGTCACATCTTCACTCCTAAGACAGCAAGAGCATGGCCCCACCTAGAGCACCTTGCCGAAGAGATCGCCCCTCTCATAGAATGCGATGTTGGCCTGCTTATAGGTTACAACTGCTCACAAGCACTGTTACCGAGAGAAGTTGTGTCAGGAAAAGACTATGAGCCATTCGCACAAAAAACAGATTTGGGCTGGACAATAGTCGGTGGTACCGACCCTTGTGTTGACTATGGTGATGCTATTGGAAGCAGCCACAGGATCATTGTTAAGGAAGTGACACCCAGTCAGTCATCAGATCAGTTGCCAAATAAAGTCCATTACATTTGTCGCACACAAGTCAAAGAAGTAGTCACACCATCAGATGTGATTAAAGTCCTTGAGTCTGACTTCAACGAAAGAAAGGTGGAAGATTCTCACTTCTCCCAAGAGGATCTGCGCTTCATTTCTATAATGGAGGAAGGAGTGAAAGTGAAAGCAGACGGACATTGTGAGCTACCGTTGCCATTTAAAGAGGACAGGCCAAGTCTGGCAAACAATAAGAGCTGTGCAGAACACCGACTCAAATGTCTCAAGAAAAGACTTGAAAGGGACAAACAATATCATAATGACTATACAACATTCATGAACGAAACAATAGAGCGTGGAGATGCAGAAAAGGTCCCACCTGAAGAACTGAACAAAAGCCCTGCCTGGTACATTCCACACCATGGGGTGTACCATCCCCAAAAACCTGGGAAAATAAGAGTAGTGTTTGATTGCTCAGCAAAGTATGAAGGCGTGTCATTAAACGATCACCTGCTCACAGGGCCAGAGCTAACCAACACCCTGATAGGTGTCTTGTGCCGGTTTCGCAAGGGTCCAGTGGCAGTGATGTGCGACATAGAACGTATGTTTCATCAGTTCAGAGTCAGAGCCGAAGATCAAGACTACTTCTGTTTCCTGTGGTGGAACAACGGAGATTTTCACTCAAGTCCATCAGTCTACCGAATGCAAGTTAATTTGTTCGGAGCCGCCTCTTCGCCGGCCTGCGCAAACTATGGACTCAAGTACATCGCGGCACAAGGTGAAGGCCAGTTCAGTGAAGCAACTATAAGATTCATCGAAAGAAACTTTTACGTGGATGATGGCCTTATCATTTTCCACTCAGAAGAAGAGGCTATTAGTCTAGTCCATGAAGCGAAACAACTCTGCAGTACTGGAAAATTGCGACAGCACAAATTTGTTTCCAATAGTCCACAAGTTCTTGACTCTCTCCCTAAAGAAGATTGTGTAGAGACAGTAAGAAACCAAAACCTAGCCCTGGGTGAGCAACCGATTGAAAAAGCCCTAGGTGTTAAATGGGGGGTTGCCTCAGACCATCTCAAGTTTCAAGTAGTTGTGAATGAGCGTCCACTCTCCAGACGAGGAGTCTTGTCAACTGTAGCCTCCGTCTACGACCCACTTGGCTTTGTGGCACCTTTCGTTCTACTTGGCAAGCAAATACTACAGCGAATGTGTCGTGACAAGACAGACTGGGACGAACCACTCTCAAATGAGCTCAAGCCACGGTGGGAGTCCTGGCTTCTAGATCTAAATAATCTTGCTCATGTCAAGATTGATCGCTGCTATCTTCCAGCTGATTTTCAAGAAGTTCAGAGATATGAACTCCACCATTTTTCAGACGCAAGTGTTGCGGGATATGGTGTTTGTACCTATCTAAGCTCAATTAGTAAATCAGGACAAATCCACTGCTCACTTGTCATTGCCAAGTCCAGAGTAACACCCACCAAGGTAACTACTGTGCCAAGACTGGAGTTGTCCGCAGCAGTAGTAGCAGTGCGCATAAGTGACATGCTCAAAGGAGAACTAGAGTTGGAAAATGTTCAAGAATTCTTCTGGACGGATTCTCAAGTCGTCTTAGGATATATAAACAATGAAGCGAGGCGTTTTCATGTCTTCGTAGCGAACCGTATCCAGCGCATCAAGGAAAGTACTAAACCAACACAATGGAAGTATGTTGCATCAGAAGACAACCCTGCCGACCATGCGTCTCGAGGACTCAAATCTAAAGAGCTCGTTGCTTCCAACTGGTTTAGTGGTCCAAGTTTTCTTTGGCAAGATCAACTTCCCAGTGGAGAGATTAAGGTGGGAGAACTTGACACAGAGGAGCCAGAAATACTCAAAGTTCTTGTACACCACACCTTAACAACAGTGGATTCTCTGGCAGAATGTTTCCTGAAATTCTCCAGCTGGATAAGACTAGTTAAAGCTATTGCAAGACTTACCAGATTTGTAAAAGAGTTTAATGGCTCAATAAAAAGAACCAACAAAGCTGCAAGTCTCGAAGAAAGGCAAGAAGCTGAGCTTACAATCATTGCCATTGTACAAAGATTAGTCTTCTCTAAAGAAATCAAAGAACTTCAGTCCCGAAAGGAGTTAACTACTGAAGACAAAGCAAGCTGATTGTATCGACTCAATCCCTTCCTGGACCACAAGGGCATCCTCAGAGTGGGAGGTAGATTAGAGCATGCAACTTTACATCCACACATCAAGCATCCAGTTATCTTATCAAAGACCAGCCACATCACCAAGTTACTGATTGATCACCATCATCAGCAAGTGAGACATCAAGGGCATGGCATGACCATAAACGAACTGAGATCTAATGGCATATGGATTCTCGGCTGTAGTCAAGCAGTATCATCATTTATCTACAACTGTGTCAAATGCAGGAAATTCAGACTTCGAACAGAAGAACAAAAGATGGCAAACCTGCCTAGTGAAAGAATGGAGACAACTCCTCCCTTTACATACTGTGGGATGGATTGTTTCGGCCCGTTCTATATTAAGGAGGGAAGAAAAGAACTAAAACGCTATGGACTGCTGTTCACATGTTTGTGCTCTCGTGCAGTACATATAGAGTTACTTGACGATTTATCAACTGACGCATTCCTCAACTCACTTACCTCTTCTACTTATCGTTCCGCTTTCATTTGCTAACCAAAATACGCGGAAAAAGACACCGTCAGACCTGCAATCAACCAGGCACCAATTTTGTTGGAGCAAGAAAGACGTGAGGTTTCTGGAGCATAAAGAAAATGGACCAAAAATGCCTGAAAAAACCACTAGGCTGCGATTGTTGGTCATGAACCCAACCCTCTGCCGAGCCATATTTGGTAAGAGTCTGGGTAAAGGCAATCCTAAACAATCAGCAAGTGGTGTTTAACACCATCCTGGATCAGTCCATCCCCGAACACTTTACAATTTTCATCCTTAAGCAACCTACCTATTAAAGTTGATTGGCAAAAATCCGTAAACAAGGAAACAAGCCCGCCTATAACACGCAACACCTACTCATGACCTACGGGACCTCAGCCACTTACCAACCTTCTCTTGACCATATGAAATCGTCCATAATACCACGGACTGGCCTCCACCAGGAGATGTTTGGTTAAAGGATGTAGGGATTTCATATACAGGGCACGGAGATGCCACTGGATCCCCATCATGAGGCTTTGAATTAATATAATCAAGAGATACCACAGAGACCTTTTGTACCAGAGCTGAAAAGCCTTTCACGACATATGGATGCCTCGTTCTCATGGATGTATGGACCCGTTATCTCTAGAACAGGAAAAAGATCTAAATGACCCCCTCACGCAAACACAAAACCGAGTACAAAATACTTAAAACAGCGTGACGCCACATGACTATCCCATGACTTTCGACCACCAGCTTCCCGCATTACCGAAACCCTTACTTCCTTTGCATTCCAAAAAAACAGAATGTACACAGACAATTCAGAAGACAACCTTAAAAATCCCTGAAAAGCATTGGAGCCACGATATTCAAATACTAGTTTTAATGTACTTTAAATGGTTGTGATGTGTTTATTGAAAACCAACGAATATCCTTGAACTCGTTTGCTTTTAATAACTTTTATTCATTTAGTGGAATTAATGATTACTGTTTAATGCAAACTACTGCTGTTTTAGGCTTGGATGAGAGCTTTGTCCCTTAGTTTATTCGCCGAACATTGGTGTTAGTGAATATTTTATATTCTGTATCATTTTCCGGTGATATTTTTATAAGAAGTTCTTTAAAACTTGCAGAAATATTCTCCACCAACAGCAGGCAACCATGCCACCATCTGATTGAACAAGCGACCTGTGGGCTGGACAAAAGTCAGCAAACTTAAAAATGGACAAAATCCCTCGGTTAGAGTTGGTTCCTTCCTGCTGGCTCGCACTTCGTCACTCAAAGAACTCTTTTTCACCTTGGGAGCGCCGCGACAAAGCCCGCCCCGCCATAAGCCACCCCAGCTAGCCAGACCATCCATCACTTCAGCCATTTCAGTGGACACGTCTCGCGATCTCGGGAACTGAAAGCTTTTCAAACTAACTGGTGCTGCTCGTCCAATCCCGCCTTGTGTTAAACCATCACCAAGGACCGAGGGGGTCCCCCCCCGAAAGGACGTCAACCCCCATACGTCATTCCGACGTCAAAGCAACAGTCAATCAGCGAAGGAATTCCCCTCAACAGACATCAAGGAAGCCCGCTACAGCGACTGAATCACCTCCGCTTTCAGCTGTCAAACCAAAGAACGCAAGTAAACGAACAAACTCTTCAACTCAGCTGACCTGGTGTAGAATTAAGTTAAGCAGTAAAATCAAGACCGATTCTCTGCTTGGTGTTCTCCTAGGCTGAATTTAAAACAACTCGTTAAACGAGTTAGGACTTTGAAAACTTCATGCAACCCCGTCAACTAATTTCCTTGAACTTTTGTATGTATGTGTGTGTATGTTTTAGTTAGGTTTTTTTATGTAATCTAGATTAGCCAATAAAATTCATGTTTCATTTATAAACAAGAAGTTTCTTGGCTCATATAATTTTAAGGTTAAAACTATGCCAAAATATCCTTGCTTGCTACTTATCTCGTAGCGTACTTATAATAATTGCCTCTATTAAGAACGTACAACTAATCTTGATTGTGTGGACTGTGGCCAAGGAAACACATATTAAATTTGTTAAAAGATATTAAGAATCGCTGGCTCGCTGGACGACCTTGATTTGAAGTAAAACTAACAAATTTGGAATGGTTTAACCAGGTGGACTTGGGACATTCAGACCCGACTTCTAGCAAAACCTGAATAAATTAATAATCATCAATTCCCTATAATTACAAATTAATAATGAATAATACATGATACCAGTCCCGTACAAGGAAGACATTTACCTCGGAGAAATGCGTAGAGTGCATACCTACCCCACGAATTTGGCAAGGGGAGGAAGAAAGATATCTTTGAGCCTACAACAAAAAGACAAAAGGGCACAAAGAAACAAACGAATTCGAAAGTCAATGAGCATAGTGATCATAATACCAAGACGATTACACACCCAACCGAATGGAATGCCTGGCTAAAAGTTACTGCCAGTGTACGCAAGGTCCAAGATGGATGCGTACGAAAGGGCAGCTGCTTAATCAAGCGACTTCACATTAGATGGACCATGGGAAAGACTAAGGTAAACCAGTTTTCAATCTAGTAAGACCAATCCAACAAGGGACTTCACATTACTGGAGCAGATTAGTACACAGTTCATAAAAAATGTTCATTTGTTGGAAATCATAAAGTGATTGTGGTTGGGGTGTAGCTGCCGTCATAGCAAACTCTCATATTTTCAGTTCACATAGCCACTTTTACAGTTAAAAGGTTCCAATAATTTAGTGTAAAATTTTCCAGAATAATCCTTAAATAATAAGTAAAAATGTCTATTTTTTTTGGTTAATACATGTCCAATTCCATTGCATATGATTCGCAAACCCATAGAACAAGAGGGGAACCTATTTTGTTTTGTTCCGCTTTGGGAATTATTGTAATTGTTGCTATCAGGAATCGTTTTTTTAAACCGGTGGCAGCCTACATGGTAGAAGAGCCACAATTAAGAAGGCAACTGTCAAACCTCCCTCCAAGTTTTCATTTTTGTCCCTCTTTGAGTTAGAGAGGCCAACTAGGTATGTGTGTTTATCGTGTTTATTTCTTTGCCGTATGAGAATGGGGTAAGTATGTGACCGTATTTGTTAAGGGATATTACCAATTCAGTGTAATTTTTTCTTACGTGTTGACTTTGCACTTTTTTATATTCGTTTTGTATGTATTTTTCCGTTTTATTTATGTTAACCACCCTATTTAGAGGGTTTCTTTAAGTTTATGTATTTTCCCCTTTTCGTAGTTCTGACGATATGTTTGGGGGGAGCAATTAAAGGCCTCATACAAACTAGCAGGTACAATGACAATGGTTGAAAACTCGTGTCCCAAATAAATTGTGCTGTTTAAAACCAAGAAAAACACTGAGGCCTTTGATTCAACTTCGGGAGGTACACAGGGGTTTGAGCCGCAATAAGCCCCTGACAGCTACAGCATGTGGCTGTGTGTGGCAACATGTGGAATGTGAGCAATGTGTAGGGTAGAAATTACACTGAAACATTTGCATTTAAACAGTTTTTTTTAACCAAAATTATTGCTTTTTTTTTGTTTTCTAAACTACATTTAAGTCCCCCAGTTTCCCTGCTTTTTTGCAAATTTCAGTTTTATTCAACAACAAAAATTATTTCCCCGTTAATACCCATGGAACAATTGTCCCCAGTCCCGGAATTTTGGCAAACCCTCTTTGCAACCACACCTGGCAACCCTCTAGTTTTTATTGCCCTGTTCACCAGTGAGTCTTACCATCCACAGGGGAATAGGCCTGGCAAGAAGAAGCCTTAAGTGTTCATGCTTTGCAAAGTTACCAGATTGGCTTAGCATTTTGATTTCTGCCACTACGAGTGATAGTGTAGAGAAGTTATGTTAAAGATTAACCAACCCACTTTTTTTTGTATTGCTCTCTCCATTACCAGTTTTCCCTATGAGGTCATTTGCTTTAGGAGAAGATGTGTGATTTTAAGTGTGGATCTACGAAAATTAAAAAGCTTGCTGTACACCTGAATACTAAAGTTTTGAAGGTTTTGTTTACAAATTTTATGTGTACCATATCAATCATGAATTTGTTTGGAAAGCACACGGGGCAGTAACATGAAATATGAATAGAGTGATCATTCGTGGTCCTTGGCATATATATCACAGTACCACCATATTACAATCTGCGATTTCGACTCTTTTTCACAGTAACCTCGGCCCACTAACTTTTTGTCAGGCTAGAGAATATTTAAATAGTGAATTAAATGACATTCATGATAGCCCTTTTCCCACTCCATTAGGGGAGGTGGAGGATTTCTTTTTGTTAGGAGGATGTTTGTTTATTTATTTCAGCGTTTTAGCACTGGTGACACCCGCTCTGCACCGGCCTGTCTCTTTTTAAGCCTTTATGACTCTGACACTTCATTATCAGCCTTTCGGCTGACAGCATGACAGGACCAATCTGAGCCAATCAGTGCAGCTGCTGATTTGTGACCAGTGTGCAGAAAACAGGAAGTCGATAGATAGATAGATACACTATTATCTGCTGTCCTTTATGCACACCGCTTAATTGTAATGTGACATGTTATTTTCCCCTAAGCTTATTATTACTATGCAAAAATGTGCACCAAATGCAAAAGCCTGTTTCATTAGCATTGGTGTCGTAAGTTTGTACTTTTAAGTTCCAGACTGAACAGTTTACTTACTAATGAGCAAATGTTTTGGCTGAATCAAAATTTGAGGTGTGATGCCAAGTTTAATCATTAGCAGTGGACTGATTTTATACTGATACTAATACTGATTTTTTTTAAAGAGTCTTGAACAAATGTCACAGTCATTGCACATTGTGACATCAGATGATGAAATCACAAGTGAAAATGCCAGCTTTGACAGGAGCTAAATTTCGAGAATAGAAGCACAAAAACAAAGACAAAAGGCAGCAGCGGGTAATGGAGCTCAAAAGAAACTCTGCAAATGCAGCCCCAGAGAATATGAGGAGGAAATTCTAGCAAATGTCCAACTGCAAAGAGAAGTACCAGTCATTTCAGGATGTCTAAGACTGATCGAAAAAGTTTTATTCAAGTGTGATATAAGTATACTTCTTTTAAACTAAAAAATAAGAAAGTATACTTTCAGTCTAATTTTAGGTAATCTGTTCCTCTCAGTAAATGTTTTAAGTACTTCTAACCTCAGAAGTACCTAAAAGGACCTGTGCTAAAGCATACTTTACACTTATCCTTAGAAAAAGCTCAAGGTTTTTAATTTTTGAGCTATAACTGAGAATGTTTTTCATTGTTAAACGTAGGGTGCGCAATAAAACTTACGAGTATAACTTTGCAGTATAAAACTTAACCTACTAAACAGCAGTTTTTTTTACTGAAGCTAATACTTCAAAGTGTACATAAATGCTAACAAGTAAGGGCTATTTACAATTAGAACTAGCAGATACCTTTCAAGTTCACTTTTAGTAAGTATTTTTTAGTACAAACCTATTTAATGTACTCCGTTTTACTTACTGTTTTAACTTACTTAAAACGTGTTACGTTTATACAACTAGAAAGTGGGTCCATAACAAAGTTGTTAGTCCCCAAGGGAGTATTGAATTATTACACACTTCAGTATCTACTATACCACTGCATATTTGTAATAACCTTCGGTACGTGTAGTATCTTGGTAAATATTCTTAAAATGGTACTTAAGTTTATACTTTAAACAAAAACTGAGTTACTTATTTTTTTTTGGTAGGGCAAGCTGGGGACAGACTTGGTTTAAAAACAACAGCATCTCACTCTTCTGAGTTTTTCCAGAAGATACCATCAAATATGTGACCGGTTTCTAGATGGGTTTTAAACTTCCAAAAGTTATTTGGGCCAAAAGAAATCTAAAACAGCCGTATTAATCTACAGAGGGTCTAGACTCACTAATGCATGCAAATTACAAAACCCCTGGTCCGGACGGATTCCCCTATAGAATTTTATAAAAGGCCTTTGTGCCCCCAAAACTAGCCGTACACTCCTCCTATTTGAAAATGTTTGCCAAATTTCTTTAGAAATATGCCAAATTTACCCACAAAAAACCCTTACAGAGGCAATTTATAAACCCTTCTTTTTTAAAAACCAGGAACAGAACCCCCTCCCAATGGTGGTAGCTTTCTTACAGACCAATCCTCCTTGGTTAAATGTCGATGCTTTAAATCTTTGCCCAAAAATTTTAGCTTTCCAGAATTGTTTTGTGAGTTTTACTCCTCATACCAGAAATGATCTCCCCGTATCAGACGGGGTTTTTGTCAAAGGTTTGCTTACTCGTATACCAATCTACGGCAAGCTCCTGGGGCCGTACTCTCCTGCCAATCCAGAGACACCCCCGATGTTTTGGTTTACCTGGCTGCAGAAACAATCAAGTTTGATCGAGTTTAGTGGGCCTAATTTGTGTTTTTTCATTTTAATAATTGAAAAAGCGTATGCTTTGGCCCAAATTGTTAAAATTGGGATTAAATTGCTATTATTTCCTAACCCCTCGAACCCTACCCACCTAAGTCCTAGTTATAACCAACAAAGTAGCTCAACAATTTTTTCCCATACCTTAAGGCACATGACCATGATGGCCCCTTTTGAGTCCCCCTCTCTTTTTGCAATTAGACGATAGAACCACTTTTCTATAAATGCTTAATCTCTACATCCCTAACGGCATTGGCTAGACGGGTATCAGAACATATATAGTTTTCTTATCTGCAATGACCGTTGTGTATATTTTCCACCCAGTCGAAATGTCCCAACAAATAGTGCAAAATCTTTTTCTGTCTTGGTAATTTCCTCAGGATGTAAATAACATTTTTTTCTAAAGTGTATGAGCTTTCCCCTTAATACCCCTCTGGCTCCTACAAATTTAAAACTTCACATCCCTCCCTTTCATATTTCCACTCCTGCTTTTTATACTTATAAGTACACAATAATCAACTTTTTTCCGGGTCTATATACATACTTTTGTTTTTTTTACCCCTTATAAATAAAACAACTGATTACAAAGATTTGGAACACTTTTAACCCTCTTTGCGTTAAAGGTTTAACATTGTAATTAAAAATGATGTCCTACCCTAAATTTTTATACTTATTCTCCGCCCTCCCCCAATTTTATCCCCCCAAAAGCCTTTTTTCCCGTACATTAAATAAAGCTTAATAACATCATTTTATGAAAGGGAAGACCCAAGATTAATAAAACCTTTGGAAAGGAGCGGTTCAAGGAGGTTTAGCTTTTAACCTAATTTTTATGGGTATAATTACTGTTCAGCCCCAATCTTCAAAAGTCAACTGTGTAATAAGTTTCCCCAGAGCAGAGTGGTGTAAGGCAGAAGCAGATCCTGTATTTTCTACAATCACTTCCCGCCTTACTAAAATGAAACTACCCTCTCCCCGTATCAGTAATACCTCAACCCCGTGGTAAGTTCAACACTTAAAATATGGTCCTCCAGTTTTGAGAAAACAACGTAACAAACTTAATGCTGCTGCCATGTTAAGCCCTCTCAGTTACTACCCCTCTATTGTCCCGCTGGTACAATAGAACCCCACATAACGTTACAATGGCAGAGTATTGGATTTGGCTAAAATGCAGTGGAATTTGTTTTTCAAGTTGACAACACTTTTTTTCGCTAGTTGTCATTCAATCCATGACCTTCTACGAAAATTGCAAGCGGGCAACATTCTAACCCTGTTTCCGGTATTTTCAAGTCGACATTGTTTTTTCAATCTCAAAATTCCCCCCCTTTCCTAACATACACCCCCTACCCTCACCTGAATTGGATCAATTTTACAGATTCCCCTTAACCCCCAAAGTCAAAATTTCTCAATTATACAGTTTTTTTTGGATTGTGTCTGCAAGTATACTTCATTGTAAAATTAAAACAAAATTTGTGGACCAAAAAGATATTAGACTATCTGTAATGATCTGATGAATATGGGGGGATGCCTCTAAAAAAAGGCATAAATGGATCAACCACCGTTTGCAAACACACGCCTAGCTCTTATACACTTTCAGAATACTTCACCGTCATTATACACTAAATCTAGAACTTTCAAAAAGTACTCCAACGTGATGACAGATGTGAATCGTGTAAAGTGATAACGCTGAATCTTATTATCATCTCATGTTTTTTTGGCCCCTGCCAAAGCTGAATAAACTATTTGGACATTGTATTAAATATTCAATGAGCCTTTTAAGCTTGAATATAACAACCCGTGTTTGAAATGGCAATATCTTTGGGAGTTCCAGAACATGGGAATTATACTCGAACTTACAATATGGGAAAATGTTTTTTTGGCTTTTTGCTCCATTTATTAGCAGAAAGAACAGAATACTGTCTGGAATGGAATAAAAATCCACCAAAAAAACCTTCATGGGTGGCATTTATATGTGATTGATATTTATAATTTAAAACTGAAAGATGACAATATGTAAAGAAGGGGAATCCATTCAAAATTTATAACATTGAAACTATGATTAACATCGTTTGGGAAACGTGAAGACCCTAACCTTCTAACTATCTTAATAGGACTAAAGTTTTTTTATAAAGGCACTGAACCTTTAAATACTTGGTTATGATCATGCTTGCTATATATCCTACACAGGAAAGACCAATTGGAGTGATTTTAATTATATATATCATATCTATATATCGATAATAATATATTTCTTCTAAATTTATTTATTTATTTATTTTTTTTGTTGAAACACTTATTCCATTTGTGTCTTAACAAAAATGGACTATTGATATCTGCTAAGATAACAAAGTATTGAAATCTTGCTATTTTGTATAGTAAGCACTAACTTTATTCATATAATTATTTGGTTGTTTGGTTATTTATCTATTATTTTTTCTACTTTGTTAATTCAGGGTTGTGGAACGGGGTGGGGAAAGAAAATACATAATTATGATAATTGTTTTTCCTTTTTTTTTTTTTTAATTTTAAACAGTGTTTTGAAGAAATTAATAAATAAAGTGGGCAAAAAAACTAAACCAAAACAAAGCATCTCCTTGGCCACTGTTGCCCCTGTCGAACTCGAAGCAAGGCTGAGATTACAGTAAATTCCCACAAAATGGCCAATCATATTTTAAAAGCACAAACCGACTACTAGTAAATTTGCTACTTGACCTGAGAAAAATTTGGTTAATTCACTAAGCAGGTGTGTTGTGGTATTATTGGCAGATAAACTTGCCTCTGATTCACTAATCACCTGCAATCCAGGTTAACCACTGGACTGTATTTAAATTAAGTAGTCAATCATTTCAGCACACGAACACATGCTTTCTATGCAAATGTCTCAACCCAATAATTGTAGCACTACAATTTTTAATAAAAATGTTGTTGTCCTTTTAAACAGCTTCAAAATTCCTGTGTGAGGTATGACTGTGGGTAATGTATGTTGTAAAACTTGAAACTTGAAAGCCTCTTCAAGTACTATTAACCTCAGACTTTATTTTACTCATTAAAATGCTTTTAAAGGAAACCCATGATTGACAATGCTAGTTCATTTCCAGGATGTAGGACTGAACAGCTTTGTTCATATTTTGTGATTTTGCCCCAATAGTCTTTAGCAAACTAGAGTATATTTACAGTGGTACTTATGCCACAATTTTCTATTTGCAATAGATTTTAATAGACCTCCCATCAAGAAAACATTATATGCATGTATGGCAATGATAATGATATATAC